>JAGDQO010000684.1:0-449756 GCA_018342035.1 Solanum appendiculatum | reverse complement strand
GACCCTATTGAGTTGCCGGTAATCAATACACATCCTAAGGGACCCATCTTTCTTCTTCACAAACAACACCGGTGCACCCCATGGTGATTGGCTAGGCCTAATAAAACCCTTCTTCAACAAGTCCCTCAATTGTTCTTTCAACTCCTTTAACTCCGCCGGGGCCATACGGTAAGGGGAAATAGAAATGGGTTGAGTATCGGGGAGGAGGTCTATGCCAAAATCTATTTCCCTTTTGGGAGGAACATCGGGAAGGTCATTAGGAAAGACATCAAGGAATTCATTTACGACCGGAACCGACTCTATAAGAAGGGTTTTGGACTCCACATCCCTAACCCTCACAAGGTGATAGAGACACCCCTTAGATATCAACTTACGGGCTTTAATGAAAGAGATGAATCTACCCTTGACTACCACATTTTTGGCTTTCCCACTCAAGAATGGGTTCACTTGGGAATTGGAACTTGACCCTACGGGTTCTACAATCAATAGAAGCATAGTATGCATGCAACCAATCCATCCCAAGAACAACATCAAAATCGACCATGTTCAATTCAACAAGATCACAAGGCAATATTTTATGCAAGATGCAAATAGGACAATTTCTATAGACCTTCCTAGTAACAATATATGCACCAATAGGAGTAGACACCTTATATGACTCACGCAACAAGTCGGGCTCAACATGAAACTTTTTGGCAACAACGGGGGTGACAAAAGAAAGAGAGGCACCCGGATCAATTAGTGCATATACATCCAAGTCAAAGATTTTCAACATACCGGTAACGACATCGGGGACTTCATCGACCCCTTGCCTCCCATGCAAAGCATAAAATTGATTGTGCCTTGGGGCACCATCTTGTCAGCCCCCTCTCCCCAAAGGAACCGCATTGGCACCTTGTGGACGGACCTCCTTACCCTTGTTGCGATTTCGGGGACAATCCATTGCCTTGTGCCCCATTTCCCCACAACTGTAGCAAGCACCGGTATTTCTCAAACACGGGCCACCATGGCCCTTACCACAATTCGAACATACATCACTAGGACCCATACCACCAACACCTTGGGCCCTTGGGACGTCATTGGCAAACCCCCTATGGGGCGCATGAGAAGACCCTTGGCCTTGATGAAATCGGCCTCCCCTTCGACTTTGGAACTTGCCCTCAAAACGGGCCCTCTTGGCCTCATGACCCCTCCTCTTCCTTAACTTCTCCTCCTCCTCCATTTGTTCGGCATAGACCATCAAGCGGGACAAGTCCATGTCACTAATCAACATTGCGGACCGGCATTCTTCACTCACTAGGTCGGACACACCCATCACGAATTTATTCATTCTAGACCGTGAGTCGGAAACCAAGTGTGGAGCATATCTTGAAAGTTGGTTAAACTTGAGGGCATACTCCCTCACACTCATAGATCCTTGTTTTAAATTCATGAACTCCACCAATTTGGCTTCCCTAAGCTCTAGAGGAAAGAATCGATTAAGGAAAGCCGTTTTGAACTCTTCCAAAGGCACCACATAGTTTGCCCCCTTCTCTCTCTTCCATTGGTTGTACCATATTTGGGCCACTCCTTTTAGTTGGTAGGCCGCCAACGCCGCCTTATTTTCTGAACTCACGCCCATGATAGCTAATATCTTGTGGACTTCATCAATGAACTCTTGAGGGTCTTCATCTAACTTAGACCCATAGAATTCTGGGGATTCATCCGCACGAAGTCTCTCACCCGAGATGCCGGGGTAAGAGCCTGAGGGGCTTGGGTCCCGTGGTTGGCTTGATTAGCCATAGCTTGTGCAAATAAAGTAAGGGCATCCCGAAGATCCCCATTGGTCGGTTGTTCCTCGGGTGCGCGGGCTCGTCTTCCTCTTGTATTAGGCATGATCTAGCATCGCAAAGAACAACCGTTAGGGGAGAACTTAATTCAACTCTACAGCACGACTTAGAACATGGAGAAGGGAAACATTTCCTAAAACGTCTCATAGCCTCCTACTCATAGTTGTGGTGCACAACACAACCATGAATCGGACTCTAATCAACGCGGAGTGTTGGACTCCGAGGATCATTCAACCTAGTGCTCTGATACCAAGTTTGTCACGACCCAAGACCTAGGATCCTAGATGTGACCGGCGAATGGGAACCGAAGGAACCCCAAACAAGCCTATAAGCGTATCATTCCATCTTGGTCGCGAGCAATTAAAGACCATAAGCGATAAGCATAATCAAGGGGGAAATCAGGACTAAGGGAGCAAGAAAAAAAAAGAAATTATACATAAATACCATAGATGAGTCAAGCTCAAGCATAATACACAACTTGTCCAACACCACCTCTAAACATGAGTACTTAGCGGGGGCCAAGAAAAACTACCGGGCTCACCCTCATAGTCAAAACATAACTATAAAGGAAAAGTTTGATACATAGCAAAAGATCATGAGCAACGTCCCCGAAATGGAGGACTCACCAATAACCACTATAGAAAATCGTACTAGCCACGCGGAGGAGGATGGTCAAGCGGTGCTCCGGTCCCTACATGGTGACATCATGTCGGCATAGAGTATGCGTTAGTACATTTGAATGTACTAAGTATATGGGATGCAATGCAATGCTACATTAGATGGACATCATAGGAAAATGCGTAATCATACCCGATAAATAGCATATTAATGAAATGATATGTATAATGATGCTTACATAACAATCATATTTAGTGGGACGTAGTACATGATTGGCGATGTGACCTCAATATAGTATTTCCAGGCCTACCACCCCTTGGAGGGCGGAAAGCGGTACAACCCCTCAATATCGTTACCGGGCTACCACCCCCCGAAGCTAGGACCAAGGTACCAACCCCTCGATACGGTTATACGGGCCTACTACCCCCCGTACTAGGCAACCAAGGTACCAACCCCTCAATACGGTTATACGGGCCTATACCCCCCGTACTAGGCTTGGTCGACTCACAACACTTATATAGAGAAAATCATATACATGTGTCCATTTCATCATCATTTCAGTAATTACATAACCATCCAACTCATAGGACGTACCTTGGACCTTCCCTTTCCTAAGAATTCTATAATGGGCATTTTATCAAACACAAGGTGGGCAATTGTTCATGTAAATGAAATCATGTATTTCAAGAATACTAAGTCCAACCAATTCCAAAATCCATATAAATCAGCCCACAAACAACATACATATATATATCAACCTTCATAATTTGATCATGGAAGCATGTAAACCATAAACATCACATAATAATTCCATTTCATGATAATATGCAAAATGGACCATAATAGGGTGTGTAATAGTAATTCCATAATTCAAGAGTTCATAATAATCATAAGGACCCATAAACTTGAAGTAGAAATAGAGGATAAATGGTTGGACTTGTGGAAAGGAAGGTTTCCACAATCAAACCCACATACCTCAACTTTGGAGAATCCTTGATGAAGATTGGAATGGAGAATCGAAGCTTGAGATTGAGTCTTGAATCCGGAATTAGAGCTTGAGATTTTTGAATTTGGTTGAAGATCTTGGTGGAATTTTTGGAGAGGGCTTAGAGAGTGTTTTTGGAGTTAAGAAAAATGACTAAGTATGGGACATATCCCCTTTTTATAAAAAAAACGTCTCCAACCCGCCTAAAAAATAGCTCACTGGAAATTGCAAATCTGCACAGACAGGTTTTACGAAAATGGTCATAACTCCCTCATCCTAACGCGGAATAAGGTGAAACCAAGTGCGTTGGAAAGCTAACTCAAAGAGCTTTAATTTGATAGGTTGCAGCCCTTCCAGTTCCTTGTGTGCTAAGAGATATGCCCCTTTAAAGTTGACCCTCCAAATCGCAATTTTTGCGATTTTCGAATTTTGATACGGTTGCTCTAAAATTCGGGTTAGACCCATTTCCCACTCAATTTGACCCCACAAATAAGAATATGAAGTCGAATTTCCGAAATCATGCACGGATTTTGAGATATATGGAAATTACAATTATAGGTGTTTCCGAAGCACATTTTCGGGCATTTTTGGGGTCGTTTCATGTAGGTTCCAAAAAATCACTTTAAGGGGGAGTATGAAAATTAAAGTTGATTTTTTGGAGGTAAAAAACTATCTTAGATATTTAGTAGAACTTTCTAGAGTTTGATAGAGATATCTTTAGTATTTTTTGTATCTAAGAAAAATGTAGATATTCTAGAGAATTAGATATTTGTAGGTAGGAAAAATCTAGATAGTCTAGAGTTTTAGATATTTGAGGGAGATATTTGTAGAAGAGGTTAGAATAGTCTAGATTCTTAGTATCTAGAATCATCCCTACACAACTATAAATAGGGGTAGCATTAGACATTTGTAAATAACCCAAGAACGACCAAAAGAAAGACAATTCAAGTGTCTTCTTTCATAACCAAGTTTTCCTTTCTAGCTTCCTCTTCTTTAGTTGAATCTTCCGATCTTAGTTAAGATCTTGGGCTAGCAGAAGGGTTCTCTGATTATAATTTTCTTCTGCTATTCTTTACGGGCAATGGGAGTAGCAGTGTAGTTCCCCCAAGGGAAACATGGAAAATGACAAGGGGAATTCATCTCTGGAGATTGGGAAAACAGAGGCATGCGACATTGTGCCTCCTGGTTCAACGGAGAAGCATACTTACAGTCAAAATAAAAGAAATGAGAGTAACAGTAACACAACCCGCGATCTTATTATGAAATGTGATAATCTTATACAGGATATAGAACTTCGTCTAAGCAAGCTCGAGAGACAAGTTGCTTCACATAAGAGATGCTAGATTCAATATGGTATGTTTTCTAATGCCAGTTTATTTCCCTTTTGTGTAGGTAAGTTGTTGTTTGGTTTACCTATTTCAATTTTGTGCTTACTCTCTCTTTCGATTATTTTTTGTATACACTGCTTGATGTTACTTGTTTCTATTTTTACTAACTTCAACCAATTCCGTGCAGGTTGGTAGACCAATGTTGGGGTAATGAGGTGAACATGAGACCTCGTTCTTGGAGACACTCGAAAAAATCAAACTGTCAAATAGTCATTGGAACAACTTAGTAGACATTGAAATGATGTATTTGTGTACATTAACTAATTCTGAATGCCCTATTCGATATTATAGACAGATTTTCCAAACATGGTCCCAGAGTCTTATTTCATTGATATCTACATATATGCAAAATTTGTTTTTGTCAATTTTCTATTGTTCAAATCATTCTTCATTTTAGAAAAATTAAAAAAATACAGTTTTCAAGATTGGAGGTAACTCAGGAGAGAGTAGTTAAAGAACCAAGTAATCTTACTTTGTTTGCTATGTTCATAAGCCTATTAGAGTACTCTTTGATGGTTTCCGACTCTTTCATCTTCTGCAGCTCAAAGTATTTAGCACCTATATGCCTTTGATATGATCATCTCTTCTATATTCTATCTTGAGATAGTCCCAGATGATTTTTGCTAATTTTAGAGACATAATACGAGTGAAAATTGTTAAAGAGACACAACACGTCTTTGTCTTAGACTTTGTAGTTTTTTGGTCATTATGAATCCTTATTTGAGCCATGTGGTGTTTCTGGGTAGTAAAATTACTCTTCCTCGATTACCTCCCAAAGATCTAAAGATTCTAGATAGACCTCCATCCGTACCACCCACATGTGAATATTTTCACAATTGAAGACTGGAGGTGCCATTGCCCAGAAACTTGAGCTTTCTTCCGTAATTGAACTTTTGCAGAAATACTCACAGATCCCGCAAATAAAAGGGTTATGATACTAATGGTAAATCACAAAAGTACATCACAAAGCAGAGAAGTATAGCAGTAAAATAATTGTTTTATTGATGTCAGCATGTTACATTATAAGACTAAATAGTAAATCACTAAATCACGAACCAACTCCTAAATCATCATATCTTTATCTTTTATATATATATATATATATATCATATTAAAAGTGGGAAGCTTCTAACTTCAAAGTTGGATTACGATTTTACCCTTAAGTATTTAATTAAATATTAAATAATAATATTTTAATTACCTTTCAAAAAATAAAAAAATTGTATTATCATAATAAATGAGAAGATACACATAAATAAACATTTTATAAAAATAAATCACTATTAATTTAAATAAAGACTCTTAATTCCTACAACCAATAGGTTATGTTAAGAAGTCCAAAAGATTATCGTTGAATTACCACCATTTCTATTTAATATATAAAGTACTGCTAAACATTAATTTATACATATTGTGCTACTCTTAATTGCTACAACCAAGGTTTTGTTAAGAAGTCCAAGAGATTACTATTGAGTTTACTATCATTTATCTTGAATAAACTACTCTAAACGTTTTATACGTACATTGTAGAAAATGAATAATTACATTTGTGTCTCATTATTATTCTATAGTCTTTTCTTCTTCACTAATAACATTATAAAACTACTCATTTTAGTGTGGCTAAAAGATGCCAAAACTGTCACGACCCAAAAATGAACATGATGACACTTATCTCTTCCCACCTAGACAAGTTAGCCTCAACCTAACGGAAATAGAAGAAAAACGAAAAGCAGTAAAGCAAGAATAAGACAAAGACGAAAAACATATTCATTCTAAACATAACCCAATACCTGGTTATCACGTGTACAAGTCTTTAAAGTAAATACAAAATTGAAAGATAAATACAAGTCTCAGTCTTTGTTTTTCAAGTAGAACAAAGCTTAAAGAAAAGGGAAAAAGAGGATCCGCTGAAGTGACAAGCAGCTACCTCTTCTGTTACAACCTAAATTACCCCCTAGACGTGACATGGCGCACAAGACCCCGAAAGTCCCTATACAAACCACTTAACATGCATCATACAAGATAATAATAAGTAAGAAGTTCAAAAACAATTTATAGCAAAGTAGCGGAAATCTAAACATCGTCTCAAGCCATCTAATACATGAATAGAAAGAAAGTGGGACTTAACTCATACAAGTCTTAAAAGTAAAATGATATAAAAGGTAAATGTGGCTATGTCCTCGAACATATGAGGACTTACCAAATCTTCAACACTCTGATGCAACGACTAGCCACGGATGGATGGAGATAGACCAGATCCTACACTTATAAAAAATGTAGGCAAGAGTATGCGTTAGTACAAGAATGTGCCAAGTATGATAAATATGCATAAAGGTTACATAATCATGCAAAAAGGCTATACATAAGATACGATGACCAAGTTAAATCATATGATGGCATGATAGAAAACATGAGATAAAAGCCATGGCCAATGCAAGTAAATCATCTTAAAACAACATATGCTTAAAAGCCTTTAGAAAGTAACCTTACTTTATTATGTGGGAAGTTAACCTTAACCGACATATACCATGTGAGCTATAACATGGAATCCAGCCCCACACCGAAAATGGGTGTCCTTACTTGCCAAGGTAAGAACCATGAACTTCTAGCTTAAGTGGATCCACTGGCTAATGTCTATCAAGACAACCTATGGTGGCAAATAGTTTATGGGACATGGGTAATCGCCAATTGTCCACTCGGTGCTAAGCATAATTCCCACAGAATAGTCATAATTCATAGCTTATCTTATCATTAATAGACATGGGTAATCGCCTCTTGTATTATTATTAGGGAACATGGATAATCGCCTCTTGTCCCTTCATTAGAATAGCTCCTTAATCTTGATTCAAAGTTTAGTTGAGAAAACCTTTCAATCCTTATGAATTGTTCATGTGAGAAAAGTCCTTTCACAAATCATGTTTTTGAGTAGTATGTGAGAAATCATTTCACAACCCAATAACAACAACATTTATTCTTAAATCTCAGAGCAAATCTTAAATCATCATAATTTCATAAATTGAACATGCATAACTTCATAAAATTCATCATTTGATTATTCATAAAACTTCATCATAGAATCATAGCTTAGAAATCATAGATCATGCATGGGTTCATGGAATTTCAACTTCAAATCATACAATCAACTCAATTCATGCATAAAAAGACTTAATTCAATCCATCAGATCATAAATTGAAAGAGCCCATAAGATAGAAGAAACCCTAATTTCCAATTGAAGAATCTAACTTTGCAAATTTGGAGAATTTAGGAACCCTATGGAGGAAAGGGATCATAGGTGAAAGCGATCATACCTTGATGCCAAAAGCTTGAAATCAATGGTGAACTTAAGAGACTTGAATGAAAACCCTAGGACCTTCTTTTTCTTCTTCAATCTTCTAAAGAGAGAAATATTTGGGGAAAGATTTTGGAGGGAGTTTGGAAGTGATTAGAAAAGGGTAGTATTAGGCTTAGAGGGATTATATAGGGCTTAGGATTAGAGCTTAACTGACCTAGTTTAGGAATAGGTTAATTAGGAAAAAGACCAAAAAGACCTTAAAAATAACTATCGAATCTAGACCTACGATTGCGACCTACGGTTTGTAGGTCCAACTACGGACCGTCCTGTCGAATCGTAAAAAGATTCAGAAACTATTTTTTTGGACCATCAAACAACGGGACCCCATGTACGGTTCATAGGTCCATTGACGGACCGTACATGGCAACCGTCAGTCCACCCCTTAAACACTCAAAATTTCACTAAGTCTGGAGGGACTTACGGACCTACTTACGACTCGTACATGTAATGACGGGCCGTCCTAGAGAACCGTCAGTGGGATCATGAAACTTGAGATTTGAAGATTTCTACCTTACCATCTACAGTTCCCACCTACGGCCCGTAAGTCGACCTACGGTCCATAGATAGCTTCCGTTGGTACTAGCACCAGACCTGAAAACTAGAAACTTCTTCCTTTCGAATTCGAGGTGTTACAATATCTCCCTCTTGGGATCATTCGTCCTCGAATGAGAATCAAGATATCATAAGGAGGATAAGAACCAAACCTAACAGCCCAACATGAATGCAATCACATAAATGCACATATCCGAGGAGGAAACATCAACTCCAAGCTAAAGCATGTTCAAAACATCATATCATAAGGCCTATATGAAACATATACTCAAATGCACATACTCATGAGAAAAATCAATCAAGTTAGCTCATTTTCTCAAAATCAAGTTTTTTCATGAACATGCATAAATGAGGGATCATGGGAATATTGAAGACACATGAGACCAAAAGAGTGAACCATGAGGAACTAAATACCTAAAGCTAGAGTAGGAGTGGAGGGAAAGAGATGAGGATAACGGGACATCATATCAGCCTCGGCCTCCCAAGTAGCACCCTCAACTAACTAATTCCTCCAAAGGACCTTAACGGAAGCAACTTCTTTATTTCTCAACTTCTGAACTTGCCGATCTAAAATCTCAATCGGAACCTCTTCATAAGAAAGACTCTCCTTCACACAAAGATTCTCCAATGGCACTATAGATGTTGGATCGCCAATACACTTCTTCAATAAGGAGACATGGAAAACAGGATGAATCGACGCTAAATCATTAGGCAAGTCAAGTTCATAAGACACTTTGACAATTCGCCTCAAAATCTGATATGGGCCCACATAATGGGGACTAAGCTTCCTTTTCTTTCCAAACCTCATCACACCCTTCATGGGTGAAATTTTCAAGTAAACCCAATCATTAACATCAAATTCTAGATCTCTCCTTCTAACGTCGGCATAGGACTTTTGTCGACTTTGAGCCATTTTCAACCTTTCTCTAATAAGCCGAACTTTCTCCATAGCCTCATGAACCAATTTGGGGCCTATCAAAGCAACTTCACCAACTTCGAACCAACCAATAGGAGATCTACACCTCCTACCATAAAGAGCCTCAAATGGAGCCATGCCAATGCTAGAATGATAGTTATTATTATAAGCAAACTCAATCAAAGGCAAATGATCATCCCAATTACCCTTGAAATCAATCACACAAGCTCTCAACATATCTTCCAAAGTTTGGATAGTACGCTCCGCTTGCCCATCGGTTTGAGGATGAAAGGTCGTACTAAGGTTAACACGAGTACCAAGGCCCTTTTGGAAAGATTTCCATTGAGAAGTGAATTGTGTGCCATGATCGGATATGATGGATAAGGGCACTCCATGCAACCTAACCATCTCTCTTAGGTACAACCTAGCATAGTCTTCCGTCAAATTAGAAACCTTCACGGGAATGAAATGAGTTGATTTCGTCATACGGTCCATGATAACCCAAATCGAGCCATGTTGTCGCCCGGTGCATGGTAAACTAACAATGAAGTCCATATTCAAATCTTTCCACTTCTAAGTAGGGATGCTAATATCTTGGGAAAACCTCCCGGCTTTTGGTGCTTAACTTTCACTTGTTGACAATTAGGACCCTTAGCCACAAATTCTGCAATGTCCTTCTTCATCCCATTCCACCAATAGACCTTCCGCAAGTCACGATACATCTTGGTGGCTCTCGGGTGAATGGTATATCGAGAACTATCGACTTTCGATAAAATATTCTCTCTCAAGTTATCAACATTTGGAACACATAAACGACCTTTATATCTAAGTACACCATCTCCCCTTTGGGAGAAATCCTCAACGGACTTCTTAAGCACCGATTCCTTTAATTCCATCAAAATTGGATCAAGACCTTGCTTTGCTTTCACATATGATACAAAAGATGATTCTGACCCATTATGAACAATCACTCCACCATTAGTAGAGTCAATTAACTGAACACCCAATTGGACTAAGCTATGCAAATCTCAAACTAATACCTTCTTATCATCTTCAAAATGAGCAACACTACCCATGGACAACCGACTAAGGGCATCCACCGCCACATTCGCCTTCCCGGGGTGATAGAGGACACTCATGTCATAGTCCTTTAACAACTCAAACCACCTCATTTGGTGAAGATTAAGATACTTTTGTTTAAACACGTATTGCAAACTCTTGTGGTCAGTGAAGACATCCATATGGACACCATACAAGTAATGCTTCTAAATATTTAAAGCAAACACAACCGCCGCTAGTTCTAGGTCATGGGTAGGATAGTTCTTTTCATGAACCTTAAGGTGCCTTGAAGCATAAGCAATAACTTTTCACTTTTGCATAAGAACACATCCCAACCCAATTCTTGAGGCATTGCAATAAACCACAAATCCATCGGATTCTTCCGGTAGAGTCAATATCGAGGCGGAGGTAAGCCTACCTTTCTTGGAAGCTCTTCTCACATGCTTCAGACTATACAAACTTCACTTTCTTTTGGGTCAATGCCGTCAATGGAGAGGCAATTGAAGAGAACCCCTCAACGAACCTCCTATAGTAACCAGCCAAACCTAAGAAACTTCGTATATCTGAAGGGGATAGAGGTCTAGGCCAACTCTTAACCACATCTGTCTTCTTAGGATCTACCTCAATACCTTTACCAGAAACAATGCGACCAAGAAAAGCCACGAATCTTAACCAAAACTCGCATTTACTAAACTTCGCAAAGAGTTGTTGGTCCTTGAGAACTTGCAACACAATCCTCAAATGATTAGTATGTTCATCCTCACTCCTTTAGTAAATCAAAATGTCGTTGATGAACTCAACCACAAACATATCTAGGTATTGTAAAAACACTATTCATCAAATCTATAAATACAGCCAGAGCATTGGTCAATCCAAACGACGTTACTAACAATTCGTAATGGCCATATCTAGTCTGAAAGGCTATCTTCAGAATGTCATCTTCCTTCACCCTTAATTGGTGATAGCCCGACTTAAGATCAATCTTGGAAAAGTAACTCGCTCCTTGAAGTTGGTCAAACAAATCATCTATCCTTGGGAGAGGATACTTATTCTTAATAGTAACCTTATTCAATTGCCATTAATCAATACACATGCAAAGTGAACCATCCTTCTTTCGAACAAACAGAACCAGAGCACCCCATGGAGAGGTCGGATGAAGCCTTTGTCCAGTAAGTCCTTTAATTGCTTCTTCAATTCCTTAAGTTCTGCCGGAGCCATTCGGTAAGGAGGAATAGAGATAGGTTGCACATCTTGGAGAAGATCACCAAAGTCTATTTCCCTTTGGGGAGGAACACTAGGAAGATCATAGGGAAACATTTTCGAAAATTGATTTACAACGGGGACCGACTTAAAGATAGGGATTTCGGAATCCATATCCTTAACCTGAACAAGATAGTATATGCAACCCTTAGAAATCATCTTCCTAGCTTTAATACGAAACAAATCGACTCTTAAGCATAGAATTTCCCCATTTCCACTCTAGGATAGACTCACTTGGAAACTGAAACTTGACCACTCGGGTCCTAACATCAATAGAAGCATAACATGAATGCAGCCAATCCATCCCAAGAATAACATTGAAATCTAACATGTCAAGCTCTACAAGATCAACATAAGTGAGTCTATGTGATAAGAAGATGGGACAATTTCTATAAACTCTCTTAGCCACGATAGATTCACCAATAGGAGTAGAGACATAAAAAGGATCTAACAACACATTCGGAAGAACATCAAACCTCATGGCCACATATGGCGTCACAAAAGATAAAGTAGCACCGGGGTCAAGCAAATCATATACATCAAGATGAAAGACTCTTAACATACCGGTAACCACATCGGAAGAACTCTCTTGCTCATGACGAGTTTGAAGTGCATAGAACCTGTTTTGCTTTTGACTCCCACTAGAACTGGATAGAGGGTAAGGTTGAGCCCTGTCAACGGTCATCTCCTTCTTTGTTAGCAACAGAGGGATAGTCCCTAATTTTATGATTCGTCTTCCCACAACCAAAGTATTCATTGGAACCGGCTAGACATTTACCATCATACTTCCTTCCACACTTAGCATAAGTAGGCAATCAAGACCCACTACCATTTCATCCTTGAGGCTTGGGGTTAGACACCCTTTCCTTGTTGAACTTCGGAGGAGCATTGGAGGAACCTTGACTGGAGAACCTTTGTCAAAACTTAGGACGACCATATCCATCGGACCTTGAGCGTGAGAAGTTGCCATCACTGGTCTTAGCCCTCTTTGCCTCCCTAGACCTTTCCTTAAGTTTCTCCTCTTCTATTTGTTGGGCATGAATCATTAGACGAGAAATGTCCACATCATTGATGAGCATGGCGGTACGACATTCTTTGACCACCATTTCGGACACCCCCGAAACAAACTTGCTCGTCCTTGCTCTAGGATTGACAACTATAGTAGGAGCATACCTAGACAATTGTGTGAACTTCAAAACATACTCCTTCACACTTATGTTTCCTTGACGAAAGTTGATGAACTCAAGCACCCTTGCCTCCTTTATCTCAAGGGGAAAGAACCTATCAAGGAAAGCAACCTTAAACTTCTCCCAATCAAGAGGACCCGCATCAACCACCCTCTCACTCTTCTATTTCTCAAACCACACTTGAGCCACACCCTTAAGTTGATAAGCGGCCAATTCCGCCCGCCTTTTCCATCGGCGTCTCACCTATGATCATCAACACCTTATACACCTCATCAATGAACTCTTGAGGATCTTCTTCAACCTTAGACCCATGAAACTCCGAAGGATTCATCCTAGTGAAATCCTTCAATCTAGATGCTGCAAGACCCATATTTGGGTTCACGGGGACCACAACCTCCATATTGGCTTGAGCCGTCATGGCTTGGGCCAACACATGAAAAGCAACCCTAAACTCCGCATTAGTCACTTGCTCAGCCAAAGGGTCGACCGGAACTTGAGGAGCTTCTTGTTCCACATTCTCTCTCGCATTCCTCCTAGAATATGCTCTTCGAGTGGTCATATTCTGAAAAGCATCGGATAGGGATTAGGAGAAAGACCACGACTTTAGAGTGATGAAAGAAGTGGAGTTTCCTAAGAATCTTGTAGCCTCTCATTCATAAGTGTGGCGCGTTTCACACCCATGAACAAGACTCTACTCGACGTGGCTTATGATACATCCGAGGACCTTTCTAAGACCTTGTGCTCTAAAAACCAAGTTTGTCACGACCTAAAGTACCCCCTAGACGTGACATGGCATACAAGACCCCGAAAGGTCCCATACAAGACACTTAGCATGCATCATACAAGATAATAGTAAGTCGACCTACGGTCCGTAGATGGCTTCCGCTAATACTGGCACCAAACCTGAAAGCCAAAGATTCCTTTCTTTTGAATCCGAGGTGTTACATCTTCAGTCCTTGACAAGCCTAAAAAAATCAGGAGAAGAAGAAGAAGATCACGGATGTCCGGGCTCGGAACCTACACAAGTGTAGAAGCAAAGGGTGAGTACCAACAACACGTTACCCAGTAAGCAACCCACTAAACAAAGCAACTAGCTAGAAATTGAGCACCTCATACACTCCAACCGAACCTTCTCAAAGTATAACCTGCACAGAAATCAGCCAACCTAGCAATTCTACAATACACGGCTCACAAGCCATATTTTCACAGTACAACAATCGCAATTCAAACATCAACAATAATCATTAAGTCAATCTCAAATAACAAGTAGATCAATCATAAATATCACACATATCATTCACATTTCACAAGTCAGTCATAAGCAACAATTTATCAATTGCAACACTAGCCGGAAATGACCTCGGCTCATATCAATCACTAGCTAGAAATGACCTCGGCTCATATCAATCAGTAACTGGAAATGACTGCAGTTCATATCAATCACTAGCCGGAAATGACCTCGGGTCATATCAATCATTAGCCGAAAATGACCTCGACATATATCACTTGTCGGAAATGACCTCGGCGTCACAAGCTATCACATGTCTCATCACGGTGTTCAATAATCAATGCACACACAAGCAATATCATACCAAGTAGAAGAGACAACAATTTACATAATTCAAGTCCACATTCATGCTTTCAAGCATTTCATCAATCAATCAACAAGGGTTACAATTAGGCAATTCACATCATCATGATCAACACATAGCCTTTTTCGATTTAACCCCTTATTATGCATTTGGATATCACAAGTGGACAATTTAAACCCTTAACCTCATCTCCATTACTCCCAACACACAATCAACAAAGGAAGCATACGAATTCAACTAGAACACAAGGTTTAGGAAATCACTTGCCTCAAATCAATGAATAATCAAGTATTCACAATCACCCATCGGAAACAGCACATCACACTTCAATTATGTAAAGAAATGGGTCAAGCAACTCAAACCCAATATAAAAAATAGAGGTTTGAATTTGAAAAACAATACTTGAAATTATTACTCAAGGCTTTAGGAACTCATTAGTGAAAACCATTTCGAAAAAGGGATTAAAATCACTTCAAAATCACCATTTTATTAAATCCTTGAGTTCTTGAAGATAATTCAACTTTCTCATTTCAAAAGCTTAATTTGAGCACATAAATCCATAAATAATAATGGGTAATTGAAGATTTAGAGTTAAGAATCGTTACCAAAATGATTTCCCTCGAAACACTGATCCAAATCGCACTCAAAAGCTCTTAAAACTCAAGAACGAAGAAATGGGGTTGAAACCCTGATTTTAGGAAAAATATTCTGCCCAGGCCTCAGTTGCTCATCACGATCGTGATGACCAAGGCTTTGCGGTCGCGATTAGTTAATGGGTCAACACATTAAACTTGACCATCACGATCGGGACAGACTTCCACGTGATCGCGATAGACTTCCACGCAATCGTGATGCACCTCAGATCAAAGCTATGCTATCACGACGAGGGAGCCTCACGATCGTGATGACCAAATGGTCATGCACCAGAACCAGAAAATCAGCCAACTCTCAAAACATCAAATCGACCCTCAAGATTCGTTCAAAACTCTGTACACACAAACCAGATATGCAAATCAAATATACTCGACATTTCGGACTCAATGGAACCGTCAAAACACGAATCTGAGGTCTCCTTGACCCGACATGCACGAAAATCATAAGAAACTAACTCACGCCTTATAAAGGCTAAAACAAGCTCGGGACCTCTCAAAAATCAACCAAGACCTCACCTATGCTTGAAAAATCATCCCTTGAATCTAACTTAACTTTAGGAATCCCGATCCGAGTATCTGAGCTCCGAATGTTCATTAAAGTCAACCAAAATGCTAAAATTCCATAATTTTACAACTTAGGACCTCAAATCCTCAAAAGGACTTGGAATCAGAAATCAACAACTCTCACGGATCAGATTCCACATTTCAGAACTAATGGAATCGACGAAATTCCATTTCGAAACTCAAAACTCCAAAAGACTCCGAAAATCACTTTTAAGCAAGTTAAGCCTTTCAAACTCAAAATTTATCAAAAACTCAAACTCAATCAAAAAACAACTCGGGGGGTTAATATCAGGAGGGGCAAAATAATAAATTTCACAAAAATACCAAAAATGACCAACCGGGTCATTACATTATCCACCACTAAAAACCATGTTCGTCCTTGAACTTAAAGCAAAAGAAAGTACCTGAAGCCTCTAAGAGATGAGGATATCTGGCAGGCATATCTGACTCTGTCTCCCAAGTCGCCTCACCAACTGAACGATGCTTCCACTGTACCTTCACTGAAGTGATCTCCTTGGTCCTAAGTGATGTGAGGCTTAAAATATACATATTTAATTATTATTTGCCTCATATTTAATCTTTTCATTATCCTTTTTGAGCATAAATTTCATGAATTATTTTTATGTTGTGTATTTTATTTGTATGATTAAAATGGTGTGGAGATGAAGAAATTTGGAGTACAAAAGAATTAAAAAACAAGAAATCATATAAGGAAATCAAGCAGCCAACCAAGAATCCAAGAAACAATACACAACATATAATTTAGAACTTAATAGCTTAGGAACTTTGGAAGAGTCGCCGTGGATGTCGGAGAATTTTGATTTATTCTTTCTTCTCCTTTATTATTTATTTGTATTCGTGATTATTGAAAGATGTTTTAGCTATTGTTCTTAAATTTTTATGATTAACACAAGCATATTTATTTTAATAAATTTTGATTGTCTTTTTGAGATAATGAGTAGCTAAATTTCATAACTAGGGTTGTGGGAACCATGATGAATTATTAAAGTAAGTTAATGTAAAAAAAAGTGATTCTTGATTGATTTTTATGCATGTATTGTTAATCTCTTCGTTTTGATTGCTTTTTAACGGTGTCCAACGTTAGAACTCGCCTCATTCCTAGTTGCCGGACCAAGGAAGTAACGAATGGGAAAAGAGATTAAACAACGGAGATTTAGCATGATAATCCGCTATCTAATAGCCTGGACCAAATACGCTGAGGGCTAATCCGGGTCAAAGGTAAGGGTTAGTAAAGCATACACATGTAGATGGACCAAGTTGTGTGCTGAAATTCCCTATTTGGAGGACCAATCACTTAGGAGATACATAACTTACCGACTTTGCATGCTAAAAATTGAAATAGATCACTAGTATAATATTCTTGCTATGTTATGAAATCATGGAGAACACATTCCTACTTATTTCTAATAATCTAAATACAAATAAATACTTAGTTCCAAGCTATTGTTATTCTTTTTATTTTTGTTTCAATTTAAATCCCTTTTTAAACAACGACTACCGAGTTAAATATTTGCTATTGACAATATTCTTTCATATTCTCTGTGGGATCGACCCCGATTCATAGTTGGGTAAATATATTGCATACGACCGTTTATATTTCTTTTCAAAAAGTATATTTGGACGTTATCAAAAAATGGCGCCGTTGCCGTGGAATGTGGTTTAGAAATTGTCTTTAGTATTTATTTTGACTTGTAGTCCTTTTTTTGTTTTTTAAGGATTAGTTTTAATTTACTTTTATTTATTATTATTATTATTACTCTTCTTGAGATGACATCTGAAAAAGTATGAAGTGATATTATGGATTCTTATAGGTTAATTTTTTCTCAACTAGATAATTTGTATGGGGACATGGAAGATTTGTTGATACTCTTCTCTAAAACAATAATTAAGCGCATACATGAAGTTGATATGTTTGGCTTGGATATTTTAAAATTAAATGCTGAGTTAAATGCAAAGATTGATGTGTATAATATCCAACAATTTAATAATAACATGTGTGAGGAAGAAAAGATGCTTACAAGCCAACTTGAGGAGCTAAAATTGGAGCGCAAATTACTTGATCATACTTTTATTGATGTTGTCCTTGTTGAGAAGAGTACACTAGAGTTATGTAATGAAGTAGATAATATTATTTTTAAAAACTCGTGTGTGTAAATATGAGGGTGTAAATAATAGTAGAATTCATGAGTTAATACACATTGGACCTCATTCTAATAATTTTTCCACATTATGTTTAGATGATGAGACATTAATCGAGCCATATGAGCCTATAGAAGAGTGTATGGAGGAGGAACAATGTGTCTATATTCTTGAATTTATTGTTCCAAAATCAAAAAATTACATTCCTCACTTAGGATCCAAAAAGTGTGTAATGTGATATCTATTGCTTGGGACCTTTATTTTTGTACTACCCCCTCTTGAGCGGAATAGAAAAATTGATGCAAAATTGGGGGTGCAATTTATATTCTCAAAGTGGAAGGAAAAATAATAAAATTAATGGTGTCGTGCCGCGACATTAAATCAAGTGTTTATTGGGAGGCAACCCAATTCGTAGTGTAGCTTCTTATTTTTTTTTTTTAGTGTCACTTTTTTTTGTTGTTTTTGTTTATGTAGATTAGGGGAAGTCTGAGTACCCAACTTCGAAGCTAAGGAACACGTTTTAAGCTTAAGTGTGGGGTGCACGCAACCCTTGATGAATGAAAAGAAAACATGTTGTTAGCTAGGTCATAGAGGGTCCGAGGGAGTATTTCTCACCCTTCTTCTTCTTCTTCTCTTTTCTATAAATTGCTTTGGGGACAAAGCATGATTTTAAGTGTGGGGTGAAAATTCTTCCAATAGTTGTGAGCTTAAGGGATTATGCCATAGGATTTTATTTTATTTGAAAAAAAATACAAAAAGATTTTCTTTAGTATTTGTTATTTTATTAGAAAAAAATAAAAATACAAAAAGATTTTCTTTATTATTCTTTTTATCGTAGTTTTTAGTGGCATATCTCATCCACCCCTTGATTTTTCTTATGGTCTCGGTTCTTTTTCGAGGGGGCGCCCTTTGAATCGGGTAATTTTTTTTAGAGTAATTTTTTAATTATTTTTGGAGAGAAAAGAAAAAAAACCTTTTTGACTTGTTTGATACTAGTAATTTAGACCCAAGTTGAGTACTACTTTTCTTTGAGTGCTTGAGAATAAAATTTAAAATAGATTTTTGACACCTAGGCTCATGGTTGTGACTCTGTATATAACGTATTCTTATTTATAGGTTGTAATGATCTTGTCCATCTTAGAAGTAGAATTGATCCATCTTGATTGAGACTTGTGCCATGTGTGGTGAGGTTGTTTGCATATATTCCATGTTTTGCATCTTAGTCTAGAACTTGCCCTGCATGTTATTGAAGCGAAATAAAAAGTATTGCTTTATTTAAAAGATGATAATAAGGCTTTCTTTGATTTGTCTTGTAAATTTTAGCATTTTCAGATATTATATCACTAGTAACCCCTTTGAGCTTGTAGCATTTCACTTGGTATCCTTATATTTATATTGATCCATTTTTTTAATCCCTAATTTTTGCACCCTGCTTCCTTGAGCATTGTAGCATGAATTGTGATACAATTATTAAATCTGAAGAAAAAGGATGGTTGAGTAACAAAAAAAAGGGGGATGACCAATGATAGTTACTTGTGATGAGAAGGCCCTCTTAGAAAGAGTGTGACATGAAAAACAAATTGCTTGAAAAAGAAAAAACTTATTGAAACATTATTTATATGATGAGAATTACTTGTGAAAATAATTGAAGAGAGGGCTGAAAAAAAGTGATAAAAATAATGGGTGATGAGAAAAAAATAAATGCAAAGTGATTAGGGAAGTTTTTTAAGTCACTATTATATAGTTTCTTACATATCCCCTAGCCAACATTACAACCCGTTAAATTCCTATTTGATTCTATTCAAGCATACTTAATTGGTGAAGATGTACATAATGGGCAAGCTTATGGTTCTTTATGCATACATGTGAATTCTTTTGTGAGTGAGAGAGTTGTTCTTTGATTCTTAGTCCTTAATTTATATTCGATTCTTTAAATTGAGTGTGTGGACTATTTCTTCTTGTGAGGACACTTGTTTCATGATAGATAGGTGATTTTTTTAGCTTTCTTTGATGGAGTTTGGGAACAAACCTAATTTGATAAGTAGAGTCAGTCTTTGAGGTTAGGAGGTTAGAAGTTTATTGTTTTATTCTATATCTTGCATAATGATTGGGAAGAGTACTTGATATTGTGATTTGTTACATGGCTTAATTGTTTGTATCAATCAAAGTGGTGGTATTCTGAGTTCGAATTTTTTTTAGAAGAGTTTTAATGCTTGCTCAAGAACGAGCAAAATTTTAAGTGTGGGGTGTTGATGTGAGGCTAAAAGTATACATATTTAATTATTATTTGCCTCATATTTAATCTTTTCTTTATCCTTTTTGAGCATAAATTTCATGAATTATTCTTATGTTGTGTATTTTATTTGTAGGATTAAAATGATGTGAAGATGAAGAAATTTGGAGTACAAAAGAATTAAAAAACAAGAAATCATATAAGGAAATCAAGCAGCCAACCAAGAATCCAAGAAACAATACACAACATACAATTTAGAACTTAATAGCTTAGGAACTTTGGAAGAGCCGCCGTGGAGGTCGGAGAATTTTGATTTATTCTTTCTTCTCCTTTATTATTTATTTGTATTTGTGATTATTGAAAGATATTTTAGCTACTGTTCTTAAATTTTTATAATTAACACAAGCATATTTATTTTAATAAATTTTGATTGTCTTTTTGAGATAATGAGTAGCTAAATTTCATAACTAGGGTTGTGGGAACCATGATGAATTATTAAAGTAAGTTAATGTAAAAAAAAGTGATTTTTGATTTATTTTTATGCATGTATTGTTAATCTCTTCATTTTGATTGCTTTTTAACGGTGGCCACCGTTAGAACTCACATTATTCCTTCTTGCCGGACCAAGGAAGTAACGAATGGGAAAAGAGATTAAACAACAGAGATTTAGCGTGATAATCCGCTATCTAATAGCTTGAACCAAATACGCTGAGGGCTAATCTGGGTCAAAGGTAAGAGTTAGTAAAGAATACACCCGTAGACGGACCAGGTTGCGTGGTAAAATTCCCTATTTGGAGGACCAATCACTTAGGAAATACATAACTTACCGACTTTGCATGCTAAAAATTGAAATAGATCACTAGTACAATATTATTGCTATGTTATGAAATCATGGGGAACACATTCCTAGTTATTTCTAATAATCTAAATACAAATAAATACTTAGTTCCACGCTATTGTAATTCCTTTTAATTTTGTAATCCCCTCTTTTTAAATAACGACCACTGAGTTAAATATTTGCTATTGACAATATTCTTCCATATTCCATATTCCGAAGCACGGAGACATGAAACACAGGATGAACAGCTGACAAGCTAGATGGCAAGGCCAACTTATAGACCACCTCTCCCACTCGGCTCAAAATCTCAAAAGGTCCAACGAATCTAGGGCTAAGCTTGCCCTTCTTTCTGAACCTCATTACACCCTTCATGGGTGACACTTTGAAGACAAACATGATCACCCTCCATAAACACAAGGGCTCGAACTCTCCGATCTACATAGCTTTTCTATCGACTCTGGGCTAGCTATCAACAGTCTATCCCGAATCATATGGACTTGCTACATACCATCTCTAAGCAAGTTTGTATCTAATGAATCCATCTGAATCAAACCAACCAATCAGAAATCTACACCGTCGGCCATACAATGCCTCAAAAGGGGCCATCTGAATACTCGAATAATAACTGTTGTTGTAGGAATACTCTGCTAAGGGAAAATGTCAATCCCATCTTGCACCAAAATCAATCACACAAACACGGAGCATTCCAAAACCTGAATCGTCCGCTCGGACTGACCATCTGTCTGAGGATGGAAAACTATAATCATATCTAACCGAGTACCTAAGCCATGTTGTAAAGCCTTCCAGAAATGGGAAGTGAACAAGGAAACTTGATCAGAAACAATGGAAAATGGAACTCCATGCAGTCGCACAATCTGACTGATATAAAGCTCAGCTAACTTCTCCATCGTATACTTCCCCCGAACCGGGATGAAGTGGAAGACTTGGTCAACCTATCAACAGCCACCCAAATTGAGTCATAACCACCCATTGTGGTAGGCAAACCCACAACAAAATCCATAGTGATCCGCTCCCACTTCCAAGTAGGAATAGGCATCCTCTTAGACACACCTCCGGGCAACTAATGCTCACACTTGACCTGTTGGCAAGTAAAACATCTAGAAACAAAGTCTGCAGTATCCCTCTTCATGCCAAACCATCAATAATGCTGGCTCAGGTCATGATACATGTTCGCCGCTCACAGATGAATAGAATATCGAGAACAATAGGCCTCCTCAAGAATCAATCTAATCAACTTACCCATCTTAGACATATAAATCTTGCCTCCAATCCTCAAGACACCATCAGA
The DNA here is from genome assembly GCA_018342035.1 of Solanum appendiculatum. Classification (NCBI taxonomy): domain Eukaryota; kingdom Viridiplantae; phylum Streptophyta; class Magnoliopsida; order Solanales; family Solanaceae; genus Solanum; species Solanum appendiculatum. The sequence goes on along the minus strand of JAGDQO010000684.1, from coordinate 427,260 downwards.
ATCAAATACATCGCCTCATTGGCTTCCCCTCTCAACACTTTGTCTCGAATGAGACACAATTTCTCATAATCAAAGTGGTGCTCAAGGATCTGCTCAACTAAAGAAGAACGAGCCTCAATGAAAGCAATCAAACCACCCGTCTCCTCAGAAATCTGCAATCGGACAAGACTGTTGGCTAACCTCTGAACACCTCTATCCAATGGTCTCTCCTCAACACTAATAACTATAAGACTCCCCATGCTAGAAGTCTTCCTACTCAAAGCATCGGCCACCACATTGGCCTTCCTTTGATGATATATAATAGTGATGTCATAATCCTTCAGTAGCTCAAGCCATCTACGCTTCCTCAAGTTCAGATCCCTCTGACTAAAGATGTACTGAAGACTTCGATGGTCGGTGAATACCTCATAATGCATCCCATAAAGATAATGTCGTTGTAGCATAAGCACAAACACCACAACTGCCAACTCAAGATCATTGGTAGGGTAGTTCTTCTCATGGGTTTTCAATTGTCTAGAAGCATAAGCAATCACTTTACCTTTCTACATCAGAACACCCCCTAACCCCACTCCAGAAGCATCACAATAAATTGTGAAGTATACACCCTCCTCAGGTAAAGTCAAAACAGGAGCTGAAGTTAACAAGGCCTTGAGCTTTTGGAAATTTTCCTCACACTCATCAGACAACTGGAAGCTCACACTCTGTCGAGTCAATCTGGTCAAAGGAGATTCAATAGTGGAGAAGCTCTAAACGAATCATCTGTAGTAGCCTGAAAGTCCCACAAAACTATGAATCTCAATAACTGAAGTAGGCCTGGTCTAACCCCTAACTGTCTCAATCTTGGCTGGATCCAACCTAATACCCTCCTTAGACACCACGTGTCCTAGAAATGCAACTGAATCAAGCCAAAACTCACACTTCGAGAACTTGGCATAAAGTTTCTCTTCCTTCAATCTGTAGAGCACAATTTTCAAATGTCGATCATGATCCTCCTCAGTCTTGGAGTATATTAAGATGTCATCAATGAAGACTATAACAAAGGAGTCCAAATAAGGTCGGAACACCCTGTTCATCAACTCCATGAATGATGTAGGGGCATTGGTCAAACCAAATGACATCACAAGAAACTCATAGTGCCCATAACGAGTCCTGAAAGTTGTCTTAGGGATATTCGAAGCCCTAATTTTCAGCTGATGATATCCAAATCTCAAATCAATCTTAGAAAACAGAGATACACCCTGAAGCTGATCAAACAAATCATCAATACGAGGAAGAGGATACTTGTTCTTCACTTTCACTTTGTTCAACTGTCAATAATCAATACACATCTTCATAGATCCATCCTTCTTCCTCACGAACAATACAGGAGCACCCCACAGAGAAACACTAGGGTGAATTAACCCCTTACTCAACAGATCCTGCAACTGATCCTTCAATTCAGCTATATCCATTCGATAAGGAAGAATAGAGATAGGCTTGGTGCCCAGCTCCAATTCAATGGCAAAATCAATATCCCTATTCGGAGGAACACCTGGAAGATCAGTAGGAAACACATCCAAAAACTCTCTAACCACGGGCACAGAATCCATGGAAGGTGGATCAACACTAGTATCCCGAATGAAAGCCAAATAGGACAAACATCCTCTATCAACCAATCTCTGAGCTCAAATGAAGGAAATCACTTTGCTAGGGTAAGAACCACTATCACCTATCCACTCAACTCTTGAAACACCTGGCATCACTAAGGTTACAGTCTTAGCATAACAATCAAGAATAGCACCATGCGGGGAGAGCAAATCCATACCCAAAATAACATCAAAGTCTACCATCCCCAAAATGATCAAGTCTACCCAAGTATCATACCTGGCTAAGGAAACAAGACAGTATTGATACAATCGATCTACCACTAAGGATTCACCCACCGGTGTAGAAACATGAATAGGCATAGGCATGCAATCAGACATCATATCAAACCCAGCAGCAAAATAGGTAGACACATATGAGAAAGTAGACCCGTGATCAAATACAGACGCAGGTCGATGGCAAACTGGGACAATACCTGTGATCACAACATCAGAAGTCTAAGCCTCAGGTCTCCCTGGAAAAGCATAGCACTGGCCATCCCAGCCACATTCAATCTGAGTAGAACCCCGACCTCCACCCTATGGAGTTGTAGCACCTCTACCAGAAGTCCTCCCACCCCTGCCGGACTGACCTCCACCTCGACCCCTGGCCGAAGGCGCTGAATCTCTAGCTGGAGTAGCTGAATAAGTACGCTGAGGTCCTAAGTGATTCTATAGAGGGCACTATCGAATCATGTGACCTGGATCCCCACAACCAAAGCAAGATCTTGGCACTAATAACTGCTGCTGCGAACTAGATGAGTTACCATGGCCACCTCGACCAGAACCATAAGATCCTCGAGCTAACTGTCCACTCTCAGTTACTGGCATAGATGCATGAACTGGTCCACGGTGCTGAAAGGAATTACTACCTCGGTGTGAACCCTTGCCTCCAGATGAGGCACTAGAAAATTGACCAGAAGAACGGGCCCTCTTGGGCTCTCCAAACTCCTCTAATAGCATCAACTCCGCCTCCTTTGTGATGCTCACAATGGACTGGAAGGAAGCCCCCTCTCTGGCTGCTCGAAACACATACGACCTGATAGAGAAAGACAACCCTCTCACAAACCTGTGAATCCTTTCTGCCTCATCGAGAACAATAGTCATAGCATGCCTAGAAAGCTTACAGAAATGGGTCTCATACTCAGTCACAGACATATGGCCCTATCTCAAGTCCTCAAACCTTAGTCAACTCTCTTCCCTCACGCTCCAAGGAATGAAGCGATCCTGAAAAGTACTAGAGAGTGCATCCTACTCTATCGAAGGAGACCCAATTGTTCTAGACCTCTTAAGAGTCCTCCATTACTCTTTGGTGTATCCACACAACTAAAGAGCAACAAAACAAACACCTCGGGCATCCACCATACCCACTGCCTCCAGTATCTCATGGCACAAAGTAAAGAGCTCATGAGCATCCTCACTCTTACCACCCTGAAACTGGGGTGGTTTAATCTTTTGAAACCTCTCATAGCACTTCTGCTCAGCTGTCGTCAGAATAACATCAAGAGCAATTTGAACACCCATGAAACCACTGGTGCCTGACCCACCTGGTCCTGAATACCTGGAGTCTGCTGCTGACCTGGAGTCTACGCTCCTAATCCACTCTGAAAACCATGTGGTGTACCAGTTGCACCACCCTGAGAGAAGTTCTCCATCACACTAAGCATCCTCAATAAGGTCTCCTGAAACAAAGAAGCTCCAAACCCTGAAGGAACCTATTCCTCAACAACCTCAACCTGTGGCTCAGGAGAAGCCTCTCTACCTCTGCCTCTAGCTGGTATCGCTCCACGAGCACGACCTCTAGCTGGTGCTACTCCACGAGCATGACCTCTAGCTCGGGCCCTACCTCTACCCCTAGCTGGGGTCTCAGCAACTGCCTCGGGGACTGCCTCCCCTCTACCACTGGAAACAGAAGCTCTAGTCCTCGGCATCTGCCAAAACAACATGTGGTAACTCAGCACAACGAAGAAAACCATGCACGATAAGGAAAGGATAAACAAAAGGAAGTTTCCTAATAGTTTTACCAAGTGTACCAAGGGTATCTTGAGTGATTTAGGGTCATAAGGGACCTCTAACACTAAGTCAAGCTCAAAGTCTTTCTACCGGCTAAGTTTTTTTGCATTAGTTTACACAAGAGTCAACTTCAAATAACCATATCTTTCTGTATATAAAGAACTACGTGGACTATAGCATATCAAATTAAATGTCTATGAGTCTTCTTTCCAACGCTGTCAAATTTGCATCAATTGGAGTTCAGAGTAAAATGTTATGCCCATTTTACTGGACACTATCTTGCCACGCGCCGGCTGCGCGGCCGAGGTATTTTTCCGCACAGGCGCACGGCGAGGCAACAACTATTGCTTTCCTACGCAGTTGGCTGCACACCTGAGGCATTCTCCACACGGGCGCGCTGGCGTCTGCGGCCCTTAATGAATCTCCAAAAGCGTAGTTCACTTCCCTAGTTCATAAATTTACCCTAGAAAGAAAAATTTTCAAGAAACTAACTTCCTCCAAGGTTCATCCATCATCCAAGGTAAGATTTTGACCATAGAACTTCATAATTCCTTCATCTTAACGCGAATTAACAACTCCTACACATGAAATTCATAGATTTTTCAAGAAATCTTCTCAAGAACTTATCTCCAAGGTTCAAGAAAGGTTTTGTAGGTCTTCTTCTTCCAAGATCTTACTTTTCTTTGGTAATTGGAGCGATTAAGGTATGTAATACTTCAATGAGGAATTCATTTCATCCTTATATCCAAGATTTATCAATGTTCATGAACTAAATTCCATAGTTAGGGTTATCAAACCCACTTTTGAATTTATCCATAATTATGACCTGAATTGTATGATTTCTTAAATTAATTATTCACGATTAAAGATTCTTGACCTATGTACTTCCTTTTCATACTTAGTAAGGTTTTACATTGTTGTTCTTGTGAGTTATCGATATGACATTGTTATGATTTCATGAAGCTTATATTTCAAAGCATGATTTTAGAGTCTTTATGCTATTATGAAAATTAATTTCGAATACTTATGAGCTATGCAAGTTAGAAAACTTTCTCATGATTTAAGTTATATACATGACTTTGAAAGATATATTTTAAAAAGATTTGAGCTTTGACTCACAGATTTGAGCTTGGCCTCACCCTTTATTCAGACAGATAGATAGTTTATCAAACTATGAGCATATTATACAAGTATATTATTTTGGGAGTAGTATTGAGAACCGATATGGGATAAGAGTTCAGACAACTCAAATCCCATAAACTACGTAGCCAGCGTAGATTGAATCGTATCGACTCCTCACCTGCCTCAAGAAGGCTTTTAGTGGATCCATCAGTTCAGTTGCGCTCTATACTCCGGCAAGGTATAGAGCGGCTCTAGCAATGTGGGTAAGACGTTGTATCATCATGAGGCTCATAGTGATGGTTGTCGGTTAGAGAAACTCCCCAGTAAAGTAAAGAGTGTATATATATATATATATATATATATATATAAGTTTAAATGATTTTAATTCATGTTTATGCTTTACTTCAACTAAGTTATATTTCAGTATTTCAGCCCAGCTATTGTTTCACTCACCCTTATTACATACTCGTACATTCAATGTACTGATGTCATTCGACCTGTATCATCTTTTGATGCAGATACAGGTGTTCAGGATCATCAAAAGGCACATCGTTGATATCACCCAGCTTCTTACCATCTTTGGTGAGGCCTCCTTACTTTCGGAGGACTCCAGTCATTTATTTGCTTTAGTAGTTTTATTTTAGGTGTCTTGTCAGTGATTATGACAACCCAAAGAGGCTTCTAGGTTCTTACATTGTTTTCATGGAGAAGTTTAAGAAGCGGTGCCTGGAGGTGAATCCAAACATCAAATCTTTTGATGATGTCGAGAAATTTGTCGGAGATAAGTGGAAACAGATGTCAGATGCTGAGATAGCTTCTTATATAGCAGAAGCAGAGAAAAGGAGGGTTGAATATGCAAAGGTCTTGAATTCTTATAACCAGCTAATGGTTGCTGGATATGCCGAAGCAGAGAAATCTGACAAGTCAAGGTCCGAGGTTGATCCATCCAGTGGCTTCAAAGAAGGTAAACATCGATCACTTTACATGTTTGGTATATCTAACTGTTTTCAGTTCATCTATAAATGATGTTGTTAGATCATACCTTCTAATTCGGATCGGATCCTAATTGTTTTTGGACTTGTATTAAGTTTGCGATATTTGTTATTTGTTTTAGTCTAGATAGAGACATGTATGTTATCCTGACCATAAGTTGAGATCCCCTTGGAATCCCTCCCCAAAGATTTCCCTTTCGATATTTGTTTTACTTCCTATTTTCGTGTTTTTCATTTTTAGTTTGCTATTACTACTTATGCCTTGATTTTTCTTCTTCTTGTTGCTGCTTATATCTTTATAAATGTTGTGTTTTGCTTTCCTTGAACCGAGGGTCTATCAGAAACAATCTTTCTACTTGTCAAGGTAGAGGTAAGGTATGCGTACATTGTACTCTCCTCAGACCTCACTTGTGGACTATATTGGGAATGTCGTTGTTGTTGTTGTCACTCTTGTTCATTTTCTCAACCATAACGGTTTCCTAATGAAGGAGATAAATCCAATGCCAAAGCTAATTATGTATTCCGCACGAAGAAGAAAGCTCGGGGATTGAAAAAGTTAAGAACGCTTGCCAGGGGTCTTGATATACCTAAGAGGCCCACAAGTGCCTACTTCATTTTCATGGAGGAGTTTAGAAAGCAGTTTCTTGAGCTGAATCCAAGCATCAAATCTATTGCTGCTGTCGGGAAAGCTGGTGGAAGCAAGTGGAAGCAGATGTTAGATGCTGAGAAAGATCCTTATATAGTGGAGGAAGAGAAAAGGAAGTTAGAATATACAAAGAGAATGAATGCGTATAACAGGCGAGTGGCTGTTGTAGATGTTGAAGAAGAGGAATCTGACGAGTCAAGGTCCGAGTTTGATGACGAAGAGGGAAGTGGAGACGAAGAGGATTACAACTTGTATACTTTGTTCTCTTCCCGTTAGATACTTACACTTTCTCGGTTATGTTTTTTGGGGGTTTCGTAGGGAAGAAAAAGATGAAAGTAGAGCAGTTGCTTTTGAAGCACAATACTATATAGTTTATGTTCTTTCTGTTTTGATGCTGCTTAAATAGAAATTCATCTGGGCTTTTGTCTTTCTTGGCTTGTATATTGATTTCCATTTTATACCTCTCTTGATACTTACATTGTCTACTTTGTTGGTGTTGATATGCTCTCTATTGAAGCTGGGGTAGCTTTCTGTTCCACTTGTTTCTATGGAAGTGTTGACTCTTGCACTTCAGTTATCTTATTATTTTGTTGTAGTTATGTTTCTTTTTTCTGAATGCTTTGACATGCTTTCTGTAGTATTTTCTCATGGCTTCTTCATTCGTGTTATTTCTTTTTTTAACCTGATGTGAAATGCTTTTCCTTGAAATGAGGGTATATGGAAAACATGTCTACCTCTCAAGGTAGGGGTAAAGTTTGCATACACTCTATCCTTTCCAGATCCCACTTGTGGAACTACAGTGGGTATGTTGTTGTTTCTGGGGAAGCGTTGGGACAATAAAAAGGCATGAGATCCTTAATTTGCCTCAAGAATGAGTTATATTTAGTACTGTAGTGACATTATGTCGTATGATAGTATTGAATGAGTGATCTATATAGATGCATGAGAATAACAACCACAACAACAACATACCCTGTGTAATCCCACAAGTGGGGTTTGGGGAGGGTGGTTTATACGTAATCTTAACCCTATATTGAGAAGGTAGAGAAGTTTTTGATAGTCCCTCAGCTAGATGCATGAGAATGTCCTGGTAAATATTGAACTCAAGAGAGTAAGAAAGGTGTTTCTTAAGTGAAAAGAGAGCGATCCAACGAAGGACGTAAGGTTCAATCTGGTGAAGTGAAGCAATCTGTATGATTTCAGGTCTTCTTTATGAATTAAAGCATATATAATGGGTTCAATCATCTTGATCTGCAAATTTTCACTGATTAATGATTTCTCAGCTATCTGGTGAAGTGAAGCAATCTGTATGATTTCAGGTCTTCTTTATGAATTAAAGCATATATAATGGGTTCAATCATCTTGTTCTGCAAATTTTCATTGATTAATGATTTCTCAGCTTTATGTATGCATGACTTTAATGGTAACATGTTGATATCTACTTTGGTTTTATGATTTGCTTCTTTTAGTCATTTTTGGTGTCATTGTGTTTCAATTGAGGTTTAGGGGTGTGTTTGGTATGACGAAAAATGTTTTTCTAAACATTCTTATGCGATTGAAGATAACGTTCTCTCAGGTATCTCTCACAGAAATGGATGAACCAAATTCTATGGCCAAGGCTTTATCGAGCCCTAAGAAAAATGAGTGGATGAAAGCAATGAAAGAATAATGAAATTCCATGAGAACCAATCAAGTTTGGGATCTAGTTGATCTTTCTAGTGGGCATAGAGCTGTTGGGAACAAATGGTTCTCAAAGTTAAACCCCAATCAGATGGGTCAATAGAAGGATAAAAGATGTGATTGGTGGAAAAAAACTTTACTCAAGAAGTTGGAATAGATTATGAGTAAACCTTTTTACTATTTGTGGAGTTTACCTTAAATACTTACATTTGACGATTGTTGCACGTTTGAATCTCGAATTACACCAAATGGATATAAAGACAATATTTCTTAATAGAGAACTAAACAAGAAAATCTATATGGAGCAACTAGTAGGTTATAGTAGGTTATAGTTTGGAGACTTTTTCTTTGTGTTGCAATTCTAATTTTGATATAATTTTTATTTTATGAAGTATGAACATCGTGTACATTTTCTTATCGGTTAAATTAAAAATAGAATTGTTAAGGACCAAAAACTAATTAACTGGAAACTTAGTAATAAATATCTTATTGATTTGGTTATCAATTTAACGTGTTTACAAACCTAAATCAATTAATCGAATCGATAATATATAAAATTTACCTGAATCGATCGATGTGCACCCCTATTTAGAAGATCGGAATAAACATCTTATTTATGGGCTGAGGAATTCTATACACATAAATAACATTTTTAACATTTTCTTTTCACTAATGAAAAGGATGAATAATACTCTCTTCGTTCTTATTTACTTGTCAAATATTTCTTAGAGCATGTTTGGCATTGTTGCTAAAAACTACTTATTTTTAGAAACACTTTTTAAAAATAGTTTTTCAAAAAAGTGCTTTTGAAAAAAAAGCAATTTGTGTTTGACTAATTCATTTGAAAAGTGTTTTTGATAAACAAATTGTGTTTGACTAATCTTTTCTAAAAAGTGCTTTTGAGAGTCAAATTACAAAAAAGGACAAGTATCAATGTACTTTTAATATTAAAATTATTATATAGAGAGAACTATTTTAAATATTTATTGCAAAAGTTTTAATTAAATTTTTATTTTAATTAAATTAAAATATACATATTCAAATTTTTAATCAGTATTATACATAGATAAATAAATTAATTAAATATTAATATAATAGTAACATGGTGATTTAAATATTTTTAAAATATCAAGTAAAATAAATTTAAAAACCATTCCACAAATTAAATCACTACATACGAAAAATAATATTGTTTTCTTAAAAACCATTGCATAAATTTTCTTCTTTTTTAATCCTTCAAAAATATTTTTGTTACCTTTATTTCTAATTCAGTAAAATAATATATAAAATAATAAATAATAAATAATAATATATAAACGTAAAATTAAAAAAAAAAATTCTATAAAAATAAAAAAAAAAATTCTTGAATGAAACTTAACCAAACTTATATGATATGCTAATTAATTAATAAGGGATATATTTATAAATATGTATATATGGAAGGGATATTTTAGTGTTCCAAAAAAATAATTTTTTGCTTCTGCTTCTACTTTTTTTAAGAAGTAGAAATTTTTAACTTCTTTCCAACAACAGAAAAATGATTTTTCTTGAGCTAAGCAACCTCTCTACCCCGCAAGGTAAGGGTAAGTTTTGGGTACACCCCACAGTCCTCAGATCTCACTTGTGGGACTATACTGGTATATTGTTATTGTTGCCGATGGAAAAACTAATTTCAGCATCCAATGTTGTTGTTTTGTTGATACTTTGCAAGTTAATGTAGTATATGCAAATGTTCTAGTTGATAAATTAGTGTGGTAAGTTGTATTAGCTGAAACAGATTGCTATCATGGAAGGAACTGATAGAGGCCTTTTTGCATCAGTTCAATCGATAGTTTTTGTGGCACTTAAATAGTGGTGTCGGAAACCAAGGGTGTGGCCTAGTGGTCAATGAAGTGATTGAGAACTTTGAGGTGTCAGGTTCAAAACTCAAACAAAAAACACTAGGTGATTCTTCTCATATGTCCTAGCCTTGGTGGACAGAATTACCTGATACCTGTTGCTAGGGGAGGTGGCAGGTATCCAGTGGAATTCTCCACTAGAACATGGCCTTAGATGGGAGGGTATGGTGGTTGTCGATTAGGGTAAAAGGTATCCCGTGGAATTCTGCACTAGAGCATGGCCTTAGATGGGAGGGTATGGTGGTCGTAGATTAGGGTAAAAGGTTAGTAGGTAGTTGAGTGTTGATGCTCTTTTTGGTGGGATTAGGCTTGGTGGTAGTATGGAGCTTCTTGTATGTCACGTTATTCATGTAGTTTCTTGCTTTTTGATATTCGTTATCATATGACATTATTGTTCCGTATTAGTTGCCATGTTTTCTTCATTATTGCCATACGTTCACAACTATTTTCATTTGAGTTCAGGGTCTTTCAGAAAAAGCCTCTCTACCTCCACGAGGTAGGGATAAGGTCTGCGTACAACCTAACTACATCCCGACGAGCATCCATCATTTTATAAGCTTTTATTTAAAGAAGGTTTTGTGGATAAAATAGTAAGTTCTTTTTTTAAAATCCTTGTAGTTTCTCTTTATATATGTTCTGTTTGGTTGTTGACTTGTTGCGGTCTAAATCGTTTTCCAACTGAGTTTAGCTAATCTGGAGACTTTGATTTGTTAGCTGATCCCCCCGGCCTTCATCAAAGAAAGCAAGAGTTTGTTGGCCAAGACATGCTTATTGAAAACAGATGAAGGGGTTTTCTGGGAAGCAAAGATAGTGAGGGAAGAGTGTGGTTACTTCATATGTAAAGGAGAGTGGCCACAGTTTGTGGAGTATCATCAACTGGAGCTGGGGGATGTCTTGCTCTTCTTTCTCATTGATAAATCGACGTTCCGAGTTCTGCCCTATAAACAAAAACGTTATAAAAATCTTCGCAGTAAGCAAGTATTTGAGGAACTCAGCAGTAGCTCGAAAGAGGATGAGGATGAGGAAAAGGACATCAGACTTCCAAGAAAATCAAAGAAATGTAAAATGCAGGCAATAGAATTATCCGATAATACTGTGCAAGAAAGTGATGACTCATCACGTGGTTCCAGAGATGGGAAAAGTCGACAATTCTCATATTCAGGTAACATTAGTCTTTTTATACACTTTGCATATTCGATTATATTCAGTGTATAGATGCGTGAGATTGATAATACACAGTGAAAGCAAATGATGCATATAGATTATACATGCTAATTGGGATTAAGTCCTAATTGTTGTTATATTTTTATTGGAGTTTCTATCTGTTATATTGGAGACTTGTCATTGTGGGAATGGGAGGTTGCAGAAAATAATCCAGGTGACCTTTCCGTTGTCCACTCTGTGACTTCACAAAGCGAGTCTGCGAACCGCAGATCAGTCAACAAACTTTTCTTGAAGATTTGGAGTTGGCATGTTGAAAATGCACAACTTTTGTGCCACTTGCAAAATGGTCTAGTAGAAACCTGAGGAGAAGAACAAATCTGCCGATACATTTGACATTTTGTGGTCCCGCGATCATCATGAGGTAGATCCAGGTAAGAGGCGGCAGATTTGATTTGTGAACTGCAAAATCACCATCCGCGGCTGCAAAACACACTGCACAGTTTCAAACATTCACTTCTACTCCTGCAAAATATTCTGCAGCTCGCAAAATGGATTTGTGGATCACAGAAGTTTCCAGATGAGAATTGTGGATTGAACTGCGAAGCTATTTTGCAGTTCAATTGATTTGCACACCGCAAAATGCTCCAGTCATTTTCGAAAATGAGCACAAAAGTGCGACTGAATTTTGCAGTCTTCTTCACACCGCAAATTGGTTTTGTGAACCGCAAAAGCTTTCTAACGACCCTAAGCTTTGCACAAGTTTTTCCTGAATCATTTTTGTGGTTTTATTTAGTTTCTGTTGTTCTTTTACATGTTTTAACTTAACACAAAAACATGTACTAACGAAGTGTTTATGTGCAGTTATGCCTCCTAAAAAGATTCAATCGTCCAAAACGGTAAAGCAACCAAGCAGAGGAAAAGGCCAAACAGGGCCATCTCAGGCTGCACCATTTCCTGCAAAGCAGAAGACTCCGGAAGCTATGATATCTTCTACCGACACATCTCAGGCCGCAACTTCATCAGAATCAGAACAAGGAGGTCCAAGAAACCCTAGTGATACAGTATATGCAAAGATAAGAAGGAAGAAGGCAGATGATAAAGTGAGGTTCAGTTTGCCGGGCTCCAAAGATAAATTCATAGCCGGCAAGATCAAGCGGAACTTAAATGAAGAAAAGAGGTTGAGTCTCAAAGGCCTAAAGGACAATTTCCCCGTCTTATTGGAGACCATCAAAAGGCGGGGTTGGATGTGCTTCACTGAGTCACCAGGGTACTACAATGAGGTCCTGGTGCGGGAATTTTATGCAGCCTATGTTGCCAAATTGGGTAAGAAGACCAAGACAAATAAGAGGGAGTATCTCCAAAGTGTGGTAGTCCGAGGCACCATGGTTGATTGTAGTAGCTCAAAGATCAATTCTATCTACTTCAAAGAATGGCCCGAGAAAACAAATGAATATGATGAAAGGCTCCAAAACAAAGATAACGAGCGTGAATGGGTGGCTTCGATGATAGCTAAATGCACACCACTATGTATAAAACCTAACCATAAAATTATAAAAAAGGACCTGAGCATTGAAGCCAAGTATTGGCTCAACTTTGTGAGTTGTCGGCTACAACCTTCAAAGAACAAAACATGTATTTCGATTGAGAAGGTCGTACTCATTGCCTCGATCATGTCAGGATACCCCATTAATATGGGATTGGTTGTATATACAAAAATTGGAGATTGAGCAAGACAAGAACTGTCACGACCCGAGCCTACACCCTGGACGTGGCCGGCACTCGAGAACCATTGCTGGTCCCCAAGCGAACCCTCATCCTGGCTGACTACAAGCGGAAGACTAACCCAAGCATCAAACTTAAAGAAAAAGTTTAATACAACTTACTGAATCTCAAAATTTTCTAAAAATACTGTATGGAACATAAAGGTTTAGGTAAAACATATGTAACTGAAAACTCTCTAAAACTGTTGTTGCTTCCAATTGCACACGCAAGTGTACGTGGTCGCAGAAGTAATAAGTGGCTCTTTAAGAACCGAAATATCGAACCCACAGAGACTTGTCAATTAACTATTTACTAAATTATACTAGTCTAATTATTTATTTAAGAGTGTCAAAAGAAATAAAATAATGCAAAAATTAAATACTAAGATTAACTTACAGTGATTGGGACAATTCCAGGGCTGCAGCATGCATAAGGTTTCATGTATCGCATCTCATGCAATGAATTAACTAAGGTTATCAAATTACTGATTTACAGGGTTGATTTTATGATCATGATCTCTCGACCTCTAATCGCCTACTCCAACTAGCTGTCTAACTACATCGTTGAGCGGGGATAGGCAGTCCTAATTGGCGAGCATTTATATTTCATCCTGTTTCGTAATCAAGCGAGGTGTTCGTCCGGGCGTCACTCCTGAACACGAATCTAAACAAAGTTAGAACAAGCTCTTTGCATACTTTGGTCTATCTACCTCTTTATCTCTCGAGTCCAAGAATAGACAATAGATTTATTTCTATGGTGATCAAGCATGAAATACTAAAACAAGAATACAAAAGTAATTTAAACGATAACCAACATTAATTCAAAACAATCGATGTTCAACAATTACCCATAGCCGCAGCCCCAGAACAAGGGGCTTTAGCTACTAATACCTAAGAAAAAGAAGAAGAAAAGAACCCTAAAAAGTATTGACAATTTTTCCTTACACAGTGTCTTCCTTAAAAAGTCTCTCTCCAATAATTATTTCTATGTACTTTTTATAGATGTAGAAAACCCTGAATAAAATAACTGAGTCCAAAACAAATTAGGAACCCAAAACCAAAACGGAATTGGATTCCTACGTGAAACTGTGCCGCCTCAAACTTTCCATATATATAAATATTAATATAATATTCAATTTAATCCATTAATCTGCCTTCTTGATTTTCCTTCTTAAATCTTTCATAATTAATTCATTTTAGCTCCAAATTTCTTCAACTTTGTACCAATTTAATCCTACAAATAAAATACACTATTTAGCACAATCCATAAAATCCATGCTAAAAAAGGACAAATATAAATAATAAATATGAGGCAATTAATGATAAGAAAATATATTTTTTGCCTCAGATCAACTGTCTATCTATGAAGCATCTACTATACAAAGATGAGTGTCGGGACAAGACCCATGACTACTCAAAATGCTACTAATACTAAAGACTCATAAACCTGGAGTCCTCCAAAAGCAAGGAGACCTCACTCGAAAGCTGACGACCGGATGAAGTGATCTCAAGGAAACTCCTGTTGAGGATCCTAAGTACCTGCGTCTGCATCATGAAACGATGCAGGTCGAATGACATCAGTACATTGAATGCACTGGTATGTAAAATGGCTGAATATAACAATAGTAGAGAAGAGAGGCTCAAGGAAGTACCCACCTCAACTCAACTCAAAGCAAAACAACTCGTAACTAACTCCAGTAAAAGTGATACTCAAAAGTAACTCAATATAAAGCTTTTAAAAATACAAAAGCAACCTCAAGAATATGCGTAAAATATCATAAAGTAAGTGTTTACTCATATTTGGGAGATTCTCTAACCGACAACCATCACTCTGAGCTAAATGATGATACAACGTCTCGCCCACGCTGCCAGAACTGTCCTATACTTTGCCGGAGTATAAGACATCCTCAACTAAGTGGATCCACTAAGCTATAAGGATTCATCTAAAAAGTATGATCCTGAGCCCATGTTGGCAAGACATGGTTTATGGGGGCTGTGAGTTGTCTAAACTCTCCCCCATATCGGTGCTCAATACTACTCCCAAAATTATTGCTCATGCTCAATGTTTAAAAATATTCTCTTTTCTCAATTTGAGGTAATTACTCAAAAGATCCTCTTAAAAGAGGAAACCGCTCTGAAGTATCTCTGTACTCAATAAAACTCATCAAAAAAAACAAAGTTTCTCTTCTCAATTTCTTTAAAAAGTGAACTCTTTGGGAATTACATAGTTCCCTATACTCTTTCTCAAAGACTTGTCTTTAAAACTTTTACTCAAGACTTCTGTGAAATTCTTACTCAAAGCTTCTTTTAAAACTCTTACTCAAAGCTTCTTTAAAACTCTTGTTCGAAACTCATCTTTGCTTTCTCAAAAAAAATCAGTTAAAGACAAAAAGGTTGACTCTAAAAGATTCTCAGACTTTACAATTCAAAACAGGGTCCATGCTGAAATATAGACATGAACAAATAAATTCAAGGATCTCAATAACAATATGGAAAAAACTCAATACTCAGATTTCATTAACTCAGAACTCATAGATACTACTCATCTCAAGGATACTCAAATAATAGGGTTCATGATGAATTATGGGCATGAAAAATTCATCTCAAGGATACTCAACAATGCATATACAACAACTCAAGAAAATTGGAATAGAACTCAACAATGAACTTATCTCAAGAATACTCAAAATCATGGAATAAACCCTGGATTACTTTTCTCTAAAATTCTGATATACATAGGGCGTGTGGACGAACTGGTCCAACACTATAATAGCCTTACATACCTGATTATGAAGCTATTAGACTAATAACTTTGATGGAGACTTGATTTTCCTTGAGTCCGAGGAAGAACATTAACTTTCTTGAAGGAAACCTTTGATCTTGGAATCTTGATGCTTGATCTTGAGAAAAGAAATTCCTTTATGAAGTTTTTAGTGTGGAAGAACTTGGGAAAATTTTGGGTGAAAAGATTCTCGTAGCATCTTGAATTTTTGGCATGAAAGGTTTAGGGTTCTTGATGGAGAAGAGAAACCCTAGGTGAGTTTTAAGAGAAATTCTAGATACTGGAAGGTTTAGATTAATGACTTTGAGAGGAAAACTTGTTACTGGAATGATATACGTCGTTAAAACACTCAAAAATGACTTAGAATAGGGTTAAAAAGTTTAGGAAAGGACCAAAATAACCCTAGGACATGTGCAGAAAATTTCTGAAAAGGGTCAATCTACGGTTCGTCAAAAGTTCTACCATTCGTAGGTCAAACCGTAGTTCTATGACTGCCTGACAGGGCTTCACTAAAACGACCATAACTTTTTACTCCGAGCTCGGAAAAAGGCAAACTTGGTGGAGTTGGAAAGAGGATTCATAGACCTTTAATTTGATAGGTCATGGAACATCTAATGTTTTATGAGCTGAGAGATATTTCCATTTGAAGCTGATCTATGAAAAATCCTTTTTCAAAACTTGATCGGTAAGGAAGCTTTCAACTCAACTTTATGCTAGGGGTTTCTTGTGACCTTAATTAGGTGTAAAAATGTTGGGGTATAGGTTTAGAAAGGGTGGAACAAGACTAAAATAATTCCTCTTAAAACTGATAGAAGTTATCTACGGAAGGCCATCTACGATCCGTACAAAAGTCTACGGACCGTAGACCCTATCGTAGAAAACATGTTGAACTTCTGGGTCTCTGAAGTTGGAGTCTACGGATCCTTTCTACGGTCCGTAGACCCTTCTACGAGTCGTACTAAAGGGTCGTAGAAAGAATACTGAGGAATGGTTTCAGGACTTGACCTACGGATCAAGTCTACGAGTCGTACAAAGTTATACGCCCCGTATACATGGTCCGTAGAACTCAATACTCTTTACTGAATTCTGAACTTTGACTCTACGAGTCCATCTACGATCTGTGAATAGGTGTACGGGCCGTAGATGCCTTTCGTGACACAAGTCTGAAGAAAAATTTTTTAGGTTTGATTTTTGTTGGAATATTCGGGGTGTTACAAGAACATACCTCTTTGCCATTTCCTAGCCTCATTACTGCACTTTGCAAAGAAGCTGGGGTCCCCAATATTCCGAGACTAGATCGCGTGCAGGTTGAGGCATCTGTGGATATTGACATTACCAGGATCATCAACTAGTGGGTACATCTTCTAAGGTCAAGCCTATAGAGATAATAGAGGTTTTATATGTAAAGGCATTTGAACAGTGAAAGGCTAGTACAGGCAACTGACGAAGTTTTCAGCAAATGAGGTATTTTTTGTAATATATTCTATGTATTTACGACTTCTTCTTCTTCCCGTTGTATAGTACTTGGTACATTTTGCGGGTTACATAGGGAAGGAAGAGATGAATATATAGCAGCTTCTTTTAAAGCATAATAGTCTATTTACCTTTTTTTTGTGTATTTTGAAGCTGCTTATGATAATTCAGCTAGGCATTTGGTTTCTTGGCTAGTTTGTGTGATTTTCATCTCTTGCACGTTGGTGTCGATATCCTCTCTATTGGAGTTGCTAAGCTTTTGTCCCCGTTTCTTGCTTTTTATACATGCTTAATTACAAAGGTGTCCATCCATGCGCTCACTGGTTCCTCTCTCCTGCCCCAAAGGAAAAAAAGAAATTGATTCTTTGGTGACACAAGTTGATTCAGGGCTTTGGTGAGGTGCGGCCCTTCCCCAGACCTTATTAACACGGGATGTTTTGTGCACCGAACTGCCTATTATGCATGTATTACTTGGTTGCATTTTGGTTTCTTGGTTCATTTGGCTGTAGACTCAAGTTCAAAGATACAAAGTTGTAATATGAAAGTAGAGGTAGAAAAAAGTTTGGAGTAGATTCTATGCCCCCCTCTGCCTCAATAAACTAGTGTGACAATTCCAAATTTTGTTGCTTGACATTGTTGGAATCTGTAGAGTTTGACTAGAAATCTGTATGTAATTATATCTCGGCATAATACATAAATATGTCTTTTAACTTGGCTTCAGTTGAAATCTACGCCCTCCAACTTTGAGTATGCACAAGCAAACACTTAAACTTGTATAAAATTGAACAAATAGACACATTCGTCCTACGTAGCGTCCTACATGGCAATTTCGTGTCCTATGTGACGTCCTACATGTATTATGCCACATAAGACGTGTGTGTCTACTTGTTCAATTTTATGCGTTATATCTCAGGTATCCATGATGAATTAAATCAGATATATAAAGTTGGCTCAATCGTCCTTGTTGTACATCTTGCCATTGACATTTGTTGTTTCTTAAGTCGTATGGTTGAATACATGTGCGGCCCTTTAAATTTGTCTGAATTTTTCATTTAGACACTTCAACTGAGATTGTTACTAATTAGATACCTAACAAATAATCAAAAAATGTGTCTATTAAATACTTCATGGCAAGCTAGTACAAGAAATAGAACGTGGCAAAATAACAAATGAAATAAAGCCAAAAGTGTGAGAACACGCTATTTAGCATGTCAGCAAAAAGTGTTTAATAGGCACATTACGAATATTTTTCCGGTATCTAAGAAAACAACCCCAACTCTAAATGAAAAATCCTAACAACTTTAAGGGCCAATACATGTATTCAGCCGACAAAAGGGGGTTTTGCTTAGATAATAAGCACACTTTACCTTCAACCTTAAGATTGTGAGTTAGAGTCACCAAAGCAACGTGAAATATTCTTAGAGCCAAAAAAAAACTATATGAAAATTACTTGAATTCTATATGAAAATGTATGTATCATTTTCCACCTAAATATATTCATGGAATTTCCCTTAACAACAGTTCTTATAAAAGATGCAAATGGCAGATTCATGTATAGGAATAAGGTTAACAATAAGTTTTTTGAACTATTCAAATTTAAAATATTTATTCATTGTGATTAATATCGTTTATTTACACAAATAATTAAATTTTGGAGAAATAGAAAAAAATTAATTAATTTATAAATTAATAAGTATTTTGAAATAAATACTTTTCATGTTGACAAGTAGTATGGGACAATGGACATAGGGAGTACCTTCTCTATTCCATTTTAAGTGTTTTAATTTGATTAAACATGAAACTTAAGAAATAAAAGAAAACTTCTAAATCTTGTAATTTTATATTAAAGATATTTATAATGTACTATGTAAACATTCCAAATTTGAGCACTAAGTTTATATATTGTAAAAATTGTTGGAGATGTAAAACAAGTATACCAAAAAAGAACGGGGACTGGATTGATCTATTTTATGGTAAAGCATTCGAAAGGCCCATTATTTTAAGTCTTGCAGAAAAAGACTTATGTTCAACATGAAAAGATTGTCAATATCATGTAGAAAAAATATATCAAAAAATAACTCGGTACTATTATTATAGATTGAAGGGTTCGTGAATCTTTATCAAAATTTGTGTATATTTAAAAATAACATGTGATTGCAAATACTACTAATAAAAAGAAACCTGAAGATATAGATTTATTAATGCGGTGCTTTTGAATATTTCAATACCTTATTTATGAAATACAATTTAAGAAAATCTTAAATTACAGTCAAACTAAATTTCAACTTCAAATCAAATTAACCCTACTAAAAACAACTCTTTAAATTTGGAAATTACCCTTTAATAAATTCCCCAAAAAGTTTTAGTGCTCAACAGGCGAAGTTGTCATGGCTGCAAGCAAGCGTGGAAGTGGTGAAGGTTGTTCTTCTCTTTGTACCAAAATTGTGCAACCCAAGTTCTATAAGATCATTGTTTCACCACAATGCACCTCCTTGGTAACTACTTTCTTCTCTCGTTTAAGTTTGAATTGATTATTGACCCGTTCATTTATTAGCTCAGCCCAACTCATTCCGGTCAATCAAAATTTGGGCAGATATCTAGTCAAATTGACCTAGAAATCTTGTCGAAATATTTTTAATTTGATACGTTATATATACACATAATAATTTGTTAGCACTGAACAAACTTTGGGGGTTGAGTTTTAACCTACTTTTTAGCCTTTTTCAACTCAGGTAACCATCCATTTATTAACTCAGTCTATTTTGACTCATCTAAATTCAGCCCAGAATTTTGAATAGTCAAAAACATGTTAGTGAAAAAACCCAAAATAGTCTTTTATCTTTGGCTATGACTCAAGTCATGAGCATTAATAGCCCCCTCATGTTTACGATATTGGTGTAATTTTTGTCATCCCCTAAATTATGTCTGTTTTTTAACGTTGATTTTATCCACAATTTAGTATATAGAATGTTCAGTTGATTTCCACAATAACTCCATGTGAGAGAAGGTGAGAGGAAGAGTGTTCCTTGTTCTATATAGTCCAAACACCATTGCAGCATAACCAAGAACCTATCTTTGCTTTTCAAACTATATCAATTTTATTGTCGGCAAATGACGTTGCAAGGAAAGAAAATTTTGTACGGTTGCACATGAAATATGATGTAATGAACTTCTCGATGTAAAAAAAGAAAAAAGGTGGAAGTATGAGAGCGAACCAAAAGTGCACCAATACTATAAATATGGAGGATTATTAGTGCTCGAGGATGACTTTGAATCTGAACCCAAAATTAAGAGACTATTTTAAGCTTTTTCTCAATGTATAATGTGTTCTTGAGGAATTGAATTTCATTTGGCTTTGCACAATCTCAACGAATTCGGCCACAATCCTAGTAGCAATCTATGTTGCTTGGACTTTTTGAAAATGCCGACAGGTACGTGCCGGATCCTTAAAAAAGGTGCATTTTCAGAGGATCTAACACGAGTACGACAACATTTTTGGAGAGCCAACATAGGTAGCAACAAAATGGGATGTTTAGATTTCGATCAAAGCGGGTTTTTCTGTTTCCCCAAATCTGTTTCTTTTCCTAATATTGATGGATAAACTGAGTTAAGCTAGTTTCCTTGAATGCAGAGGATTCCGGAAGACTTTGCGAGCAGATACTGCAAGAACAACCTGCAAAACCTTGCATATCTTGAGGTCCCTAGTGGCAAGGTATGGGAAGTTGAAGTGGTTCATTCTGAGGATCAAATTTGGCTAGACAAGGGATGGCTAGATTTCGTAGATTATCACTCGATAAGCTGTGGACACTTTTTGATGTTTGGTTACAACGGTCATTCCCATTTTAATGTCACAATCTTTGAGTGCAACAGAAATCGAATATCCAACAACAGAGGTTTATCCAGAAAGCCACATAGGACGTTGTTCATTTGGACATGCCAGCAAAAGAAAATGTCGAGATGGAGTTGAAGAGGATGATATTTCAATTGGCACTCAAAATAACGTAGTCGAGGAAAAAGAGTCACAAGAGGAGCACGAGCAACAATCTGAGATTGTTCCTAGTAAGAACGAGGCAGAGGGGCGTGAAGAGATAGCTATAAACTATCAAACACCAAAGCTCCTAGAGGTTTATCCAGAAAGTCACAGAGGAAAAGCGAAAGTTTCTGATGTGGTTGATCATTCTGTTGAAAACATAGGCCATCGTTCATTTGTACAGGCCAGCAAAAGAAAAAAACAAGATGGCGGAGTTGAAGAGGATGATGATGTTTCAGTTGACATTCAAAATAACGTAATCGAGGAAAAAGAGTCACAAGGGAAGGTTGAGCAACAATCGGAGGTAGAAGGGGGTGAAGAGATAGCTTTAAACTATCAAAAAGCAAAAGCTTTTAAATCTAACAAACCATTCATCATATCTATAATGCATCCATCTTATGTCTCCCGCTCATTCAGCCTGGTAAGCTAACCAAACTTTGTTAAACCGATACTCTAAAATCTTTGTTTTTTCAATTCAATCCATATGCATATGCACAATTTTAAACTCAAGTTACTGATTTTATCTCTCTTTTCCAGTTCATACCGAAGAAATTTGCTAAGAGGTATTTCCTAAACCGTTGCAATGTAGTGCTTAGTGTTACAGGCAAAGGATCTTGGTCTGTCAAATGCACTATCAGAACAAAAAATGCTAAATTTAGTTGGAAGGCACTTGTGCTAGACAATAAGTTAAAAACTGGAGATGTTTGTGTCTTTGAAGTGATTGAGGGCACAATGCCCGTGTCGGTAAATGTGATCATATTTCCAGCAGTTTTTAACACATCAATGCATGAGATAGCTGGAGAAGCAGCGGCAGGGGACGTTTCTGACTGTGAAGATCCATGTTCTCAATACATTAGTGCAGCCTATCAAAGAGCAAAAGCTTTTACATCTGAAAATCCGTTCTTCATTCGTGTTATGCAATCATCATATGTTTCTGGCAATTCGTTGGTAAGACGCATATTCTTTGAAGATCTGTTGGACTCTCAAATTTTTGTATCCTAACTCCTAATAAAGCTACATGTACCTACCTACTTTATTACCAATACGATTAGCAATATTCTCTTAGTTTCTTGTTCTTCGATTTCGATCATCACCTGCATTTGTTTGTCCTTCGGTTATTGCATTATTTTGTTGTTGTTACTGTTCTTTCTTTGTAAGTTGTGCACTATTTTCCATTTTACACTTTCATTTCTATATTTTCCATTTCACACAATATTTGGAGTGCAAATTTAGTGTTGCGTTGGATGAAGGGACGTAAAAGTAAGACTTGCCACACAGACTATCCCCAAGAGAAATAGCTTTTTTGAAGTATCTTGGGTCCATAATCCAGGGTAGTGGGAACATCGACGATGATGTCACATATCGCATTAGGGCGGCACAGACTAAATGGAGGTTTGCCTCTGGAGTCTTGCATGATAAGAAGGTACCACGTTCTACAGAGTGGTGATTAGACCGTCCTTGTGTATGGAGTGGAGTGTTGGCTAGTCAAGAACTCCTATATTCAAAAGATGCATGTTGCGGAGATGAGGATGTTGAGATGGATGTGTGGGCATGCTAGGAGCGACAACATTAGGAATGAGGTTATCCGGGAGCAGGTGGAGTGGCCTCTGTGGAGAAAAGTTGAGGGAAGCGAGACTGAGATGGTTTGGACATGTGACGAGGAGGTTCATTGATGTCCCAATGAGGAGGTGCAAGAGGTTGATTGTTGGGGGTATGTGAAGGGGTAGAGGTAAGCCGAAAAAGTATTGGGGAGAGTTGATTAGACAAGACATGG
This sequence comes from Solanum appendiculatum, assembly GCA_018342035.1. NCBI lineage: Eukaryota > Viridiplantae > Streptophyta > Magnoliopsida > Solanales > Solanaceae > Solanum > Solanum appendiculatum. Next base: position 404,304 of record JAGDQO010000684.1, on the reverse strand, counting down.
TGCAACTTCATATTACTGAGAACATGACCCTAGATAGGAAGGAGTAGAGATCGTGTATTTGGATAGAAGGTTAGTACTTAGTAGGGGTAGAATGTTGTCTTGCTTCGCGAAGGTTTACGCTTGTTAGTGTCTATTGTAGTACTTGTCGTACCTTTGTAATTCTTGTCATATGTTGTTATTGTTTTGTTCAGATAGACTTTACAATATTTTATTATTAACTACTATGTTTTCTTCATCGTTTTCTTCTTCTTTTACTTGGATTTGATGCACTTGATGCGAGGGTCTTTCAGAAACAGCCTATCTACCTCCATGAGGTAGTGGTAAGGTCTGTGTACACTCTAACCTCCCCAGACTCTACTTGGTGGGATTTCACTAGGTGGTTGTTGTATTTTTGTATTCCCTTTTTTAAATTGCTTGAAATGCTTTTTTTAAAGCCAAGGGTCCACTGAAAACAACATATTTATCTCTACGAGGTAGGGGTAAGGTCTGCGTACACTCTAATGATAATAGATCTTTTGGTTTGAACTTTTTTTACAGACCATACCTCGGGTGATTGGCTGGGATTTTTTTTCTGCTAAACGTAGTGATCTGGTGCTGCAAGTTGCAAGCAAGAGATCATGGGCTTTGAAATGCAACCGCGCAAAAGAATGCAAAATTGGCTTCAGGTTGGAAGGAGTTTGTGCTTGACAATAATATTAAAGTAGGTGATGTTTGTGTCTTTGAACAGGTTAGCAAATCCAATCTTTTGTTCAATGTCTACATATTTCCTGCAGAAGATGTGTGAACAGATTACAGCAATATCATTTTGCATGTAAAACCTTAGAGTTCTGCATATTGTAATCTCAACTTATTCTATATAATAGAGTAGTGCATTTATCTCAATTATGTCGTATTTGGTTATAATGTCTTTTCCTTCGTGAGAAAATTAAAATCAACATATGATAAGAAAATTAAGACAAAATACTAATAATTCTCTCATTTGGCTTGATTTTTTTGGCAAAACATTTATTCGCTTCCTTCACATAATCTTCATCAATGTTGCGCGTTAATAATTAGCATGAGTTAAAAATATGGAGCATGGCATGCAAAGCACCATTCTTTGCACGGATGTTTATTAGTGTCTCAACCATTTCACATAGTTCTTCTCCAAAATCTACTAGATTTCATACTTGTCTCAAATAATAAAGATTGGTAGTGATCATGACAAAAAACTACTGAAGAACAAGTTCCTTTTATGAATAATAATAAAGGAGATAATACCAAATAAAGGAAGTTTTATTAACGTATATGCCAGACACTCTGAGAAAAGTAACTTCCCCATGAGTTAGCAGCACAGACAAACAGACAACACAATTATCATGAAAATAAACAAACATAAACAGGTAACACAAACATCACAAGATTAACACATGTGAATGTCCAACACGATAGCATCTCAGGCAAATCAAATCAGCTTAAGACAGCAATTTGAACAGGCGGATACACTTCTGATCTCATTCCTCGTCGGACTCGGACTCAGCACTCTGTAGCCATTCGACAAACGGTTTGACATTCTTCCAAATTTTGGAGTCATTGTTCGCAGCAACACCCTTGTTGTACCACTGTACTATATATTCCTCTTCCAACAGATCATCATCATACAAAGCTTTCAAAACCAGAGCCACTTCCTTCAGTGCAACTGAGTTGGATTTCCCACAAAACTCTTCTATAGCTCGAAGTAATCGGAGTTGAGACTCCTCATCTTGAGCAACAGCAGCAAGGTAACTTTTCTTCTTAATAACCTCCTTGGCGAATCCTTTCTCAACGCCATCCAAGAGTGCCTCATAAAAAGCAGTAATAACTTCCTGAGGAGATCCAGAGAGAGAACCCAAAAAGGATTGTAATTTACTGGCAGTAACTCCCTTAGCTAGATTTGTTTTTATATCTCTAACGAGCCTCTCATGGTTTGTCACTCCATTCTCGCTCTTGGAAATCTCTGGTGTCACAGAAGCAGCTGCTTTAGGACTTGGGGTTTGAGTAGCTGCCTTGGACTTCTTCTCTGACTCAACTGTGGACAGCATAACCATTTCGGCAGTCGCAGCATTTAGCTGTTCTTGTATACGCTGCTGAGCAGCTTCCAACGATGTATCAGTCTGCCACTGGACATCATCATCATCATCTTCTTCCTCCTCTTCCTTCACATTAACATGGCTTCTAGGTGGTGAAGCATGATCCTCATCAGAGCCACCATGTTTCTTTTTAGAATTAGGTTTTGCGCTAGCATCTTTGGAAGAAACCTTTTTCTTTGTTTCTTTCTTCAGCTTCTTCAGCTCTTCATCAGCAGCTTCGCCTTCCTTCAGCCGCTCCTTCTCAGCTCTTCTCATAGCTTTCTTGTCCTTGGAGCCCTTCTTAGCCTCAGGTGGGTTCTTAAGTATAAAAGTTGTCAGCTTGTCCCTCATGTCCACATCAGAAAGGAAACCACATGCAGCACATTTTAGTTGGATCATCTGAGTTTTGGTTATTATGACCTCTGTTTCAGGATTCCCGCAACCGTAGCACTGAACATATTTCTTAATAAAGTTCTCAAGAAGACCAGCAAGTTTGGGGGTTTCATGAGCTCCATTGACAAGGGCAGTTCCAGATTTTTCATCAAATTTCGACTGCGCCCCAAGTTCATTTCCAAAATATTTTGTTGTATAGGATGGGGGCCTTGCTAATGCTTTGGCAATATCAACCATGTTCACCACATTTGTCTTGATACCATTCCCACGGCCCTCAATCTTGGTGAGCATCCTGGGCATCTTATACCTGTAGAAGGCATCATCACTGTTGCTGGCACCTATGTTTTGCAAAGCCATCTTTGTTCAGTAAGAAATTTCTGGATGAAGTGCTAGGTATGTTCAGAGAATTCTTCAGTAGAACAATTGCAAAGTGCCGGTTGTGCCTTCCAGCAACCAGAATAGTCGTAGTGCTGTTCCTTTAATGATTCAAGATGCATACAGTCAGCCCGACCTGAGAGATGACGGTTCTTTTTCTTTGACTTAGGACAGTACTCTCCAAGCAATCCAATGGATCCCAAATAGAAGATGGCTTGTTCGGACATAAAAGAAGTTTCACTTAGACCACTACAACTTTGAAACTCCACAAAAGGCACACTACCTGCAACCTTCAAACAAACGAACCACGAATCAAATACATGCAAGGAAGCTAAAAGTTACTACACTAAACTTATATTAATAAATGCGGTAAATGATTTTAATAATGACAGGCCACAAACTGTTCTACCCTTAAGATTCAAAGATGAGTTCCTTTTGGCAATAGCAGCTTGAAAAACAACACAATCTATAAAACTATTTCTATGAATAGGAACAACAAAGGAACATAGTGATAAACTATAATCTGCCAAGGAACTTCAACATTCCCTTGGGTCATTTATCAGTGTGTATATAAGCTTTCAAACTGCATAACCTAGAAAAACATGAAAGAGAACCCCAAGATTGCTTAGTTACAAAAATTAGACTATGTTTATCCCCAATGCACGAAGTCTTAATACCTATTTAACAAAATGAATAGCCAACCTAATTCTTGTTATAATTTGTGTTTCCAATTGATTACCATCTAAATGCATAAAAAATTAGGGATCAAACTGTAGAGTCATTCTGTTCCAGTGTCTTGAAAAGTGAGAGGCGAAAAAAGCGACAAGGGCTCGCTTTTCACCGAAGCGAGAAGCGAGAAGCGTGAAACAAAGCGCACACTTTTTCAACTAAAGCGTTATTTAGTACAAAAATAAAAAATATCAAATATGCATCGATAAATAATCAAGAACTCAGCTGAAATAACATATTAAGAAAATCATTCAATTCTTAGATTAAAAAGTAAAAAGAATGTACTAAAAAAAACAGAACGGTGAAAACAGAGACAGAATAGCAAAAACCATTATAAAACAGAGGAAAAATTGCAGAATATGGACATAAACAAAGCATAACAGAGAAAGAAATACAAAATAGAGAAAAAAATTTGCAAAAAAAGAAAAAGAAAAAGAAAAAATTATATTGTAGCGCAGTTGTAGAGAAGATTATATTGCAAAACAGAGAAAATTGCAGATAAAAACTTGAAAAAGAAAACCTTAGCAGCAAGCTCGCAGCAGAGAAACAGAGCAAAGAAGAAGAATAAGAAGTGAAACAGTGGGAAATGTTCAGAAAGAAGTCACAAAGTGTTTTTATGATTTCTTTTTTTAAAAAAAAACTAGTTACTGTCAACCTCGCTTAAGCAGAAAAGCGAGCTTTTTCTCGCTTTTCACTGAAGTCTCGCTTCTCACTTCTGGGATCGAAGAAGTTCACTATCGCCTCGCTTCACTGAAAAAAAAGGAAGCAATACAGCTTCGCTTCGCACTTTAAGCAACATCACGCGCGCTTTTAATAACACTGTTCACCTCACTTTTGAGAAAAAGAGAACCGCACAAATATAGGCAACAACTATCAAATAAGCTATTATTTTACAATCTACTCTGACTAAAGAAATCAGTGTCCGTTAAATTCAGATTAAAACCTACAAAACCCATTCAATCAATGCCAAATTATTTGGAATTTGACATATGAACTATCTATATCCATTCCACTCTAATTCAACCAGTGTTGTGAAAAGTGACAAAAAGTGCGAAGCGAGGCGCACTCACTGCGCCTTTATGCTCTGAAGCGTGGCGATGATTAAAAAGCGAGCGCTTCAATTGCTAAAGCAAGAAGCGTGCTTAAAGAAAAGGCGAGAAAAAACGCGCTTAAATGAAAAAGGCGCTAATTAGGGTTTTTTAAAAAAATTTGTAAGTTTTTTTTTTTTATTTCTAAAAATATACTGGCCTACTGCGAGTTCCAATTATTTCCCTCTGACTGCTGCGACTTCTCTTCAGGATAGTTCTCTTCTCTTTGGTCAAGTGTCGACTGCTGCAGTGATGCTCTGTTTTTTTTTCTCTTTGGTCACTGTTACTCTATTTTTTTCTATTTCTATATGATGTTATGTTCTATCTTTATTTTATTTCTTGTTGAGTTACTCTTCTTTTTTGCTTGTAGTAAAGTTGTATTTTCTTATTCAATGTCCGTCTTGGGCGTATGGAACTCCTATGGAAAGTAACACAAAAGTCAAATGTATCTTTTGTGATGTGACATATAATGGCAGAATCTTTCATCACAAAAAGCATCTTATTGGTGGTTATAGAGATGTAAAAGTATGTCTGAAGGTCCCGGATAGTGTGAAGGAAGAGATCAAAAAATATTTGCTAAAAAAATGAGTTTAAAACTTAAATGAACCATGAAGCATCCATGGTTAATCTTGTTGATGATGATGAAGTGAATATGCCAATGGACCTCCCTCAAAATATCCAAAGAAGCCTTCAAGTAGTGGGAGTGGGTCATCCACCAATAGCAATGTCAAGGGTCCTATGAATCTCTATTTCTCGCAAAAACCAAATGAAAAGAGAAGGTGGACCTATTGATTTAGAATCTTCTCCGAAGATTTTAAGGGATCATGTTGTATCTGTTTTTGTTAGGTGGATGTATGATACAGGGCTTCCTTTCAATTGTGTTAATTAAACCGAGAGTTTTGGTGAATTCATTGAGGCAGTCGGCCAATATGGCCCTGGAATGAAGCCCCCCACCTATCATAAGGTAAGAGTTCCTTTTCTAAAGAAACGAGGTAGAAAAGACAAACAAGATTTTAGAAGAACATAAGGTTCAATGGAAAACGTATGGTTGTTCCATTATGATGGATAAATGGAGAGCAAGAAATGGGCAGTGTAGTCAAAGGCGCGCTTAAGCGAGGCTCAAAACATGTTGAGCGCTTCGCCTCGCTTTATGTGTGCTTCAGTGTCGTCATCAAGGTTCTAAGGCAAACTTTTCCTTGCCAATGAGCCTCTTCTGAATAAGTGACACTAAAGAATTGATATTTCACTTTATTATAAATGTTTTTCAATTTCTTTGGACATATATTTGTCATTGATGTTTATAATTATTAGTCTTGGACTAAACATATATATTTGTATTTTTTTCTCCCTTTGTGCCTTTTTTCATTAAAGCCCCCGCTTTATTTGCACTTAAAGCCCCCATGCACTTTAAAGCTTTTTTGCCTTTGATAACACTGGAAATGGGAAAATGGTCATTAATGTTTTGGTGAATTCTCCAAAAGGGAGTGTGTTCCTTGAATCTTATGATGATAGTGACTCTTCTACTGATTCTAATAAGATGTTTAACTTGTTTGAGAACGCTATCTTAAAGATAGGCAAGGAAAATGTGGTACAAGTTGTGACTGATAATGCAAATGAGAACAAAAAAGTGGGTGACACGTTGAAGGGAGTGTTCCCACATATTTTTTGGACTCCTTGTGCTGCTCACTGTATCAACTTGATGTTTGGTGACATTTTCAAAGAAGCCCTGTATTCTACCGGTAAACTTTATATTTAATTTTCTTCTTTAAACTTCATGTCAGTTTTCTTTACTTATTAACTACTATTTTTTTTGAACAATTTTGGGTAAGGCTGTTAAGATGCATTCTTATATCAATCAAAGGGCATTGTTGTTGAATATGATGAGGAGATACACAAAGCAAAGAAATTTGGTAAAACCCGCCAAGACAAGATTCGCAACAGCCTTATAAAAACTATACAAAGTCAAAAAAGTTGTTGCGAATCTTATCATGGCAGGTTTAACCAAAACTTCTTTGCTTCGTGTATCTACTCATCATATTCAACAACAGTACCCTTAGACTGATATAAGAATGTATCTTAACAACCTTACCAAAAACTGTTCAAAAAAAATAGTAGTTAATAAGTAAAGAAAACTGACATGAAGTTTAAAAAAGAAAATTAAATATCAAGTTCACCGGTAGAATACGGGGCTTCTTTGAAAACGTCACCAAACATCAAGTTGATACAGTGAGCAGCACAAGGAGTCCAGAAAATATGCAAGAACACTCCCTTCAACATGTCACCCGCTTTTTTGTTCTCACTTGCATTATTAGTCACAACTTGTACCACATTTTCCTTGCCTATCTTCAAGATAGTGTTCTCAAACAAGTTAAACATCTTATTAGAATCAGTAGAAGAGTTTCTAGCATCATAAGATTCAAGGAACACACTCCTCGGAGAATTCACCAAAACATTAATGACCATTTTCCCATTTCTTCTGTCCATTTATCCATCATAATGGAACAGCTATACGTTCTCCATTGAACCTTATGTTCATTCTTCTACAATCTTGTTTGTCTTTTTCACCTCCTTTTTTAGAAAAGGAACTCTTACCTCATGATAGGTGGGGGGCTTCATTCCAGGGCCATATTGGTCAACTACCTCGATGAATTCACCAAAACTCTCGATGTAATTAACACAATTGAAAGAAAGCCATGCATCATACATCCAACTAGCAAAAGCAAATACAGCACGATCCCTTAAAATCTTCATATAAGATTCTAAATCAATAGGTCCACCTTTTCTCTTTTCATTTGGTTTTTGCGAGAAATAAAGATTCATAGGACCCTTGAAATTGCTATTGGTGTATGACCCACACTACTTGAAGGCTTTTTTTGATATTTTGAAGGAGACCCCATTGGCATATTTACTTCAACTTCATCATCATCCATTTCATCATCAACAAGGTTAACCATGGATGCTTCATGATTCAATTGAGTTTTAAACTCATTTTTTTCAGCAAATACTCTTTGATCTCTTGCTTCACACTATTTGGGACCTTCGGACATACTTTTACATCTCTATAACCACCAATAAGATGCTTTTTGTGACGAAAGATTTCGCCATTGTATGTCACATCACAAAAGACACATTTGACTTTTGGGTTACCGCCCATAGGAGTTCCATACGCCCAAGTCAGATCCCTTTTTTGTAACATTGAATAAGAAAATATAAATTTACTACAAGCAAAAAAAGAAGAGTAACTTAACAGCAAATAAAACTAAGGGGAAAAAATAAAGATAGAACAGAGCAGCAACCAACATAGAGAAATAGAAAAAAACAAAGTAGCAGTGACCAAAGAGGAGAAGAGGAAAAAAAACAGAGTAGCACTGCAGTGCAGCAGTTGACACTCAACCAAAGAGAAGAAGAGAAGAGAACTAACTTGAAGAGAAGTCGCAGCCTCGCAATCTCGCTGCAGTTGGAGGCTCGCAGCAGTCGGAGGGAAATAATTGAAAGTCGCAGTAGCCCAGTATATCTTCAGAAATTAAAAAAAAAACCTTACAAATTTTTTTTAAAAAATCCTAATTAGCGCCTTTTTCATTTAAGCACGCTTTTTCTCGCCTTTTCTTTAAGCGCGCTTCTCACTTCAATAGTTGAAGCGCTCGCTTTTTAATCATCGCCTCGCTTCAGAGCATAAAGGCGCAGTGAGTGCGCCTCGCCTTGCTTCACACTTAAAGCGCGCCTTTTGTCTCTTTTCACAACATTGCTTGAAGTGTTTCAGGATATTGTTGAAGAATAGGAGTTTGATCCTTTTGTGATTTAATTATGTTTTTGCTTTATATGTTATGACTTATCAGGATTATTGACTATCTATTTACTTTTTAATCTAAGAATATATTACCTCGATTCAGTTATTTAATATTTTTTATTTTTATACTAAATACCGCTTTTTTCCACTTCTGGCTTCCCAATACACTCAATTCAACTCATTTCAAGCAGTAGAGCCATTCAGCACACTTTTGACAAAATGAGGAGCACAAATACAGGCAACAACTATCAAAATAACCTATTCATTCACAATCCACTCTGACTAAAAAAATCAGTGTCCGTTTTATACCAGATTAAAACATACAAAATCCATTCAATCAATGCCAAACTATTTGGAATATGATATATGAACTACCTATCTCCGTTCTGCTCTATTTCTCCTATTTCCACTCCGATTCACAAAATAAGTCTTTTAAGCCAAATTAGGACTCATCTAAAGCTAGAAAATTCTCTAAAAACATACACCTAATAATCTCATCAGATCAGTAAATATATTATCAATCAAATAACAGATCGGAAAAAAAAAAAACTAAAACAAAATAGATCAGGAGGACGATGAACACTTGTATAACGTAATTAAATACGCAATTACCATTGATTCAACAACTTCAAAATTACGTTAGTCAATGGATAAAGCAAAGAATAAGATGAAAATAAGAACAAACGTAATCAAAATACCTTATAGATCGAACGAACGAAGCAGAGCAATCTGCAATATGATGAGGAGAGCAATTGAAGAAAAACGTAAGATAGGGTTTTAATAATAAAGGATAGGGAAGTGGTGATAGAGGAGAACCGGCCTAGAAGTTTCCTTAATTTATAATTTTATACACAGGGTTTGAAAGAAAAATTGAGAAAAAAAGCAAAAGACATAAACGCCCTTTAACTTGGATTCAGCTCGTATCTATTAATTTAGAGTGTTCCCCAATAAAATTGAACAAATAAATGCATGTATTCTACATGATATAATACAAATCAATTGTCATGTAGGACGAGGTATTTGAAATTGTGTCTACTTATTCAACTATATATATAAGTTTAAATGTCTATTTGTGCACAATCAAAGTTGAAAACATAATTGTCAGATACGGCCAAGTTTCAGAAAAAGCTTAAAGTCCTGTTTGGAAATGATTTGAAGTTGAAATTTTGTTAGCTCTTATATTGTAAATTTGAAACTCCATAATTTATGAAAACTATCAAAATTTCATCATTTTTTTATAATCTTACTAAATGAGCAAATTATAATTAATATGGTATTAAAGTATTCTAAGACATTGAATTAATAAATCGCATATCTTCATATTTCTTTTATAAATAAATATTTGTGATTACATGTTATTAAAGTTTTTTTCTTTGACTTCTAATTTCTAATCTTACAATTTGCATATGGTACATTATAACATGATGAAATATTATGCATCCCGTTGATGACTTGATATTTCGTTGAGAAAGCTGAAAAGATTCAAACCCCAAACTTAATGGGGTGGTTTTTCCAGATAAGCTACCAAATACTTTTCTGTGTTTGTGTTCACCACTTTAAACTATATGGATTGTCTGGTCACCAAAGTGATTTTCCCTTTTTACACAAAACCATTTTATTAAGTGGACACAAATTATGCATTAACTAATAGAGTATAATATAAGAAATATTATAAAACAAAGAGTAAAGACATAAAGTCACCACTGAAGTTGTCTCGTATTTTCAAAAAGACACCTTAACTTTGCTAGTGTTCTATCACCCCACAAATGTTTTTAATATCTTTGTAAAAATGACCCATTCCCTCGCCTGAGACAATGCGCGTGATGCTCACTCTAGTGACGTGTTTTTCTTCTCAATCCGACCTGATTCTTTTCAAAATAGTGACGCTTTGGTCAAAAATGAGATACACAATTTTCTTCCCAAGTCTCTGCGTTTTCTCTTCGAAAATACACTGTTGATCATCGTCCTTGCTGATGTTTCTTGGTCAATATACTTGGAGGAACAAGGAATTGAAGGTCTAACAGGTTAGGATTTTCTTACATTATATGATAAAGATTTTTTTTTTGATTTTAGGGATTATTGTAGTGTAAAGAGCATTGGAATCGACTTATTATAGTTGCTATTGTTGGGATTTTATAGTGTTTCATTGTGTTATTGACTAATTGCTACTGTTAGGGTTTTGTGTTATCGATTATGTGCGATTGTTAGTGATTATGTTTTAGGTTAGGGTTTTGTGTTATCGATTTTGTGCGACTGTTAGTGATTATGTTTTAGGTTAAGGTTTTGTGTTATCGATTTTGTGCGACTGTTAGTGGTTGTGTTTTAGGTTAGGGTTTTGTGTTATCGATTTTGTGCGACTGTTAGTGATTGTGTTTTAGGGTTAGGGTCTTGTGTTACCGACTTAGTGCGACTCTTAGTGATTGTGTTGTACTATAATATTATACATTTGTAGACTTCAATTTGTACATTGTTGACTTGTTTACAAGTATTTTGTTCTGATAGTGTTTCTGCTAAATGTTAGTGATTATGTTTGTTGTGTAGACATGTTTGAGTGTGTTAGCTTACAGTTTGTTAGAGTTTGTTCTTGAAATGTGTGATTGAATTATGTTTTATTTGTTTACATGATTTTTCAGGATGTCTTTTGTTCTGATAACTTTAAGATGGTATCATGGGGGGCTAATTGAATTTGTTCCCCCACCTAAATATATTGGGGGGCAAGTGACAGAATTCCTAGAAGTAGATGTTGATAGGATGTCTTACTTTGAGTTGAGGGACTATATAAAGGAATTAGGATATACAATATATTGTGACTTCTACATTAAGTGGGATGGGTTATTGGTCCTTGTTGATAATGATAAGGTTATATTTGACCTTTTCAATATGATAAAAGATGGGGATGAAGTTGAGGTGTATGTTTGTCATGGGGTTAATGAACCTTATCAGGCTCTACTTGAATTGGAGTTTGTCCCCAATGTGAGTGACAGTGGAGTAGGTGGGGAATCTTTTAATGAGGCTTCTAACCCTAATAATCATCCTCCATCTTCTACTGTTGAGCCTCTTCCTCCTACTTTTCCTTCCAACCCTACAACTGGTCCTTCTGAAACTTCCAGCACTCCATTTGAAGCTCCTTCTACTACTGTGCCTCCTCCTTCTACTTTTCCTTCCAACCCTACAACTGAGACCTCATTTGGTCCTTCTGAAGCTCCTCCTTCTCCTTCTACTGTGCATGTGCCTCCTCCTTCCTGTGTACCTTCATATGATCCTATAATAGATCATGATCCAAGTGATGATGGAGTGGAAGATGAATCAGGATTTCAAGGGAATACTAATGAAGATACTGAGGTTGACAGTGATGTCTATCAAGAGTATATATATATATATATATATAAAGGCAAGCAAGAGGCATTTCAAAAGGTCATAAAGGAAAAGTAGAGGTACTACTTCTGATCAGATTCATGTTGGTGAAAAAGTTCCAGATATAGGGTATGATGAGACAAATATTGGTATTAGGGAAAGCTTAGTTGGTAAGCTAGGAGGTGATGAACCTTACTATCTAAGTGATGAAGTTCCTAGCTTTGAAATAGATGATGAAACATGTTGGGGAGATGGTGAAGAGGTTGATCAAGTTGTGCATAAACCTATTAGAAAGAAGAAAACCCCAAATAGAGTTGTGTTTGATGAAACTTCTGAAAAAATTATTTGGGAATTAGGACTGGTTTTTGGAAGTGTTGAGGAATTTAGAGTGGCAGTGACAAGATATGCAGTCCAAGAAAAGATTCAAATTGAAAAATATGTGAATGAGCTAGCAGAGTTAGAGTCAGATGTTGCAAAGAGACTTGTCCTTGGTTGTTGTGTGCAAGTAAGGATAAAACTAGTGGAGATTTCATAGTTAAAAGATACAACCCTGTCCATAAATGTTTGACATCAACTCATAACTATCTTTGCAACTCAAAGTTTCTGGCCACCAAATACAAAGAAAGAATAACTCAACAGCGAAACATCAGCATTGTGATGTTGCAGGACATTATTAGAAAGGAGTTGAATATACATGTTGGTAGGACAACAGTGAGAAGAGCTAGGGCCAGAGTGTTACAAGAGATCATGGGTGATCACATTGTGGAGTATAGTAAGATTTTTTATTATAAAGATGAAATTTTAAGGAGTAATCCAGGCAGTACTTGTGTAGTGAAGGTTGGAGAAGAAGATGAAACTGGCCCAAAAAAATTTCAAGGATTTTATGTTTACTTCCATGCTTTAAAGAAAGCATTCTTTGGAGGTGCTAGGAGGTTGATTGGTTTTGATGGGTGTTTCCTCAAAGGTGTGTGTAAAGGCAAGTTGTTAGTGGCAGTTTGTAGAGATGGAAACAACCAAATGCTGCCTATTGCTTGGACAGTTGTTGAGGTTGAGAATCAATATACCTGGACATGGTTTCTTGATCTAGTGAGGAATGATCTTGATCTTGGAGAAGGACATCAACTATCTATCATTACTGATATGCAAAAGGTAAGATCTTTATTTTGTCCTACTGTTTTATTGTCTTTTTTATGTTATTTAGTTTTCCATTTTAATTATTATTTGTCTGTTATGTTGCTTTGTTAGGGACTAGAAATTGTTGTTCAAGAGGTATTGCCGTTAGTTTAACACAGAAAATGTGCAAGACATGTTCTTGCAAATTGGTGTAAAACTTGGAAATGAATTGAAAGAAGATGAGTATTTTGGACGATTGCTAAATCCACATTTGAAGCTGAGTTGAAGGATAATATACAGGAAATGAAGAAACTAGGAAAAGCATGTTTGGATGATCTTTTATGGTACAACTTGGATACATGGTGCAAGAAATATTTTCAAGATTATAGCAAATGTGATGTTGTGGACAACAATATGGCAGAGAGTTTTAATACTTGGATACTGCCTGCAAGGTATAAAAGAATCATCACAATGCTTGAGAAGATTAGGGTGAAGATGATGAAAAGAATTAGTGATTTGAGAGAGTTCTCAAACACTTGGATTACTGATATATCTCCTATGTCTCTGAAGATTTTGCAAGAAAATATTGACAAGTCTATGCAATGTAACTTGTCTTGGAATGGAGATAGAGGTTTTGAGATTAAGTACTATGGTTTTACACATGATGTGGACATTGTTATTAGGACTTGTAGTTGCAGATCTTGGCAGCTTAGGGGTATTCCTTGTCCTCATGGTGTTGCTGCCCTTCATTACAAGGAGTTTGAACCAATCAATTATGTGGCTAGTTGTTATAGCAAGGAGACCTACCTTAGCACATATGCCCATTTTATTCAGCCAATGAATAACATGAAAATGTGGCCAACATCAAATAATCCAATTGTTAAGCCACCAAAGATTAAGAAGATGCCTGGAAGACCAAGTAATGTTAGAAGAAAGGAGGCAAATGAAAGCAGAAAAACTGGAAAGCTTAGTAAAAGTGGTGCTGTTATGACTTGTAGCAAATGTGGTACACAAGGACACAATAAAAGAGGATGTCTTACAAGAAACCTAGGTGGTCCAAGTCAATCAGCTGAAACACCTTCTCAGGCAGAGGTATTTTTAATTTTTACTTTCAATTATTATATCTTCATGTACTGAAATATCAATATACAGGCTACTGGTAGAGCAATGGGCATAGCAAGAGGCAGTGGTCCAAGTCAATCAGCTAAAATATCTTCTCAGACACAGGTACTTTTATTTGTTACTTTCAAATGTAAGCTATATGCACATGTATTGATATATCAATATACAGACTACTGATAGAGCAAGAGGCAGAGCAAGGGGTAGTAGTTTAACTCAATCACCTAGAGCTTCTTCACAGGTATATGTATTGATTTGTAAAAAATTTAGTTATAATTATATGCACTAATATGTGAAAAATCAGGCCAACACAAACAATGAAAGTGGTAGAGGAAGATGTATAGTAGGTGTTCCAACTCAATCACATGAAACTGCTACAAACACAGAGGTAATCTATCAAATTATTCTATCATTTATAGAAAATATAGATATACTCTAATATTTGAGTTTCAAAGTACAGACTGTAAATGGTAGAGGAAGAGGAATAGGTAGAGGAAGAAGAAGAGGAAGAGGAGTAGGTACAGGAAGAGGAAGAGGAATGCCTCAACAAGGAAATGTGAATGAAGGAATAGGTAGAGGAAGAGGAATGCCTCAACATAGTCAAACTAGTTCTGAAGCAACCTGCAGTGGAAGAGGCCTAGAAAGAGGGAAGAGACCAGTAGAACATGAGGACACCAGTGAAGGACAAACAAGACCTTTTAAAAGGCCAAGAATGGTAGGTGTTGGAATATACCAAGCTGAAGATAGATTTACAACTCTCAATGTAAGTTTATATGCATACTTCAGATTTATATGAAAGTCTAAATGTCTTTTGATTTGAATATGTATTTATTTGACTAAGCATCCTGGATTGCCAAGTAGAAGAGTCATCAATACTGGTACAAGAGTGACAAAGAGGGTTGATGTTGTTACTGATGATATTGGTTACACACCAACACGTGGATTCAAATGGAAGGGGAACACAACTATTACCAGTACCAACCTAGAAAGAATGAGGGCTGAAAAGGTTCACCAGACTAGGTCTGCAGCTACTGCTAATAATCAAAGCCAAATAAGTTTAAGTAGGAAGACCCATGTGCCATGGAAGTAGGGCATTTTGATGTTGTGTTGTTCATTTTGACAACAAATTTTAATTATGTATATTTTGGTGTTGTTTTTAGTTGGAATCAAACTCAATTTTGCATGTAACCAAAACAAAACAAGATCAACTTGATAGTTGTAGTTCCAATTGAATGATTATGTTAGAATGAAGTCCTCGTTTTAACTAGTTTTTGTTGCTTTTAGTGTATCTTCTTCTCATCTATTTGTAGGTGAACATATTTTTGAAGTTTCTCAAATGGTTACCACAATAATATAGACAACCAAATACATTAACAACTTGTTCAAATTATAACTATTTCGACAACAAAAACAACAAAAACTTGAGCATTCGACAATAAAAAACACCAAAAACTTGAAAGTAACTACAGATGTCTATGGCAATTTTGGTTGCACACACCTACATCTTCCATCCTTCACATTCTTGGTTAGACTTAAAAATAGGAAAAACGCTACAACGATCAAGACAATTAACTTCAAGTTACAACATGAGCTCTTCTTCTTCTCCTTCGTCGCCCATTTGTTACTTTCAACACGACTTTCATAATATGCCAATGCTTCTTCCAACTCTTTAATTCTCTTCGCCAATCTCGGAATAACGTACTTGGATCGTATATCAACATCTTCACGATCCCTCCATCTAAAGAAATTACATGAATTCTCCTAAAATACGCCATAAACAAATTAAAGAAAAACAAAAAGACGGAAACATAAACAAAAGATCTCCTCCAAAAATGATGTAGAAAGCATACATGATAGCGTGGACAAGACCAAAATCTTCATGAAGTTTGCATTGAAAGTAAGTCTCCATGTTTGTATCGCAATTTCACTCGCAACATCGGATCATTCTCATCATAACATATATGATTCAACATTGCATTTGACATTTTCCTTCAAAACCTAATCACAAAAATATCTTCATTACTCAAAACTAAATGAAATTAAGAAGAAATTAAACCTTGAAAAACTTCAAATTAACCTTTTATACTGGAAATTAAAATAGAAAAGAGACGAATTCCTACCTTATTGCGCTTGGGGAATATGATGAATTCGTAAGAGAGTACCAAAGTTGATGAAGAAATCGTCTGTCTTGAGAGCTACCAACGGCTCTTTTTTGAGCTATCGATTTGGGGAAGATGGTGAAAAAGAAGAAAACAATTAATTGATAAATAAAACAAGTGACACGTGTCACTTTTAAATTGGTCATTCGCAGTGAAAACACTACTTCACGCGCCTATTGTGCATGGTCACAACCCAGACGAGGGAATGGGTTGCTTCACGCGCCTATTGTGCATGGTCACAACCCAGACGAGGGAATGGGTCAAAATTACCCATTTACAAAAATATTAAAAACATTTGTGGGGTGATAGGACACTAGCAAAATTAATGTGTCTTTTTGAAAATGCGGGACAACTTCAGTGGTGACTTTATGTATTTTCTCTAAAACAAATAACTATATAATGTTATCAATCCAACCCATTTGGTGGATGTCCATTCAATGAATGGCTTACATGTATATGCACATGTTGATTGATATTAAGCTTAACATTTAGAACTCAAGGACTATTTTTCAGTTCAAAGGAGCATGGAATATAATAATAGAACTTATAAAAGGTCATAGTAAGACAAGGTTAGAATATGAGTTCACACCAAAACATGATAATTACAAGAAGTTTTACTCACGTAAAAGACATTTAAAGGCAAAAGAGTCTCGCAAAAGGGACCTAATACGAGTATGCACCAAAACCAAACAGACAACACAAATATAAAAAAAATAACATGAATTTCCAATATGATAGTCACTCAGGAAACGCAAACTCAAGCACACCAAGACAGCAATCTGATCTCATTCCTCTTCGGATTCGGACTCAGCACTCTGTAGCCATTCGACAAACGGTTTGACATTTTTCCAAATTTTGGAGACCGTGTTCGCAGCAACACCCTTGTTGTACCACTGTACTATATATTCCTCTTCCAACAGATCATCATCATATAAAGCTTTCAAAACCAGAGCCACTTCCTTCAGTGCAACTGAGTTGGATTTCCCACTAAACTCTTCTATAGCTCGAAGTAATCGGAGTTGAGACTCCTCATCTTGAGCAACAGCAGCAAGGTAGCTTTTCTTCTTAATAACCTCCTTGGCAAATCCTTTCTCAACGCCATCCAAGAGTGCCTCATAAAAAGCAGTCATAACTTCCTGAGGAGATCCAGAGAGAGAATCCAAAAAGGATTGTAATTTACTGGCAGTAACTCCCTTAGCTAGATTTGTTTTTATTTCTCTAACGAGCCTCTCATGGTTTGTCACTCCATTCTCGGTCTTGGAAATCTCTGGTGTCACAGAAGCAGCTTTAGGACTTGGGGCCTTGGACTTCTTCTTCTCTGACTCAACTGTGGACAGCATAACCATTTCAGCAGTCGCAGCATTCAGCTGTTCCTGTATACGCTGCTGAGCAGCTTCCAGCGATGTATCAGTCTGCCACTGGACATCATCGTCGTCATCATCTTCATCCTCCTCTTCTTTCACATTAACATGGCTTCTAGGTGGTGAAGCACGATCCTCATCAGAGCTACCAAGTTTCTTTTTAGAACTAGGTTTTGCGCTAGCATCTTTGGAGGAAACCTTTTTCTTTGTTTCTTTCTTCAGCTTCTTCAGCTCTTCATCAGCAGCCTCGCCTTCCTTCAGCCGCTCCTTCTCAGCTCTTCTCATAGCTTTCTTGTCCTTGGACCCCTTCTTCGCCTCAGGCGGGTTCTTAAGTATAAAAGTTGTCAGCTTGTCCCTCATGTCCACGTTAGATAGGAAACCACATGCAGCACATTTTAGTTGGATCATCTGAGTTTTGGTTATTATGACCTCTGTTTCAGGGTTTCCACAACCATAGCACTGAACATATTTCTTAATAAAGTTTTCAAGAAGACCAGCAAGCTTGGGAGTTTCATGAGCTCCATTGACAAGGGCAGTTCCAGATTTTTCATCAAATTTCGACTGAGCCCCTAACTCATTTCCAAAATATTTTGTTGTGTAGGATGGGGGCCTTGCTAATGCTTTGGCAATATCAACCATGTTCACCACATTTGTCTTGATACCATTCCCACGGCCCTCTATCTTGGTAAGCATCCTGGGCATCTTATACCTGTAGAAGGCATCATCACTGTTGCTGGCACCTATGTTCTGCAAAGCCATCTTTGATTAAGAAAGAATTTCCTGGATGAAGTGTTAAGAATGTTCAGAGAATTCTACAGCAGAGCAATTGCTAAGTGTCGGTTGTGCCTTCCAACAACCAGAAAAGTTGAAGTGTTCTTCTTTGAATGATTCGAGATGCATACAGTCAACCTGACCAGAGAAATGACGGTTCTTTTTTCTTGACCAAGGACAATACTCTCCAAGCAATCCAATGGATCCCAAATAGAAGATGGCTTGTTCGGACATAAAAGAAGTTTCACTTAGACCACAACTTTGAAACTCAATGGAGAGCAGACCTTCAACATTCAAAGAGAAGAGCACCACGAGTCAAAAACAGGCACAGAAAGTAAATAATATGAATGTCCAAGATGAGAGGTAGATAATATTAATGACAGACTGCAGACAAAGATTACATCCTTTAGATTTAAGATTGAACTCCTTTAGGTCATAGTAGGCTAGAGAAACAGCACTTGTTCTAACAAAATATTTTGAGACAAATTGGAAAATTCATAGAGATGAATAATGAAACAATAAAGGTACAAAAAAAATACATCTGCCAAAGAAAGTTACCGCTCCCTTAGGTAATTTTACAAGTGCATAAATAAGCTTCCAAATTGATTACTCTAGAAACACTTCGAAGAGGAACCCAAGATTGCAAAGTTCCAAAGTAGGCGTTTATCACCAATGCCCAAAGTCTTCATACTTCTTCAAACTAAATCAATAACCTACATGACTACTGTGAAATTTTACAGTAGCATAGCCGTCCACCGAGGGGGATGGGGGAGTCTACTTAGGTTCCACTCCATGAACAACTAAACCCAAAAATTAACCAACAACCCATAGTAAGACATCCAGGCACATCCCCCTTCTTCAATACTACTCATAATTCAGCTCACTTTTGGCAAAAACAGCTACCGAATATGCTGTTTTATGAACAGTAGGCACAACCAATCAATCAATTCCAAACAAGATATAATATACTATATGAACTTATCTATATAGATTCCACTTGATTTTTCATTTCAATACTAATAATCTGTGTGCTAAACCAAATTAGGAGTCCTCACACATCAGTTAATATAGTCTCTCAATCGAACAACTAAAAACCAAATAGATCACTGAAAATAAATTAGATCAGAACAAAACTGCAACTTACACAACAGAATCAATAACCACGCAATGAACATCCATTCAATAACTTTAAAATACATTAAAAAATCAATTTAAAAAGCTACAAACAAGATCTAAGTAGAACTCTACAGTTTAACAATGAAAAAATAAAAAAATAGGTGAATATTTAGGAGAAAAAGTAATCAAAAACCTAGCAGCACTTACACAACAGAATCAATAACCACGCAATGAACAATTCATTCAACAACTTTAAGTATCCAGTTAAAGTCTGGTTTAACATGAAAAAAAATAGGTAGAACTAAAAATTATCGATTAAAAAAAGCTAAAAATTAAGATCTAAGTAGAACTATCCAGTTTAACATTAAAAAAAAGGAGTAAAACATAGGCAAATATTTAGGAGAAAAAGCAATCGGAAAAGTTTAAAACATAGAGAAAAAGCAATCGAAAAGAATCAATAACCACGCAATGAACCTCCATTCAACAACTTCAATCACGCAACCAATTAAAAAAGCTAAAAATAAGATCTAAATATAACTACGCAGTTTAACGATGAAAAACAATTTTAAAAAAAGTTCGTCAATAATTAGGAGAAAAAAGCAATCGAAAACCTAGCTGTACTTACACAACATAATCAATAACCACGCAATGAACATCCATTCAACAACTTGAATTATGCAATCGATCAAAAAAGCTAAAAATTAAGATCTAAGTACAACTATGCAGCTAAACGATGAAAAAAATAAAAAAAATCCTGAATAATTAGGAGAAAAAAGCAATGAAAAAACTAGTTGCGCTGCACTTACACAACATAATCAAAAACAAAGCAATGAACATCAATTCAATAACGCAATGGATTAAAAAAGCTAAAAATTAAGATCTAAGTAGAACCATGCAGTTTAACGATGAAAAATCAATAATCGAAATCCTTACCAATGAAACGAAGCAGAGCAATCTAGAACAGGATGAGCGAGAGAGGGAGGAGAACGATTGGTGGAAATTGTAAATTAGGGTTTAAAGGATGAGGAGAGGCGGCCAAGAAGATTCATTTATATAGGCTACAAAAATTTATTTTGTTTTTGATTTGGTTACGGAAACGAAACGATTTTTCCTTCTTTTTTTTTCATCGAAATTAGACTTTGCATATTTTTGATAAAACACATAAAAACCCTTCTTGAACTTGACACCACAATTTACTTTAGCACTTAAATTACACGAGTATTTAAATACTCTCTTAACATCTTTCAAGTGATTATTTTCAACCCTAATACAATAATATCAATCTCACAATGGGAAGTGTATTACACACGCGTCATTTCATTGCCACATCATTGCCACCTTGAAAATTATTTAAATTTTGAGTTTTTTAATTGTTTTTTTTTTGTTTTTTTTATTTATACAATTTTAGAAAGGTAAAAAATTGAAAAAAAATTGAAAATTAATCCAAGATTATAAAAATAAAAATAAAATCTCAAAAATAAAATCAAACTCTACCAACCCAAGACTAGAAAGCATTCAAGTTTTAAAACACATTATCAAAATAAATAATACAAATTTAAAAAACTAATTTGAGCTGAAGAAATTATTAATTTTTTATTAAAAAAAGCTTCAAGTTCATTACAATCAACAAACCCTTCCATAAGTAAGATCTTGAAGTAGCAATAAGTTGTTGGCTTTTTCATTTTTTCTTGTTCATCACTTCTAAGAATAAGCAAGAACATTTTGAGATGAAGGAATGGGTGGGGGTGTTTTGAAGAAGAAGAAAGAAGGTGGCGAGGACAGGGGCTCGAAGAAGAAGAAGAAAGGGATAAGGCAAGTATGGGTGGCGGCAGGGTTTGTGTAGGAAATAAACCAAGAGTAGGATTCCTTACTAGTTTAGGATTTGTTATTTATGGTATTTACTTATTATGTTTAATTATGATTTGTTAGTTTTATAGTTTTCTAGTCCTAGTTTACTTTGGTTGTTAGTCCTATAAATAGGGGTGCCTTATTACATATTTTATTGTACAAAAAATACAAGAGTCATTGAGTTATTGAATAAAGCCTCTTACAAAATCATTGTGTTGGGTCTTTCACTTGTGCATATATTATTACTTTGGGTAATTTTATTTCCTTCAAATTGATATCAGAGCTTGTGTAAGATTTTTATAAAAGCATTGTGTGGGATCCTTATAAAAGTTTGTGTGTGATCCTTATAAAAAGTCTTGTGTGAGATCCAATCCATATAAAGAAATATGAGTAGTACATATATAGCCACTTGTCCCGTTTTTGTGTTTGATGGCAAAAATAATTTTGAGAGTTGGTATCAACAGATGAAGAATTTTTTCAAAACTATTGGACTATGGTCCATTATTGATATTGGATTCGTAGATGTTCCAGAGGACACAACATTGACTGGTGAAGCTGCAAAACAATTGGAGAAAAATAGAAAATTGGATTACAAGGCACAATTTTTATCTTAATAGCAAGGTTAAATTGCATGTATATAATAAAATTTTACATGCTAAGTCAGCAAAGGAGGCTTGGACAATTCTGGTGAATTCACATCGAGGTTCAGTAAATGTTAGAAGAGTCAAATTGCAAGAGCTTAGAAGACAATACGAGTTAACTCAAATGCACTCAACTGAGTCTGTCAAAGATTTTTTGACAAGGGTTACTAATATTGTCAACGATATGAGAACTAATGGAGAAAACTTAGATCAAGTTAAAATTGTTGAAAAAGTATTGCGATCATTGAATACAAAATTTCACACCAAAAAGACGATTCTTGAGGCCACCAAAGATCTTAGCACTTTGACACTTGATGATTTAGAAGGGAAATTGATGACATATGAGATGTCCTTGAATCAACAAACGACAGAAAAACTTGATGAAGTGTTGCAAGCAAAGGTAAATCAACCTAATCCAAAAGAAGAGATATCAAACTTGGCTGAGACAAATCAAAGAGGTCAAAATTTCAGAGGTAAAGGACAAGGAAACAGAGGTAATTTTCGAGGCCGTGGCAGAGGTAATTATTCTTACCAACAGAGAAATAATAATAATTTTAGGAATGAACAACAAAATAATCAAAATTTTCAGAGACAAGACAAATCAAAAATTCAGTGTCATAATTGTGGAAAATTTGGACACTATCAAAGAGATTTTTGGTTTAAAAAATCTGAAAATAAAGAAGTACATGCAAAATTGGCTGAAAATTATGGAGATAAACAAGAGACTTTATTATTTTCTAGCTCAGAAATAGAAGAAAATAAAGGTGATGAATGGTTTATAGATTCTGGTTGTAGCAATCATATGTCTGGGGATAAGGAATTATTTGTTGATCTAGATGAATCATTTAGAGCTACCGTAAGACTTGGTAATAACTCTAAAGTGCCTACTGTTGGAAAAGGAAAAATTCCAATTACTTCAAAAAATAACTCTTCTCACTTTGTATCTGATGTTTATTATGTTCCAAGTCTTCATCATAATTTGTTGAGCTTAGGACAACTAACAGAAAAAGGATATGATTTGCGATTTAAGTATGGAATTGGCACTATTAGCGATGATAAATTAGGATTAATTGCAACGGTAAAAATGAATCAAAGTCGTTTGTGGCCTCTTTATCTTAACCGTGGAGATTTACCTTGCTTTAGTTCTGTGAACTCTAATGATACTTGGTTGTGGCATCTACGCTTTGGGCATCTGAATTTTGGGAACTTGAAATATCTTGCAAGAAATAAAATAGTTGATGGTTTGCCTTCAGTTGATTTTCCTGATACAAAGTGTGAGTCTTGCATTTTGGGAAAGAAGTATAGAGAAACTTTTCAAAAAGGCAAAGCTTAGAGGGCTAATGCACCATTGGCGCTAATCCACTCAGACTTATGTTCGGTTGAAGTTCCCTC
This sequence comes from Solanum appendiculatum, assembly GCA_018342035.1. Classification (NCBI taxonomy): domain Eukaryota; kingdom Viridiplantae; phylum Streptophyta; class Magnoliopsida; order Solanales; family Solanaceae; genus Solanum; species Solanum appendiculatum. The sequence continues at coordinate 380,971 of JAGDQO010000684.1, read as the reverse complement.
CAATGGAGATAGTAAATACTTTATTACTTTTATTGATGATTTTAGTCAAAAAACTTCGGTATATTTTCTGAAAAATAAATTTGATGCATGTGAAATCTTTAAAATCTATAAAGTTTATATAGAAAGGCAAAGTGGATATTTTGTTAAGACATTAAGAACTGATAGGGGCACTGAGTTTCTTGTTTGTGATGACTATTTGAAGAAGTTTGGCATTAAACATCAATTGACTGCTAGATATACTCCTTAACAAAATGGCGTAGCTGAAAGAAAAAAATAGAACAGTGATGGATATGGTGAGATCAATGATGCATTCCAAAAATACTCCCAAAGAATTCTGGGCAGAAGTTGTCTCTTGTGCAATTTATGTTCTAAACAGGTGTCCAACTCGATCCAATTTTGAAAAAACTCCACAAGAAGTTTGGACTAGTAAGAAACCAAATATCTCTCATCTAAAAGTATTTGGTTGTCTTGCTTATGCTCATGTTCCTGATGTTTTGAGAAAGAAATTAAATGATAAGGCAGAAAAGTGTATTTTTATTGGTTATAGTCATGAGACAAAGGGTTACAAGTTATTTAATCCAGATACAGGAAAAGTAATTATTAGTAGAGATGTAACTTTTGAAGAACACAATACTTGGGAATGGTCAAAGAAAAATCCTGAGTGGCCTAGGTCTGAGCCAATCGTTTCAATTATGGAGGAAGGAAGCTCTAGCAGAGATCAAGAGGAACAAATAGCTTATCATGTTCAAACAGAAACATCGATTCGTCCACAAAGAAATCGCCAACTACCAGCCCGTCTGCAAGATTATGTTGTTGACAATAATAAAAATTTATCCAACGAAGATATTGTGAACTTTGCACTATATGCAGATTGTGATCCAATTACTTTTGAGGAAGCTGCTAAAGATGATCATTGGATGAATGCAATGGATGAAGAAATTCATGCTATTGAGAAAAATAGCACTTGGGAGTTGACAGATTTGCCGCCTTCTAAACAACCAATTGGAGTCAAGTGGGTATACAAAACCAAATACAAACCATCTGGAGAAGTAGATCGCTTTAAGGCAAGATTAGTTGTTAAAGGATACAAGCAAAAGGTAGGTATTGATTATTTTGAGGTATTTGCACCTATTGCTAGACTTGATACTATTCGAATGATTATCTCTCTTGCTGCAAATAATTGTTGGAAAATTCATCAAATGGATGTTAAATCTGCTTTCTTGAATGGTGTTCTTGAAGAAGAAGTATATGTTGAGCAGCCTATGGGATATATTAAAAAAGGTCAAGAAAATAAAGTTTACAAGTTGAAGAAAGCGTTATATGGGTTGAAACAAGCTCCTAGAGCTTGGTCTACTCGCATTGATTCTTATTTTATTGGACATGATTTTCATAGATGTCCTTATGAGCATACATTATACATAAAATTCAATACTAATGGAGACATTCTCATTGTATGCTTATACGTGGATGATTTAATATTTACTGGCAATAATCCTAAACTAATTTCTGAGTTTAGGGAGGCTATGATTAGCCAATTTGAGATGACTGATTTGGGATTAATGTCTTATTTTCTTGGCATTGAAGTTACTCAATTGAAAGATGGAATCTTTATCTCTTAGAAAAAATATGCGAGTGATATTTTGAAAAGATTTAATATGGACAAAGCTAAACCAAGCTTGACCCCTATTGAAGAGAAATTGAAGTTGACTAAAGATGGAACTGGTGATTTTGTTGATGCTACATATTTTAGGAAATTGGTAGGGAGTCTAAGATACTTGACTTCTACAAGGCCTGATATTACTTATGGAGTTGGATTAATTAGCAGATTTATGGAGTTTCCGCGTCAATCTCACTTGCAAGCTGCCAAGAGAATTTTGAGATATATTCAAGGTACACACTCTGATGGTATATTTTATTCAAAGACTAATGATAGTAATCTTGTTGGATTTACTGATAGTGATTGGGCTGGTGATATGATGCAAAGAAAAAGTACTTCAGGCTATGCATTTTATTTGGGATCTGGTGTATTTTCTTGGTCTTCAAAGAAACAACAAGTTGTTGCTTTATCAACTGTTGAAGCAGAGTACATGGCTGCAACAAGTAGTGCTACACAAGCATTATGGTTGAGAAGGATGCTTGGATTTCTTCAACACAAGCAAGATAGTCCTACAAAAATATTTTGTGATAGCAAGTTTGCAATTGCGTTAACAAAGAATCCTGTTTTTTATGGCCGTAGCAAACACATCGACATCAAATGGCACTTCATTCGTGATTTGGTCCAAGATAAAGAGATAGTGGTTGAATATTGCAAGACTGAAGAACAAGTTGCTGATATTTTCACAAAGCCATTAAAAATAGAGTTATTCATAAAGTTGAAGAAGATAATGGGCATGATCACATTTGAGGATCTTGGTTTAAGGGAGGCTATGTAGGAAATAAACCAAGAGTAGGATTCCTTACTAGTTTAGGATTTGTTATTTATGGTATTTACTTATTATGTTTAATTAGGATTTGTTAGTTTTATAGTTTCCTAGTCCTAGTTTACTTTGGTTGTTAGTCCTATAAATGGGGGTGCCTTATTACATATTTTATTGTACAAAAAATACTAGTCATTAAGTTATTGAATAAAGCCTCTTACAAAATCATTGTGTTGGGTCTTTCACTTGTGCATATATTATTACCTTGGGTAATTTTATTTCCTTCAGTTTGAAATAGGAGAAAGAGGGGTGCGGGTGGGGGGTTCGAAGAACGAAAAATAAGTGGTGTGGAAGATTTCGAAGAAGGAAAAAGAAGGTGGAGAGTTCGTCGAAGAAAGGAGTGGTGCAGGTTGTGGCTGAGGGCGGTGGCGGTGATGGGGTGTGAGGAAGAAGAAAGGTGGGGCTGTTGGTGAGGTGGTGGGGTGTGATGAATATGAAACCTTATTGGTTGGAAAGAAAAAGAAGGGCCTATTTATTTTATTTTTTTATTTTTTTACGTTTTCACTCGCTTTTTATTTTTTTATTTGTCACATCAACTTTTTGGGTGGATTTTAATTCACTTGAAATGAGATTAGGGGGGTAAATAATTACTTGTATAATTAAAGTGTTAAAGTAAGTTTAGCGGACAAGTTCAGGGGAGGTTTTTATGTGTTTTCCCTATATTTTTTTACTACATAATTTACAATCTATTTGGTTGGTTATTACCTATTTTAATATATTATATTATATTGTTTTAATAAATACAATATTTGAATTGATTGTAGGAAAAATAATAATTTTAATCCTTAGATTATTATATAATTTCAATTTTTAGTTCTTATGTTATTTAATTGTGTAGATTTAACCTTTAATTAAAATATGTGATTTTGATCCTTGTAAGTTAATGAAAGTTGAATATTTGATGGAATTATTATTAAAATAGTTGAATTTTAGAAAAATAAAGGTTAAAGTTTTTAAATATTAAAAATTGTTTGGACACCTTTGATAGACCTAAGAAGGTTGTCTACCTACTTTACCTTTCCAAATGTAATCGTATTTGACCTTAATTAGTAACCATTGAAAAAGAGAGGAAGATCAAGTTGCTAATGAACTATGAACTATGAACAGAGCAAACGAAGAAGCAAATGGGATCAATATAAATTTAAAATAATCATTTGATTGTCTATATATTTTAGTTGTATAAATATAATTTTGCGTTTTTACACATTATTTTCAAGCCTTTCGAATCACCAACCCTTCATTTTATTTTATTTTACATATTTTTAAAATAATCATTCTATTAAATAGTTAACTTTTGTTAACTTCAAGGATGAAAATTATACACTTCAAATAATTGAAGGTTAAACGTGCATAGTCAAGTTACACAGAGAGTAAAACAAGAATATTGCAATAATACAGGGATTGAAATTGTTATTTTCCCTTGATTGTACTATTATTATTATTATTGGTCACTAAACACGTTTTATTACCAAAAGTGACCGTGTACAGCTCAAATGAAAAAACCAAACAAAGAACAAGCCCATAGACAACTAATTAGACAAGCCCATATACAAACAGGGTAATTTATTGTGAATTTTTCATAAATCGTATACAAATAATTAAGGTAAACATATACAAATTTTGAATTTAAACAATCAAAAACGAATTATACAAATTATGGATTTATGTAATCAGAGACCGAATTATACAAATTCTGAATTTACATAATTAAAAAACCGAATAACAAAATTTCGCAAAACTATAAGCTCAAATTAAAAATAATCAAAACTATAGCTATATTGCATAATATACTCTAGATATTTATCATTTCACATCATTTTCCCTATTTTCCCTATTTTCAATTAGTGCTGTTTTCTTTTTTCTTTTTCATTTTGTCTGGGGAAACCGAATAACAAAATTTCACAGTAGGAGTAAAATGCTCCCTAACAAAGGCGACTTCATATTCAAAGGAGCTCGAATCCAAGACCATTGGCTAGGATGAAAGAATACTTACCACTCCACCACAACCCTTATTGGTGGGGAGGAGAAACATTAGCCTCTATTGAAACTACACATCAACTAGTCCCACCTTGCATAAATTAAAATACTTAGAAACCTGTACAGAAACTACATCAAGTTCTCCCACATTGCATAAATCCATAAACAGAGTTTCCACGGATGCAAATTCGTTCATACATACACGCACAGTTATAGGAGCAACAAGAGTGTCAATAAACCGAAAATAATGCAAGGGATAGTTAATTCAGTTCCTCATGAATGCTACGGTGGCTACACGTGAGCCTACTGATCCTCCAAATGTGAACGTAGGATATGTCCGAACATGGTCAAGGTAACGGAATGGAGGGGGATCTGTAGAGGGCTCTTGGTTTCCGACAGCATTTCTTCTTTGATTGAGAGTTTCCACTTCTTCTACCAATTCATCTTTCGTACTATTACATGATGTAATGACCTATAATAGTGACCGTTCAGGTGAGTGAAAGATAACATTTACTTTGAGAATATGAAGCAAATAACTAAATAAAACAAAAATTTAGTGGAGAAGTCCACAGTCAAATAACAAGTAGACACCACAAAATGTAGAGACCACTGTATGACAGGACACGAATTTGTGAAAGGAATATCTCTCTCATTTCTCAGTTTCAATATAGTGCTAGTAGAAATGTCTCTGCATCTCTCTTTTTTCCATTTGGAGGCCAGGAGGAACGTTCTAATTAGTAATAAGTTTCACGACCATTTTAATAATTAGAGGAGGACAGGGGCTGGAGTACTCACCAATAATCCACCAGGAGCAACAATCCTCGAGACAGCGTCCCAGTACATAATCCTGAAATGGCCATAAGAAAGGTGACATATGAGAGAAAGCAACAACATTTACTGTAGAATAGGATTGAAGTTTTATTGCAGTAGTATCCACAAAAATAAATCAACATAAACATGTTAGCATAACTTACAAAATAAGATTAAAAAAATGTTAAAACATACAACAGACCTACCTTTTGATAGGACCATCAGGATGCAGTCCAATGGCATCTAAGGTCCCCTTGTCCAAAACAAGCCGGAACATTGTATCCAATTTTGTTTCAAGAATGTCATCAACCTTGACACCAATCAAAACACGTTTAAGAATAATCATTTTCTAGCAAATAAAGAACACAAGATAGGTAAAGCACACATAACAATTACATGAAATTAATGATAAAGATTGAGTAAACTGGTAGGACAAGTTATGTTCTCTACTACAGAATTCACTAGACGTATTACATTTAGCACCCTGTCCCATTCTATTGCCACTATAGACTTGAACAAAGTTCCACCACGTACAGAGTATTTTATGGGAATGTCCAGATTATGAAGAAACATTGAAATTTAAGTCATTTTCATTTGCAAGTAATTGCACATGCAGAAACACAATTATAACCAACAATGTACTAAATAGGGATCATCACTTAGCATGTAGAAGAAGAAGAAGAGCAATTAGAAGTAACACGAAACTACAAAAGCAAGCTAGGGGAATACTGTTTTTTGCTTTTATTTCCCTTTTCATATACTGGATTGCAACAGCTCTATATACACTTTAGAAACTGTTCACATTCAGAGACAGTTCAGTTTTACCAAGAACTTGATATTGGTGAAACTATCACGATCTGCAAGCCTTCTCGCAAGGTCTATTGCTCCTTCACTATAGTCAGTTCCGGTGAGATCTGAAAACCTAACTCCACAATCAATAAACGCTAATAAGATTCTAACCGTCATATGTATGTTTAACAAAACAACAAATGCATTTGAAAAGATTAAGAGCAAAAGTTTACAGTGCTTGAAAGTTCAGACTTATAATAAACAGGTGCTCTAGGAAGCATTTACAAGTGTTTTTTAAATCAAGATACCTTGGTATTTTCAAAGAAGAATAAGTGCAACTGTAACTAGAAAACAGCATACTATCCTAACATAATTGAACAACTAAGACCTCTTAGACACCAACAACTTCTATCCCCCACGCCCAAACCGGGGGTGGACATGTGAAGCACTGGATGCATTTTCATGGTAAACATAAAGTAGCCATCAAGGTAGTTTATCTCTTCCTTTCTAATTTTTGGTTCCCTTTGTCAAATCTTTTTGAGATTATATAGACAAAGCAGAAAAGAAATCAACCAATCTTTATAATTGAGGCTTTTCAACTTTCAATCAAGATTACTTGGTCAACCCCCAATACAATGAAAATTTTACCACTAACAGGACGAGGAATTAAACATTTCATGACACTAAATTAAACAAGAAAAGGTCATAAAATATTAAGATGGAACTTTTTTTAGCAGTGAATTACTATAAAGATGAACTTGATTTAGAACTCATTATAGAACCACCGGAGTTACACATGCCTTAACTACCATTAAATCAATCACGATAAAAGCTTCTCAAGTAAACCCCTTTTTCCCTTGGGTGGGGGATGGGGGTTGATATGCATACAGCATCTTGCCTAAACATGAAGACAGGTGTCTACTTTTTGAAGCGACATGAATACGTATAACTATCCACCACCTCAAAAGTAAATGATACTATGAACAAGTCAAAATGCTGTATACGAATCTGCATGCATGCAAGATGAGAGTGCTCCTGAACTACAGCATATTAGGATTAGACAAAAAAGAAGCAAGAAAAAGAAGGAAAAGGATGGATAAATGGACAGGAAAGAAGAAAATAGCCCAAAACATACGCAACTAAGGACTCAAAAGTATCTAAAAGGAAGAACTGTGCAGGTTATCTCATCATTCATCAGTATGCTTATTTCTTTTCGAAATATGCTTTCTGAAACAAATTTTCTGTGCTCTAAATGTTCATTGTTTTACATCTGACACTTCTTGTTAGAACGGATATTTTATTCACTTAATTATTATTTTATAACAGGAGTCTGGTCCAACTTTCAATGCACCTCGACTATTCTACAGGGTACCTGCTACCTCCACCCTAGAATAGATCATCTGTTCCTGCCCGTGAGACCTTAATATACGTTTTTGATGGAAATACTAATCAAGGAAGGTAACTGGTTAAAACAAAAATTGTCCCATAGCTTAGCATTTTCAAAATGAAAATATAAATAAATACTCCCTCCAGTCCAAAATAATTGATATTTTAGGCTTGGACACATGGATTAAGGAATTCACTTACTCCTGAAAATGGGGGTTTGATTAAAATACCCTTAGTTATGATTTTCTTTTTTTTTTTAGGTTGACATAACTATCATGGGAATTAGGAATGTATCAAGGGAAAATTTGAGAAAAGGAGTTAAATACCTTCTTGGTTTTGTGAAACATCAATTATTTTATACCAACTTTTAGAGGCTAACACATCAATTATATTGGATTCGAGGGAGTATATAGAAGATGCAGAAATACAAATGTGCACTTCACTTCTTCTCTAAAGCCATATGCTTTTCATATACAACTGTGACCTTGACTGATCACAATTTAATATATTAACAATTACTCAAACCGCAAATTTCCAGCGCAACATTATGGAACTTTCAAGATTTTGTAGTGATTGCGCCAAATAATTCACAGAAAAGCTCCTATAGCAGTTATGGAATGACAGAGTGAGAGAATAGGTAGCATTCAGTAATTGCTAGGAGAAATCAACATTACCCCTGTTTAGCGAACTCTTGAAGAAGCAGACCGTTGCCGGTCCCAATATCAAGCACACTCCAATCAGCTAAGTCCTCATGCACCCCAACTTGCTCGCCATCACCTACATGATTTGACAAGTGATTTTGACAACTGCCAGAGCACAAACCTTTGGTCCACGAAGCAACAATTTCCATAACATCACCACCAAACCTATAGAAAGATCAGGAAAATAATAGATTAAAATCATTTTTGATGAATGTTTTGTTTATTATTATCATTTTTTAGGAACATAATAATCCAATGTTAGAATCACAATCCCATCACCACTTTCTCTTTCAGGTTATATTTTAGGGGTTGGGAATGGTAATCTTTGTAAAAGCCGGAAAGAAAGCCCAAAAATATTCTTCCATATCTATAACCAAACAAAATATATCCTGAGCTGAACAAAATCTATGTAAAAATGACAAAGAGCTGAAGCCAGACCCTTTTTCCAGCAAGGCTGCTAATATAATCAGATCTGTTGCTTAAGATAACTGGCCAAAGGACCTCATTAATAAGTTGTCCACAAAGACACAAATGTAAATCTAGATTACTTTGTTTTCTTAGTTAATTTCCTTTTTCAGGTACTGTGGACAAATAGAGCTTATTGCTAAATGCTATCACCCATATGCTTCAACGAGTTTAAAGTAACTACAAGTTGAACGTTTGATCCACAAATATGATCACAAAAAAGTAAAAGATATCTTACTGGAAGAATGAAAAGTAAACACATTGCTTTCTTTTGTCCAGCTAATTCTTACCAAACTTCACCAGCATGACCATGCTCACGATAATTTGCCAATTCATCAGCATACGCAGAATCCCAATAGCTCTGGAAACCAAGCATTGAAGAAACTCCTTCAGCATCTTGCTCCTCCTTGTCAGAACTGTTCGTACATAAAGATGAAAAATCAGATATTTGCTTATTAAAGCTTTAGCAGTTGGTATTTACAGCTTGAGAATTCAACACAAGGGCAATATCACTTGGCAAAAGTTTTTGGAAGATGTTCCTAATCAATGATTTCTTCTTACAACTGTTTGCATTACACGGCAAGCACCTTTATAAATGGCGGTACCCATAAACATGCAGTTTCAGCTACCGCTTTATTCATCAGTTACCTTACAATGCAACCCCAGCAGCATTATTCACCATCATTTCCATTATTAATTAGCTCCAAAATAAATTGCCTAGCCCAGTGCAAAATGAAATGATTTAATTCTTATACACCGACAACAACAGCATACCTAATCATGTAGTCCCACAAAACACTGACACTGGGTAAACAATTTCTACACAATCAGATTACTTTAATGTCAATAACTATAATAAGCAAGAATTTGTTACCTGCAAAAGATGGCAACTAACCAGAGGCTGAGCTAGAATTTTGAGTTTTGGGTTCTAAATTTAAAAAAGACACCTTACTGGGTTTTTATAGATATTAATAGAATTTTTAACACAAATACAAGATTTGTGCCAAAGTTAATGGGTTCTGCTGGGGCGACCCCCTATTCAAACCAAAAGAAGTACCTCACCTCACTTACGAAGAAATTGTTAGAGCTGGGTTCCGCACTACGAGAGTTAGCTTTTTATCTTTCTCGGAGAGGTCAGATTGAACAGGGATCAGACCACTCCCGGTGTTTTAACTAGTCATTAACATTCGGCTTAATTAGTACCTGTTGGGTATGTGTTGGCTCTGCCCGTATGACTAAACTGCTACAATCCCTAAAATACTCATATTTACACGGTCAGCTACCACTTTATTCAAGTTTTAACTTTACAATGCGATTTCAACAGCATTATTTACCATCATTTCCAGCATCAATTAGCTCCAAACTAATAATTTCAATGAATTTCGGCCTAAATTACTTATCTATCATGTATAATTTACATTTAACGAATTAGCTCCTAAAATTTTGCATGGAGTGAGAAAAAAAAAACCTGTAATCGGAGGCTGCACGGTTACTGACAGCGGCAAGAGCTTCAGTAGCATCAGCATGACGTTGTTCATCATCAAGTGTACTTCCGTATTCGCTCTTTATCGACCACGAGTCCGCCGCTACTGACCGATCGTCGTCGGAGATCAAGTCAGTTGCTGCCGGTGTTCGCGCCAGCGCGACGTCGGAATCTTCAGGCAGGAGTCTCATTCCGACCATATATATCCGATGAACAGAGAGAATATCGAAAGAGAGATACCAAAACCCTAAACAGCAGAAGCAAAATGGGAATTTTCAGAGTGGAAAAAGAGGAAGTCGACAAAGAAGGGATGGAAGGACAAATTTGTCTTTTCATCACTATTGATTTTTTCCTTCATGTAATAAATAAATGTTGTAATTGGTAAAAGATCAAGAATTGAACTCGAAAAAATTATTAATTTTATCCTTAAATTATTAGCCGCCTCAAAAACACTTTTCTACTTACCACGTTTCTCATGTAATAAGACATAAAATCTCAATTCATTAGTGTGATAGGTTAAAAAAAGTCACATCAATTTTATAGGTTATAATATTTTTTTCTTTTTCTATTGTGTTAATGATTATTTTTTATCAATGTGAATTTTTTCATGATTGAATGACAATTTTGAAAGGAGAATTTGGGGTTGTAAAAACTAAAAGGTATGTAGTAAACTTTGTCACTAATGTTCCACCATTCAATTTCTTCGGTTGAATGCTTAAGCTTGTTTTACTTTTTTTTGATTGATATGACCTGTCATTTTCGAATCAAGTTAATGTTATTATTAGGGATCTATTGAAGAAGAGAAATAAAACGAGAGTTGAAGTGAAAAAAATATTGACGATTTGCATATATATTGGTGTGGAAGAGTGCCTTAGGTGTGAGAAACATTAGTATGAAATTTTATTCGGGTACAGATTATTTTCAACTGATCATCTTTTTTAATGATGCGGTATGACAAATACTCACTATGTAATTATTATACACAACTATAGTTTAATTCAATAACAATTCACAGTTACTAGTTACTGTTTAATTAATATTACTATTTTAATGTGGGTCTTACACATATCATTTGTATCAAAATCAAAAATATATCTCATTTCTCTCATGTTTCCTTCTTTTCTTTTATATATTAAATCAATTTTTTCTTATCTCTCTAGTTTCTGGGTTTTTTTTCCTAATTTCATTCATCCATATCTAATTTTAAGTTTCAAAATTTGTTTTCTCCCTTCAAATCGTGTTCCCTCAATTTTAGAATTTAAAAAGTGAAGGCGAATGAGATTGATTTTGAATCGAAGGATAAAGAAGTTGTTGAACAATTTGAGGTATTTGTATAATTTTAATTTTTTCTTTGTATCGTTTATAAAGTTTCAATATATTTGTATTAATTTACAATCTCATTCGTACACTTTTATTGTATATGAATTTGTATATTATTCTAAGTTGTATTTATATCAATGAATTTTTTTATTTAATTAATGTTTTATATGAATTTATATACAATTTATACATTGTTAATTGTATTTGTGTTTCTTTCTTTTTTGTATATCCATAGAAATTGTATATAACTGATTATTTGTATATCTCCAGCAATTGAATATTTTAAAGTAGAACTTACATAAATAACATAGTGTAAATCAGCAATTACCATTTATCCCTACTTTTTTGCTAATTGCTTAAATCCCTTAAAATATAGCCAAATCGGATACATTAAATAGAGGGCGGATATATTAATAGCGATACATTATTTTGATAACTGGTAAGCTTTAAAAGGGGAAGAAAATTGCAATTCAAATTCAGATCCCTTAAATCACGCTATTAGCTGCAAAATCAGAGGAACGTATATTCTAAAATAACAAACAACTACAAAATTCAAAACTCAAACTGTGTAGTTCATCTTTCTCTCTGTTTCAACGAAGAAAAGTCGAGTTGGAGAATTCAAATTTGGTCGACGAGAGTTTTGATCTGATACATAATGAATATTACGATTTTGTTGAGGCATTCAGGAATATGGGAGAGTGAGGTCAGATATGAAGGATACATGAGTGATGGTATAGTGGTTGAAGAAAATATTTCGTTCATGAATCTGGTTGCAGCCATTGCAGCTGAGTTGGATATTGATCAATTGAGGAAAAAATTCGAGATCCGATACATTGTAGAAGGTAATTCGTCTCCGTTGATTATTAAGAATGATATGGGTGTAAAGCTGTACATTGAGGTGAAGAAACCTGAGATTGGATTTGGTATGTATCCGTTGTTTATTGATACAATAAATAAGAGTGATTGCGAGATACAGAGCTTTGATATATCAACTGGTGCAATTGTCTGTGTTGAAGGCTCAGAAAAGGACGCACATGCTCTTAACTTAGTTGAATAAAAAATTAGTGATTCATGTTATATTCCAGAAATGGAATTAACAAATTACATAGCAGACACAAACAGTACGGATGTAAGCGTGAATCAATTGTATAAGGATAAAGCTACTCTGGTGAATGTAATGGGAAAATACAAAATCGAACATGGATTCAATTTTCGAGTTAAGAGATCTGACAACAAAAGGTATGCATAACTTATTGTTGTGATTTGATTGTTGTTTTTATGATTTTTTAGTTTTAATATTGGTAATAGATTTCATGATACATTGATTATTGAGGTTGATACATTACTAATTAAAGGAGTATGTAAGCGATGATACATTACTGAATAGAAGATAATGTATCAGTGTTTGAATTAGTTTGACGTTTTAATGTATCTATGTATGAATACACTGGCTGTTTACAGTATGGGATTTATGGTTTGCTTATTTATGAAGTATAATTAATAATGTATCATGTACTAGTTGAGATTGATACATTATTATTTATAGGTGCACGAAATGATTATGTAAATGTGAGGTTTATTTTGGTGTTTATATAAAGTATCAAAAAATTATGATGTATCTCTTTTTATTTTATGAATTTGAGTAATACTGTGTTTGCAATTATACATTAATGAAGCAGTAATGACAGACTTATATAATGATACATGTTAACAACTATATATGATTAGATACAATATAACCATTGTGTTTCTATTTTCTATTTTTTAAGTGTATCAGTTGAAAATGGAGTATGATTTTAATGTATCTAATGTCCAGTTTAGTAACTGTATTGAACTGTTTCTTCACCGTTTACTTTTATGATACATGGAAGATAAACTTTACTAATGTATCAAGTTAAATTGCAGCTATGTATTAGTTTGTTTAACGGATGATTGTTCGTGGACATTAAAGGCCTTTGTTTGGAAGAAATAAGAGATATTCAAAATTAGGTACTTCAACATCGAACATACGTGTTCGTTAAGGGATAGGATGTTAACAAAGGTACAAGCTACAGTTGGATTTCTTAGTGGTGTGACGGCTCCAAAACTAGTCAATCACAAAAGAATTCATACTCCAAAAGATGTAATGGCCGATGTTAGAGCACTATATGGGATTGATATTTCATACCAACAAGCATGGCGTGCTAAAGAACGTGCACTAGAGATGATAAGGGGTAAACCTGCTGATGGATATAAACAGTTGCCCCAATACATATATATGTTGGAAAGTGTGTATCCAAATTCTTATATTCGGATGCACAAGACGGATAGAAATGAATTTATGTATCTGTTTATATCATTAAGGCCAATAATGAGGGGGTTTAAGTTCTGTAGGCCTGTAGCTGTTGTTGACGGTTCACATCTCAGTGGGGCTTGCAGAGGGACTTTTGTATCAGCAAGTACACTCGATAGGGCAGGTATGTTTTATTCTGTTACAAATTATGATTTTGTGTTTTAAATGATTTGATATATTATATATTAGTTGTATATCAAAAACATTATGCACTATTTTATTATTAGGATGCATATTGTCGTTGGTTTATGGGGTTGTAGACACAGAAAATGATTGTTCCTGGACATGGTTCTTCCAACAGTTTAGAGGTGCATTTGGGGAGAGGGAAAACATGTGTGTTGTATCAAACCGAAATGAAAGCATAATGAAGAGTGTAAGTATTGTTTTTCCAAATATTCCTCATTTAGCGTGCATTTGGCACCTCTGAAAAAATGTTTGTACAAACTTCAAAAGAAGCAGAACAACATTAAGTGATGTGTTCTATTCAATGGCTAAGGCTTATCGAAGAAGTGACTTCAAGAAATTGATGGCTAAAGTGGATAAAGTTGACAACAAGGTTAAGAAGTACCTTGAGGATGCTGGATATGAAAAGTGGTCAAGGGTTCATTCAACAGTAAACAGGGGTAGAATGATGACTTCAAACATAGCGGAATGTATCAATGGTTGCCTTGTTGAGGCGTGGGAACTGCCGATATTAGATTTTTTGGAAGAAGTTAGGATTCTATTTGGTTCTTGGAACTGTAAAAACATAGAAATAGCGTCCTACACAAAGGAAACATTAGGGAGGAGGTTTGAAGAGATATTGATGCTAAACGCTTCTAAATGTGGGAGAATGGAGGTGTGTATAATTTTATAAATTATAATGTATCTTAAATTATATATAATTAGGTTGTTGTGTATCTCCTGTTGGGATAATTGATATGTTAGTGTATGTCTAATTTATAAATGTTTGCAGGTTGTTCCATCTTCAGAATTTGTTTATTCAGTTTATGAAGGTGGCCGAAGATACATTGTCTGCCTTGAGAGAAAAATATGTAACTGTGGCAGATTTCAATATGACGAGATACCTTGTGCGCATGCAGTTGCTGTTTTGAAGAAAAAAAATGTTACAGATATACATTTCTACTGCTCTGATTACTACAAACCAAAGGTGTTAGCAAGCACGTATGAAATTTCAATGGTTCCAATGCCAGATAAGGACGACTGGTCGGTTTCGGACTTTGTTGTGGAAGAAGTTGTCTTACCACCTAGGTATAAAAGACTGCCTGGAAGACCAAGGAAAAAACTAAAAAAGAATCCGGATGAAAAGCTAAGCAATGTAACAAATTGTTGTGGACGTTGTGGACAAGAAGGACACAATCGAAGAACTTGTACTTTCATTCCCAAAAATGGTTGATACATTATTTTTTTGAAAAAAATTATATTTGTTTAGATTCAATAATTCTGGATTTGGAGTTGAAAAAGAAAAATATTCAGGTTGTCACCTATTGTGTTGATGCAGACAGCTTTTTAGTTTTGAATTATGTATTTCTGATACTTTAAATTTGAGATGCTGAAAATAAAGTTATCCTATATGTCTCACAACATTTAAGTATATGATTCATTATTGCATTCTTTGTGAAAATTCTTTATTTAAGTGTAAGTGTTAATTAATAAATATAATGTATCTATGTTAAAACGGAACTATTTACCTATGCCGATACATTAACTAAATATTGTATCATATACTTTATTGTGACACAGTACTGAAATTTTGTATCAGATATTCTATTATGACACAATAATGAAATGTTGTATCATACACTTTATTGAGATACATTAACTAAATATTGTATCGGACACTTTACCGTAATACATCAACTAAAAAATTGTATCATACACTTCATTGTGAAACATTACTGTAATATTGTATCAGATAATCTGCTATGATACAATAATGAAATGTTGTATCATACACTTTATTGAGATACATTAACTAAATATTGTATCAGACACTTTACTGTGATACATTAATTAAATATTGTGTCGGACACTTTACTGTGATACATCAACTAAAAATATTGTATCAGATAATCTGCTATGATACATTACCTAATTATTGTATCACACACTTTAATGTAACACATTATTCAAATATTATGGAGATGAAGAACTATGATACATTAACTAAATATTGTATCACATACGTTTAAGGGGATACATTACATAAATAATGTATCTAAAAGTTATTGTGTGATAATATATACAAAAAATAATGGTGCACATGGATAGATGCTTGAAAGATATCAGCTATATATAATGAAAAATATAGTCAATGTAAACAAGTTTTAGATAAGAACTCTATAAGTTGAGTATAAGTATCATAGTCAAAACATTTTAAAAACTTGAGTCAATGTATGGTCAACCACAAAAACATTCTAAATGTGTCTATTCAACGTTGACCAAATCTTCAGGAGCTGGTGCTGTGGTAGGATTCTTGGGCTTCGTTGGATCATCATTGTCGCTAACGTATCCTCCATTAGCCTTTTTAGTGCCATATTGCCATAATAGAGTTGCGTATCGTTTACGGAGGAAATCGGCAATGATCCCATTTGATGGAATATTGATTTCATCACTAAGGAACTCGACAAATGCGGCAACAAACAATCCGCAATCCCTTCAAAAAGCAGAATGTATATTATAAACATAAGTAGGATACATTATATAAAAATACAAAATGATTTAAACACTTACAAGCTATCATCATCTTGTTGCATAATGCCTTGTACAAACTCAACGTCAAATGGGTGTTGTGGTTCCAAAAGGGTGTCAGTTTCCTTATCCTTATACGCATCCAATGAAGACCAATCTGTTCGCTCGGAATGATCGAAAAAACCATTATCCAGAAGAAAAGATGGAAGAATTAATGACAACTTTTTAATCTCACCAGTCGGAGTTTTTATCCTTGAACTCAATGCAGAATCATACACACGTATGAGCCTCTTTTTTAGCACAACGACAGCTAAAACCCAGTGGAACTTTCCATCTGAGTTCACCGGAATGTAAATATCATCTACTAGATGCCATGGTAAACCAGCCGGGATGTTAAATCCTTTGATGACATTTATAATTGATCTCTCGAATCCAGCTACAACAGATGCACGCGACATGTGATCTTGCGTACTAATATTATCATCATCCAAACTGCAATAGTACCTATCATAAGAATTATTGATGTGTCCCTTGAACAGGCAATTCACAGTGGTGTATGTATATTGATTGGGGCTGCGGAGTTTTGCTTTCTTTCTGAGGTAGTAAAAAACAACATCGATGTGCTGCGTCATAAATGAAAAATGAATATTATCAAAAATGATACAGCCCAACAAACATTAATTAACTATAATGTATCTGCAATTATTTAATTGTAGATACATTATATAAAGTAGCCTGAATAACAAAAGAACTAAATGTATCAGATACAATATTAATATTTTGTATCATACCTCGTCTGTCCAGCATTTTTTTGGCTGAGAAATTGCATAAAACCAATTTTTATTCTCGGAAAATGCAACTACAAAGTCCATCTCTTTAAATCCAAATGAAGATGATTTCGCTCTGTATTTGTCATCTGATGGTTTCCTATATTGTTATTTCTAGTCAATACATGCCAAGAACGCATTTTCAATTTACATGTAGGATAAACGTAACTTACTTGTTGCCATGTGCTTTAAGGAGGCTCTTCTCAATCCACTTAGAGAACTCCTCCAGTAAATTCGACGGAGGTTGGTGAGAAATACCACATCCATCAAATGGGGTGCTCGGTCTTACATCCAAATCAACCTTCTATTTTTCTTTGTCAGTGGACCCAAATTCAGTCAGATAGGGTGATTGGAAAATCTTAGAAGGAATCCTAATACGTTGAGCAGGGGTCTCTGATGGTTTGTGCATAACAATTTCTTTGCCTGATACGTCCACAGGTAATTGACTGTCCGACAACAGTTGATGTGTCTCGATTGTTGGATTAGGATTGACATAACTCAATGGTTGGACATCCATAGGAGGTTGAAGATCTGATAGAAATGCATCTATCGCTTCTTGAGTTCCAGATGAAATTGTTGTCGATGTGGTAGAATCCTGTATTTTAGATTCAATAATAAAATTGGTGAAAAATAATGTATCATTAAGTAAATAATTAACACAACACAAAACATGAATATTTAAAATTACAGATGTATCAATGTTTGCTGGAATTTGAGTTGATTGTGGGATGTTATGTTGCACTTCATCAGCAACATCTTGCGCCATAATTACGTTTTCAGAATATTTTGTCCCTGTCTCAACTGCATCATCCTGTAAGGTTGTTTGGTACATAGTCATAAAAGTGATACATTAAATTATAAGAGTTCATATACATAAACTTATATGTACAATGTCTTTCTTCTGAAGAGATTCTTCAACATGAACATCTAATGTTGGCACAAGTTCTGATACATCTTCAATGTTTCCTTGTTCCTTTAATGTATCAGAACATAAAAGGTAATATATTGTATCACAGTAATATAATGTATCAATAACTATATTTATTGTTGAATCAACTATAAATAAAAATGATTGAATTAACTAAATGATACATCTACAATAATTAGGAATGTATCATAATTTCTAGAGAAAGTTTAAAAAATGTATGAACAATCCTGTCTAATATATAATTCTATTTTTTTGATACATTAAAATAAAAGAATGTATCAGACAGATGACAACAATACCTCATGAATCTGGCCATGTGTTTGTTCTTCATCATGAACTGCAACACTGGGGTCCATGTTCACAAACTCCTGATGAATTGGTGAACTTTGTTGTTCAATAAATACAGATGTGGTTTGTTGTTGATCAACAATCTGTTCTTCGACAAGTGCTTCGTTCGTGTTTGGGATATTTGTACCAGCAGTGTACTTGATGAAAAAATATATATAAATAATGCAAAAAAGAACTTTTCAAAGAGGAAAAGGTTGAATAATAGACAACTACCTTCCGTTCATTCTGCTCAAAAGCTTTCAACAACTCATTATGATTTTTTTTTATTAAAGCTTCTAGATTGTGACACTTTTTGTCTACCTATTAAAAAAAAGGAAAAATTCAATATTGATTCGAAGAAAAATAAATCACATTTAAAGATAATTGTTTGAACTGCTTACATATTTCTTCAGATATTTCTTAACTTTTTCAACATCCGACTTATCTGACTGTTCTTTAGCTTGAGTTGACGGACCATGAGTATCAGGCACATTACCCGCATGTTCTGGAATTGTGAATGACGATTTTTGAATCACTGAAGGTTGTTCTGGTGGTTTCATTGAAGTACCTTTTTGTTTGGTAGGGTCAACATTCTTTCTTCTTTTCGGGGGTGGTGAAGATGAAGTATTATGTACATGTGTTGACCTCCTTACCAACTGCTCCGGTGGTTTTGAAGAGAAATCCTCAAATTTGGGAAAGTCTTCTATCAGCACTTCTTTATGCATAGCATCAGACGTGGACGGTTGAGCAGAAGTAACAGCAGGATTATTAAACAAATCAAGTTCAGCGATCTCCTGTGGAGTTGGTTGTATGGTTGTGCATGCATTCTAAAACGGATTTATAAACATCAACAAAGAAACAATGTTGAGACATGGTATATAATAAAAAATTGATTACCTCATAAAAGATACTAGACATGAACATTTCAAATTTTGGCTTCACCCCAACAACTCGCCAATTACATATCCTAGGTATGTAATTTCCCTCTTTCACAGCAATCTCATTGTTCATTACAGATGCACACTCATAAATCCAAACATTTAACACATAAGGCATTCCAGATAACCGGTATAGTTCTTTTTGCTTTGTGAATTCTTGGCTCATAGATGTCATCAACTTGGAGAATGCAAGTTGTCCCCAAGGGTATTGTTGATATCTGCCATCTTCCACCATTAGGAAGTCATCAACGTCGATAGGTGTATCGCCAAGTTGGGAAATAATGAAGGTGTGTATGAAGTAAAGAATTCCCATTTGGACAGCATCCTCATTGTTGTCCCAACCACCTGACACAAATCGTTGAACAAGTAGACCCTTACTAACACTATTATTTGAGCCGGGAAAATATCTTTGCATAAGCCTACTCTGGGTACCATCTGGATATTTAAACTCATCTTTATTGCTATTGCATTTCAATCCGGTTAGTATTGCAAATTCCTTTATAGTGAAATGCAAAATGTTCCCGTTGGCATGCCTAATATGGAGCTCGTTCATGTTGTTGTGTTCCACTTCAAGAATCAATAAGCACTTAGTTATTTGTCCTTGATAATTGCAATTGGGTATGTTTAAGTATGGACCAAAAATGGTATTTTGGAACAACTCAATACCCTGAACTCCTATTGACAAACTCAAATCTTCTACAAACGTCGTGTTGAACATAACACCAAACCTCAAAGGGTGCGATGGAATCTGTTTGATGACATATTTCATAGGCTATTTATAACAAAAAAACACCATTATGATACAAGATGATTGTTAAGTATCAAATATTTAATGTATCTCAACTAAATTATCTGATACATGTATATTAATTCTTGTGTTATGTAATTATTGTATCTGATACAAAAATATATTAAAAAGTGTTGATATTGATCCACAAGGTGTCTGATACATGAAAAAAGTTTTTGTATCAGAAACCTGTTTCAATGGGTTATAATATCTAATAGAAGTTCATTTTGATACACAGATTGACTGATATATGAATCATAATATTTGTATCAAATGCATATTTCATTATATATAATGTATATAAAACATAATAGACTTTCAAACTGATACATTAAAATAACTTACTTCTGTTGATTCTACTGTTTAACTAAATAACAAAATTAGGGTTTATTGAAACAAAACATTAAACATACATCTGGATACAAAATTAAGGTTTATCAAATAATGTATCATATTTCAGTAAAACTCCAGCAAATCGATCTAAAAAGAAAAAAAATCAGAACGACATTCATACCTTTGGTAATGCTGGTCGAATAATTGGAAGAGAAACTTTCCGACCCCTTTTTTTGGGGGTTTTATGAAGCTTTGCTTTAGACGATGAGGAGTCGTCGTTTTTGGGCTTTTCAAAGTTAACCTTCGCCATTATTAAGTGATCATGATTTTTTTTGGATCTGTTCTCAGCCCATCCCACATCTTCATAATCAAACACACGATCATTGTTAGGAGAATACAACTGTGTAATACCAAGACTAAATGATGGTGCATCATCCTCCATATGTATCAGTGATTGAAGAACAACCAAAAAAACTAAAATCAACAGGTGAAGAGAAAGTTAGAGAATGAGACAATATTACCTAAAATGGGAACGAAATCTTTTTGACAAGGGATGATAGACGATTTTGACTTTTAGATTTGAGAGAGAATCACAACCGCTAGGATTGGTGGTGTGGAAAAGTGGAGAAAATTATGGAGTGAATTGTGGGAAGGAAAAATCGTGGGAATGGGGGGAAGGGGTTGTTTATGTATCTAGATTTCTGGGGTTTGGGGTAAAAATAAGGGATTTTGGATATTTTTAAAAGATATAGGGATAATGGAAAATAATAAACTTAAAGATGTGTAGTTTAGTAATTTTCCCTATTTTAAATAGTTGTTTAACATTACTTATTTGTATATCACTTATATTTGATCAATATTATTTATTTATCTAACAATCAATTATTTTTGTATACCTTCTTATTTGTATTAGTATATGAATTACATTTTTATACAGAGTTAGTTATACTTATGTTTCTTTCTTATTTGTATATTCATAAAAATTGCATATAATTGATTATTTGTATATCACCAACAATTGTGTATTTAATTGTCTAACATTTCTTATTTGTACATTTTTTTTATATATATTTTTTAAATATAACTTATTTGTCTAACAGTTAGTTGTATTTATATACTTTCTTATTTATAATAGTTACTGATAATTGTATCCTTTCTTAATATGACCAAAAGAAAATAGAAGAACATATTTTCAAGGAAGAAGTTCAGAGCTTCTATTTTGAAACTTTAAATGTTTGATGTTAATTATATTGATTGCTAGCAGCTAGTTTTAGGGGTGGCAAAATCAAACTCAATCTGCTCAACCTGTTAAAGTTTGGACGGGCTATTGATATGTCTATTTATTAGCTCAGCCCATTTCAATTCATTAGTGTTGACACCCAATTTTGGCCTAACATTTTTCAATATTCATAACTTTTATGTTTTATTTATTAAATTGTTCAAAATACATTTTTATAATTTTAAATAAATCTATCAATAGTTATTCTTATTTTTCAAAATATTAAGATTTTTATTAGTTAATTTTGAATTTTAGTTAATTTTGATTATATTATTTTTTATCACAATCAGTTAAATATGTTATGAATATTGTGTCAGTTTTATTAAATTACAATTTTCTGTTGAATTGCATTTTTTGCATGCCATTGATTTTATTCGTGACATTTGTTAATATTCATTTTCATTTGTTACTTTTCATTTTGATATTTTGCGCAGTCTAGAAATTCATTCAAATATGGATAAGATTTGCATACACGAATATTTTATTAACTGGATAAGATTTCATAAACAGATATTTTATTAATAGGTGGTTTTGGCCCACAGTTTTAAGATAATGGTATTGTACTATCGATGGTTTTCAATTTCCTATTTAAGCAATAGCTTGTTCATTAAGTTAGGGGTAGTGGATAAAATTTTAGGGGTAATTTTCAGATTTTTAGTGTTTAAGTTTTCATATTTTTCCGGTGACATGCTCACCGGAGCTCCGCCGGAATCCGGCGAGTCCACCACCCAAAAACCCCTTTTCCATTTTTCGGCGAACCCTTTTTCTTTCCCCATTTTTTCCGGCAACTCTCATCCCCTATTTTCCTTCTTCTCCACCCATGAACCACCATGTTTTTCCAATTAACAAACCCCAACCGAAAAACCACCAAAATCACCGAACAAACCCAACACCACCAGTAACAAAATCAAACCCACCTCTGTCCCTTCCATTTTCCTCCACCCCAAAACCACCAAACCTCTCTTCTCTGTCCAGAAACCACCACCAAAAACCCCCCATGAAAACTGAACAAGCCACCATTGCTCCACCCTTTCCTCCAACAACCTGACCCAAGACACCACCCAAACCAGAATCCCGCCAGATCCACACCATTCTCCACGACTCCGACTCGATTCAACTACCAGCGAGCTCCGATCACCGACCATTGACCAGGCCGTAACTCCAACAACAAGTTTTTCCTTCTGTAACCTTCTCTCTATACTATTTGTTGTCTTCTTTCTTTTATTTTACTACTAACTAATCGTGAGTATTGATTGAATTCCATTATTTTTGCTCTATTTTTGTTATTGTTTTTAGTTACTGTTCATCACTTTTATTTGTGAGTTTGATGGATAGTTAGTAATTGATTTTCTTTAATTAATTTGGGAACTGATTTAGCATTCTTGAAAAGGCTTTATAATGAATGGTCGTTCTCCGCATGATCTGTTATCCGTTGGTTAATATGACTTTTGTTTAATATGAATTTTGTGTTGTTAATTTTGATTGACATGGTTTGTTTCTATTTAATTAATTAATATATGGTTTCTCTTATGTTACTTTTGTATCTTTATTGCTTCCTTTATCACATACATTCAATGATCATATTTTTCTTTTTTTTCATAGTTGTTTCATTATTTTTGTTTTGTTTTGTAGTAAATTGGACCATTTTGTAATAATTAACTAATGAGATACGTTGTTTATTATTTTCCATTTTTGTGGTTGTCTGCCGCTGCTATTTGTGTTAATTTTGAGATTGTTTGCTTCTCATTATTTTCTATTATATATTATAAGTTAAAATTGGTCAATGAAAAAATCTCTCCGTTGGTTTTCGAGGCCTCCCCATTGTAAAAAATGGAAATTTAGTTTAAATTTATATATTTTATATGTTAAAAGTGGCCGATGAAGAAATTACTGTCGATTTCCAAGGTCTTCCATGTTAATAAGACGGATTTTTATTTTAAAGTTATTATTTGATTCAGTTATTTTTATTCATATTTATTTATTACTAACACTTTTACTAAGTGTCTTTACAGGTACCCGGAGTTGATTTTCAAGGAAGCTATTCTAATTGAGTTCGAATTATATTTTTTATTTCAGTATTGTATATATTATTGACGTTAGGCAAATTTAGGCAATTTTCTTATATTATTGTTTTATTTTATTGTTTGTGTATATTGTATGTTTATTATATTTTGTACTTTATATTTTATCTCCTCAATTTGAAAAAAATAAATTTAGTCGGGACCCATAGTTGTGGATTTCGAAAGATGTCTAACCCTTCTTTTCGAAATGACTTGAACCCCCACCTAGAATCTATTGATTTCGTAGACTTTTTTGTAGATTAGTTAATCGGTTTCCTAGTTTTCCTAAAATTAGGTGGTGACTCCTTTAAATTGTTTTATTCTTTAAATTCTTTTAAATTTGATTAATTTTGTTAGTTCCCACGACGTTTCGCCTTATTTGAAAAAGTAGGGATGTAAACAGAATGACGACATTCCGCTGGAGATATAGAGGTTCTAACCATTATGAGTTTATTTTTTCAAATTGAGGAGACTTTTCTTTATCATGTTATACCTTGTATATTGTATATTTTGTTGATTATTTGTATATTGTACTTGTTATTTATTTAATTATATGTACACTGTCATTGCATTCATAACATTACTCCGTCAATTGACACTTTTTATTTGAAAGCCTAAAGGACGATTATGCGGGCCGCAGTCTATCATAATCTAAATTGTTTATCAGGGTACCCTGACGAATATAGTTGGCCACTGGATGGTCAACGGTCGCTATCTTCCCCAGCCCGAGTAGTCCACTTGGGTCACCGGTTCACTTCAAATAAAGCCCACTCTTAGTTAACTAGAGTAGAGCGAAGCCAAAACCCTAATTTAGCGCATTGAGTCCAAAATGGCCCTCGGCCTAAATGGACGATCATACTTGTGTGTTTAAGTTTGAAGGATGTATATGTCATTTGGCAAACCATTGTCCTTTGGGGTTGGGGGTTTATTTTAATAGCTTACTCTAGTCGAAAAAGGATCTTCACAAGTTACCATTTCATCCAAAAGGTGTTGGCATTCGGAGATGACAAGAAGTTCAAGAAGGAAGGACCCTCCATGAAGGCTTAGTTTAGGATTGTACCCCTGCGTGAGACTGATTATTTATATCTCTTTCCCCTCATTTTGTATTCCTATTTGATTTATTCATAAAAATTGTATAAAGTGCTTTTAGGGGGGTCAATGGAATGTTTTCAAATGGCGTAATACATCCTCAAATCGCTAGGTCTACCCTTGGCACAACAGGGTCACATGTTTGTATAGAACGCGCAATAATTGTTTGCATGCTACATGATATATAACAGTTTTGTGTGATATATATGTTGTATTATTCATTATGAACACGAACTAACACCTTTACTTTTTGAGTAACCTTCTTTCTTTTTTAGCGAGGGGCTAATTTGTGTCGAAAATCAAACCACTCTTCAAAGAACAAAGCTAATTCAATTCTAGGAAACATATTTGGAGGTCATTGCTCGTCCAAAGTTGCAAAGGACTAGGAGAACTCGCAAAATTTGAGTCTTTGTATTTCACAAGACATGAATACTCAATCAACAGAACAAATCAGGGGAGTCTTTGACTATAAAGTCACACTCATCTATTATTTATTTTTCATGATGGTCCTGCTTTCACGCATTTCTTATATTTTTGCAGGAAAACCGTCCCCGACAACAGTCGGGAATGGTTATAACAATACATGATTCTAGTGAATAATTGGAAGAACACGCAATTCCAAGAGACATTCAAGGAAGAATAATATAGCAAGTGCTTGCCGTAAAAAAATGGGAAGCTGCATTCATACACAGTCTCCAGAAATAGTTTGAGAAAATAATACAAAGTTAGGTGCCCTCACAGACAGTTGAGAGGACACATAATATGTTGAAACAAGCGGTCAAAAAACACTTCCCGACTATAGATGTCTGTGGCACTAGGCTTACGAGGAATCGTTCCAAGTTTGTTTAAATATTTAAAATATTTTATGCCCTATTTGCACGAACTACGCGAACCTGATTCTCATCTCGGTAAGATACGTAGGCAGCCCTTCTTGGGTTCGGTATACATTCTTTTAAATTTCAAAAAAAAAAAAATTTAAAAAAAAGTGTGTATATTTTAAGAGTCATATCTGCACGAATTACGCGTACCTGATTCTCATCTCGGTGAGATACGTAGGCAGCCCTTCTTGGGTTCGGTATACATTCTTTTAAATTTAAAAAAAAAAAATTAAAAAAAATTGTGTGCATATTTTAAGAGTCATATCTGAACGAACTACGCGAACCTGATTTTCATCTCGATGACATACGTATGCAGCTCTTCTTGGGTTCGGTATACATTCTTTTAAATTTAAAATAAAAAATGTTTTTGCATAGTTTCAAAGACATATCTGCATGAACTACGCACACCTGATTCTCATCTCGGTGGGATACGTAGGCAGCCCTTCTTGGGTTCGGTAAACATTCTTTTAAATTTCAAAAAAAATAAAAAAATTGTGTGCATATTTTCAAAGACATATCTGAACGAACTACGCGAACCTGATTCTCATCTCGGTGAGATACGTAGGCAACCCTTCTTGGGTTCGGTATTTATTCTTCTAAATTTCAAAAAAAAAAATAGTTTGTGCATATTTTTCAAAGACATATCTGCACGAACTACGCGAACCTAACTCTCATCTCGATGAGATACGTAGGCAGCCCTTCTTGGGTTCGGTATACATTCTTTTAAATTTAAAATAAAAAATGTTTTTGCATAATTTCAAAGACATATCTGCATGAACTACGTACACCTGATTCTCATCTCGGTGGGATACGTAGGCAGTCCTTCTTGGGTTCGGTAAACATTCGTTTAAATTTAAAAAAAAAATAAAAAAATTGTGTGCATATTTTCAAAGTTATATCTGAACGAACTACGCAAACCTGATTCTCATCTCGGTGGGATATATAGGCAGCCCTTCTTGGGTTCAGTAAACATACTTTTAAATTTCAAAAATAAAATAAATAAATTGTGTGCATATTTTCAAAGACATATTTGCATGAACTACGCACACCTGATTCTCATCTTGGTGGGATACGTAGGCAATCCTTCTTAGGTTCGGTGTTCTGTATCCTTTTCAAAAAAAATAATGTATATATTGTGTATATATTTTAAGAGTCATGTCTTCTTGGTTGGGACCAATGCAGTTAGGAGCATGTAAAAAATATTCGATGTGATGAAAAGGACTGACTTTGTGGTAAACCATAGATTCTTTTGGTACCTCTCATTTGTACTTTTGTGATGCTTGAAAATTCTCTTGCAGGCATTCAAGATAAGAATAAAACCAATCTCATGGTTTCATATGCATTATGTGGTGAGCTTTTAGATCAAAATTCAATTGCATCACACTGTTGATCTAGAACTTGGCCTGAATGTTTGTCGAGGCGAAATCCTGAGTAATATTTGGTTTGGGAAAGGATTGTAGGCCTTCTTTGACCCGATTGTGCCTTTCAAAGCCTACCAAATGACATTAATCCCTAGTTTTCCCCGTTTGAGCCTGAAGCCTTTTCTTTGGACACCACATCTTAGCCATTACCCTTCTCAGTGCTTACATGCACTATCCCTCTCTTGGCCCAACCTCCTTGAGCGCAGCAAAGATGTGCAGATTATGAGAGAAGATCCAGATTTGAAGTTGCCAAAGGTAAAAGATATAAAGTCTCCCAAAGTCAAGAAAGCAAAAACGACTTCGAGAGAAAGGAAAAAGAGAAAAAAAAAGGGAGTTGAAAATATAAAGAAAGACAAAAACACCCCGACAAGGTCAATGAAAGACAAGAAAGAAAATACTCCAACAAAAAGGAGAAAACTTCAAAAGAATGGGGTGAAAAGAGGAAAAGCTCCAAGAAACAAGGTCTCAAAAGAAGTCTAAACCAAAGAAAGGGGTGAAAAAAGAAAAAGCTCCAACAAATAAGGGTTCAAAAGAAGTCGAAACAAAAGAAAGGGACAAAGAGGAGGATCAGACCCCAAAGGTGCATCAAAAATTGTCAAAAGCACAAATTCAGTGTAACGCTCAAGGAGGAATTAAGTCACTCTTATCCCAAATAAATATCCTATCCGTCCCTAAGCTTACATTACAAGCCAATAACAAGCCATACATGATCTCATTCCAAATATTCTCACATTAGTGGAGATTTACATAAGGGACAAGCATATGGTATCACAGTTGCATGCAATGAATATTCTTGAGAGTGTGAGTGCACATTGAAAAATGTCCTCAAATCAAATGCTTCAGATATGTGTGAAATAGGACTTTTCTTGTTGTGAGGGCACTTGAAACATGAGAATTGATATAATTCAAAACCTTTATTTGAAGCAAGATGAACAAATCCTGTTGATGCTTAAGTATGTTTGAGGTACCACTTGAATATATAAGAATTACCTCGAATTCAATCTAAAAAAAAAGAGAGGAGAAATTAACATGCATTCCTACCTGTTGGTACCAATTGTAGTCAAGATTTGACTATGTTTTTACATTCTTGATTTTCAAAAAAAAAAAAATGGGCAACCCTCCTCCCCCCCCCCCCTCCCTTTAATATTTTTCAAAGCAATTTTTTTAATTGTCCATTGTAACTTGTAACATTAGGCTAATCCCATCAGCGTGAGATGCCTATTTTACCTCATTGGGTCGTCTGCCCAAATAATGTGACATATATTTTTTTTAGGCTTTGAATATTGTAAAAAATATTATTTTCCTATTTCTTCATATTCATATTGTACATTTTCTACTGAGATCTTATCTCAGAGTTTTTGTAGTATTCATCATCTAGAGGATTGGAACTACATTTGACCTGATTCCTGGCTCAACAGGATATGTAGGCGCCACAACGGCTCGGTCATACACCCAGTGTGATTTTTCATTTTTCCTTATAATATAAACTGGGACATAATTTTTGAGAAGATCTAAAAAATTCTCAATAAAAAAGCTATCTCGAGCAAGTCAAGAGTGGAGACCATTATGAGATATGTCAAGAGATCTAACTGGGACAGATTTTTTGAGGAAGACCTCAAAAATTCCGTCAAGTACTGGCAGAGGTTCAATATTCAACTTCAAATGATCTCCAGCATTGCTTGAAGTTCAAAGTCAGCTTCTGATTCTCTAGCATTGCCACAGAAGAGCAAAAATAAATTGAGGACGCAAGCCACTGGTACCTCATACAACTCCTCCAATAAGACATGAGTCACAACGAACACAAAGTGTTCAAGAGCAAAATATAGTTGCTCACATGCGTCAATCTCTCATGAATCTTTCTTCAAGGTTTTTAGACTAAGTCGCTAGCTAAGGCGATATTGTGTCTACTAATCACTCCTTTTGAGTACAAGAAAAGGTGAAAGCATCGATAGGAGGACACTTTCAAGACATACGAGCAATCCACCTTGTTACAGTGGACAATCATCGAGCCATCCTCCTCGTTACAGTGGACAATCATCGAGCCATCCACCTCGTTACAGTTGGATAATCATCGAGCCATCCACCTCATTACAGTGGACAATCATCGAGTCATCCACCTCGTTACAGTTGGATAATCATCGAGCCATCCACCTCGTTACAGGGGATAATCATCGAGCCATCCACCTCGTTACAGTGGACAGTCTTCGAGCCATCCACCTTGTTACAATGGACAATCATCATTATCCTCTTTATTACCATTGCCCAGTGAGACATCCTCTTTATTACTACAGCCCAGTAAGGCATCGTCTTTATTACAATTGCCCAGTGAGGCATCCTCTTTATTACCATTGCCCAGTGAGGCATCCTCTTTATTGCTACTGCCTAGTGAGGCATCGTCTTTATTACCATTGCCCAGTGAGGCATCCTCTTTATTATTATTGCCTAGTGAGGCATCATTTTATTACCATTGCCCAGTGAGACATCCTTTTTATTACCATTGCCCAGTGAGGTATCCTCTTTATTACCATTGCCTAGGGAGGCATCATTTTATTACCATTGCCCAGGGAGACATCATCTTCATTCTTCATGGCCTAGTGAGGCATCATCTTCATTCTTCATTTCCCAGTGAGGCATCATCTTCATTTTTCATTGCCCAATGAGGCATCATCTTCATTCTTCATGGCCCAGTGAGACATCATCTTCATTCTTCATTGCCCAGCGAGGCATCATCTTCATTTTTCTTCATGGCCCAGTGAGGCATCATCTTCATTCTTCATTGCCCAGTGAGGCATCATCTTCATTTTTCATTGCCTAGTGAGGCATCATCTTCATTCTTTATTGCCCAGTGAGGCATCATCTTTATTACCATTGCCCAGTGAGGCATCATCTTTATTCTTCATTGCCCACTGAGGCATCATCTTTATTACCATTGCCCAGTGATGCATCATCTTCATTGCCCAGTGAGGCCTCATTTCTATTTAATTGCAAAGACATCATCTTCATTGCCAGTGAGGCCTCGTTTCTATTTCATTGCAAATGCATCATCTTCCTTGCCTAGTGAGGCACCATCTCTATCTCATTTCAAGGAGATCATCTTCATATCCTACCGATTGACATGCATTTATATCCTATCGATGGATTATCTTCATTCGTCGTATCGTAAGGGATGATACATTTTTCTTTAATTTATCCTCTGCTAATGAGTTTTAACTTTGTTTTTTCGAGAACATCCAAGAGGATGCATTCTCAATTAAGCCACAAGTGTGTACTATGTCAACAAGGACGCAACACAACGTGGAACCTTTTGGAAGCAAGCTAAGGAGCGAATTCCACCACATTCAAGCCACACTTTTATATGAAGGTCATATGTTTGGCCAAAATTGGATTCATCAATTTCATTTGCCTCGAATTTCTTGCATCAATCCAAGTCAAACGAGGGACAGCTGTTGACACTCAACTTTGGCCTAACATTTTTCAATATTCATAACTTTTATGTTTTATTTATTAAATTGTTCAAAATACATTTTTATAATTTTAAATAAATCTATCAATAGTTATTCTTATTTTTCAAAATATTAAGAATTTTATTAGTTTATTTTGAATTTTAGTTAATTTTGATTATATTATTTTTATCACAATCAGTTAAATATGTTATGAATATTGTGTCAGTTTTATTAAATTATAATTTTCTGTTGAATTGCATTTTTTGCATGCCATTGATTTTATTCGTGACATTTGTTAATATTCATTTTCATTTGTTACTTTTCATTTTGATATTTTGCGCAGTCTAGAAATTCATTCAAATATTGATAAGATTTGCATACACAGATATTTTATTAACTGGATAAGATTTCATACACAGATATTTTATTAATAGGTGGTTTTGGCCCACGGTTTTAAGATAACCCCTTCCCTTCGAAATTACTTGAACCCCCTACCTAGAATCTATTGGTTTCGTAGACTTTTTTGTAGATTAATTAATCGGTTTCCTAGTTTTCCTAAAATTAGGTGGCGACTCCTTTAAAATCGTTTTATTCTTTAAATTCTTTTAAATTTGATTAATTTAGTTAGTTCCCGCGACTTTTCGCCTTATTTGAAAAAGTAGGGATGTAAACAATTAGAAAGTTGAGTTAATATGTAATCCAAATTTGTGCATGAGAAATCTTGTCAAAAAAATTTTTAAAAAAATTATTTTTTTAATTTGATATGTCATATATTGGCATAATAAAGAAAAAAATAATTTCATTAGGTACTAAAGTATTTTAAAAGAACAAAAAAAATAATTAACGTTTAGTAAAAATTGAGGTGGATTGGATCTTAACCTGTTTTATGACTTACCTGACCCGTTTTGAACTGTTTTGACCTAAACAAATTTAAATTGAATTGAATCTTTACTCATTTATTATCTTGATCCATTTAAACTCGTCTAAATTTGACCCAACCCACCTAATTACCGCCCTCGTTAGGTTGAAGTCCGAATTTCTTTCTGCTATGGATTTTGTTTTGAAAGTCAAAGTAACAATGTACTTCTAGATTTAAAATTGTACTGTGTTAATTGTGTTACCATTCTCAATCATCCATGCATATGCTAATTCCATCTCTCTTTCTGTATGAACCGCTTCAGATATATTTTTCGATTGTTCGATACATTGCAAATGATACATTACTTAATGGGAGATTTGTATTTGAGAGAAGATTTTCGTAATTTTTTTAAATGTTAAGGAATTTTAGAAATTATAATATCTTAAGTCTCTTTGGCCAAGAATCCTATTTATCTTTTTTTTTCTTATTTTTTAAATTATTTTATTTTACAAAATCATCTTCTTAACTCATACATTTTTAATTAAATAAATTCTAATCTTAATTAACATTAATACTATATTCACAACTCTCAAGTCTTTCATATTCATAATCCCCAGATATTTATTTATCTATTTATAACTTGTCTTTTAATTTTTTTCTCATTTTTTTGGGCCTCCTACCTCAATTTTTTAATATAAAAAATGTCCTCTCATTTTGTTAAAAAGCTTAATGGACTTTACATATCTTACTCTTACGTTTCAGCATTGACAATTGTATTTTATTTTAAAGTTCTATTAATTATGAGTGGTAGTTATTTGTTTTAAAATTTTATAAAGAGTGATATTTATTTGTTTTAAAATTCTATTATGATTAATATTTTTTTATTTTAAAGTTTAGTAGAAGAGGAAAATGTTACATTTCTGGTACAAAGTACATGAACAAGAGTTTTGAATCAATTTTGCTTTAGGTATGAGATTTTTAAAGAATTACATGGAATATAATATAATTGATTTGATTTTTCATGAATAAAATGTTTCTCTTTATTATTTCTTTATTTGATGATTTTGATTTGACATGGTAAACACAAAAATTCTTTGTTGATTGTTTATGTAGAACTATTGAACTGTAGTCTTATAAGTTTTGATTATTAAAATAAGATTATTAGGATGATTGTTACATATTATACTCGTTATTAAATTATAATATTTATATCTTTTACATGTTGTTTAGATGATTGTTACTTATTATATTTATTATTTAAGTATATATAGTGTTTGTTTGATTATTACTAAAATTTATACCATATTGTAAACTGTGACAATGCCATACTTTTTATTCTCTTTTCCAATGTTTTGTGCTGAATTTATGTCCTTTGTCTTAGTGGGTAATTTTTATTTTTTTTAAAAAACTTTTATAGAGAAGATATTTTATGGAGAACTGTCACGACCCAAGCCTAGGGCCTAGATGTGACCGGCGAATGGGGAACCCGAAGGAACCCCAAACAAGCCTCATAGCGTATCATTACACATCCTTGGTCGCGGAAGCAATTAAATGACCATAAGCGATAAGCATAATCAAGGGGAAATCGGGACTAAGGGAGCAAGAAAAAAAAATGATACATAAATACCATAGATGAGTCAAGCTCAAGCATAATACACAACTTGTCCAACACCACCTCTAAACATGAGTACTTAGCGGGGGCCAAGACAAACTACCGGGCTCACCCTCATAGTCAAAACATAACTAGAAAGGAAAAGTTTTATACATAGCAAAAGATCATGAGCAACGTCCCCGAAATGGAGGACTCACCAATAACCACTATAGAAAATCGTACTAGCCACGTGGAGGAGGATGGTCAAGCGGTGCTCCGGTCCCTACATGGTGACATCATGTAGGCATAGAGTATGCGTTAGTACATTTGAATGTACTAAGTATATGGGATGCAATGCAATGCTACATTAGATGGACATCATAGGAAAAATGCGTAATCATACCCGATAAATAGCATATTAATGAAATGATATGTATAATGATGCTTACATAAAAATCATATTTAGTGGGACGTAGTACATGTGTGGCGAGTGACCATCAATATAGTATTTCCAAGGCCTACCACCCCCTTGGAGAGGCGAAAGAGGTACAAACCCCTCAATATGGTTACACGGGCCTACCACCCCCCGAGCTAGGGACCAAGGTACAAACCCCTCGATATGGTTATACGGGCCTACTACCCCCGTACTAGGCAACCAAGGTACCAACCCCTCGATACGGTTATACGGGCCTACTACCCCCGTACTAGGCAACCAAGGTACCAACCCCTCGATACGGTTATACGGGCCTACTACCCCCCGTACTAGGCTTGGTCGACTCACAACACTTATATAGAGAAAATCATATACATGTGTCCATTTCATCATCATTTCAGTAATTACATAACCATCCGACTCATAGGACGTACCTTGGACCTTCCCTTTCCTAAGAATTCTATAAATGGGCATTTTATCAAACACAAGGTGGGCAATTGTTCATGTAAATGAAATCATGTATTTCAAGAATACTAAGTCCAACCAAATTCCAAAATCCATATAAATCAGCCCACCAACAACATACATATATATATCAACCTTCATAATTTGATCATGGAAGCATGTAAACCATAAACATCACATAATAATTCCATTTCATGATAATATGCAAAATGGACCATAATAGGGTGTGTAGTAGTAATTCCATAATTCAAGAGTTCATAAATAATCATAAGGACCCATAAACTTGAAGTAGAAATAGAGGATAAATGGTTGGACTTGTGGAAAGGAAGGTTTCCACAATCAAACCCACATACCTCAACTTTGGAGAATCCTTGATGAAGATTGGAATGGAGAATCGAAGCTTGAGATTGAGTCTTGAATCCGGAATTAGAGCTTGAGATGTTTGAATTTGGTTGAAGATCTTGGGAATTTTTGGAGAGGGCTTAGAGAGTGTTTTTGGAGTTAAGAAAAATGACTAAGTATGGGACATATCCCCTTTTTATAAAAAAAACGTCTCCAACCCGCCTAAAAAAAATAGCTCACTGGAAATTGCAAATCTGCACAGACAGGTTTTACGAAAATGGTCATAACTCCCTCATCCTAACTCGGAATAAGGTGAAACCAAGTGCGTTGGAAAGCTAACTCAAAGAGCTTTAATTTAATAGTTTGCAGCCCTTCCAGTTCCTTGTGTGCTAAGAGATATGCCCCTTTAAAGTTGACCCTCCAAATCGCAATTTTTGCGATTTTTGAATTTTGATACGGTTGCTCTAAAATTCGGGTTAGACCCATTTCCCACTCAATTTGACCCCACAAATAAGAATATGAAGTCGAATTTCCGAAATCATGCACGGATTTTGAGATGTTTCCGAAGCACATTTTCGGGCATTTTTGGGGTCGTTTCAAGAACACTCTGAAGCTTCTTGTGTGGATTGATCATCTGCTCTCAACATTTTTTCTCCACTTTATGAAACAATATTGTATAATAATATAATTACAACATTTATATGTGCTATATAATTTATTTTTTTGTATTTTCTTTAAAATTGTTCATTGACTACTTGTGCTAAGTGTGGGAAGAAGCATGAGGGCAAATGTCTAACTGGTTCTAATGCATGCTTTGGTTGTGGCAAGATGGATCACAAGATAAGGGATTGCCCCTTAGTGGCTAAGAATGAAGGGGATAACCGTCGACGCACTCAACCTCAAAATCCATCAAGTTCTAGTGGAAATCAGAAGCAAAATCAGTTTTATGCACTTCAGGCTCGTCATGAGCAAGAGGGTTCTCCCGATGTGGTTACTAGTATGTTGAAAGTTTTTCACTTTGATGTTTATGCTTTGCTTGATCCCTGTGCTACCTTGTCTTTTGTGACGCCATATGTGGCTATGAGGTTTGATGTTGTTCCAGATGTGTTGTTAGATCCTTTTCATGTCTCTACTCCGATTGGTGAATCTATTGTGGCCAAGAGAGTCTATAGAAATTGTCCCGTCTCCTTATCTCATAGAGTCACTTATGTTGATCTTGTAGAGCTCGATATGTTAAATTTTGATGCTATTCTTGGGATGGATTGGTTGCATTCTTGTTATGCTTCTATTGATTGTAGGACCCGAATGGTCAAGTTTCAATTTCCAAATGAGCCTATCCTAGAGTGGAAAGGGGGAAATTCTATAGTTAGAGGTCAATTTGTTTCTTGTCTTAAAGCTAGAAAGATGATTTCTAAGGGTTGCATATACCATCTTGTTGGGGAGAGGGATATAGATTCCGAAACCCCTACTCTTGAGTCGGTCCCCGTTGTTAATGAGTTTTCGGAAGTGTTTCCCGATGATTTACCCAGTATTCCTACCGAAAGGGAAATAGACTTCAGTATTGACCTTCTCTTAGATATGTAGCCTATCTCTATTCCTCCTTATAGAATGGCTCCGGCGGAACTTAAGGAACTAAAAGAGCAATTGAAAGACTTATTGGATAAGGGTTTCATCTGACCAAGTATTTCTCCATGGGGTGCTCCGGTCTTATTTGTAAGGAAGAAATATGGTTCACTTCATATGTGCATTGACTACCGCCAACTGAACAAGGTTACCATTAAGAATAAGTATCCTCTTCCAAGAATAGATGACTTGTTTGATCAACTTCAAGGGGCTAGTTACTTCTCTAAGATCGACCTTCGATCGGGTAATTATCACCAATTGAGAGTGAAGGAAGATGATATTCCGAAAATGGCTTTCCGGACTAGATCTGGCCATTACTAATTCCTAGTGATATCATTTGGGTTAACAAATGCTCTGGCCGCGTTTATGGACTTGATGAATAATGTGTTTAGACAATATATTGATATGTTTGTGATTGTGTTTATTGATGATATTTTGATTTGCTCAACGAGTGAAGGTGAGCATGCCGATCATTTGAGGATTGTCTTGTAAGTCCTTAAGGACCAACAACTCTTTGCAAAGTTTAGTAAATGTGAGTTTTGGCTAAGGTCCATGGCATTTCTTGGTCACATTGTCTCCGTTAAAGGTATTGAAGTAGATCCTAAGAAGACGGATGTGGTTAGGAATTGGCCTAGACCTCTATCACCTTCAGATATTCGTAGTTTCTTGGGTTTAGCCGGTTATTATAGGAGGTTTGTTGAAGGGTTTTCTTCGATTGCTTCCACTTTGACGGCTTTAACTCAAAAGAAGGTTAAGTTCACTTGGTCCGAAGCATGTGAGAAGAGTTTTCAAGAGTTGAAAGATAGACTTACTTCGGCTCCGATATTGACTTTGCCGGAAGGGTCCGATGGCTTTGTGGTTTATTGTGATATCTCGAGAATTGGCTTAGGATGTGTTCTTATGCAAAATGGAAAAGTCATTGCTTATGATTCAAGGCAACTTAAGGTACAAGAAAAGAACTACGCTACTCATGATTTAGAACTAGCGACTATTGTGTTTGCTTTAAAGATTTCGAGGCATTATTTGTACGGTGTGCATGTTGATGTCTTCACCGATCATAAGAGTTTGCAATATGTGTTTAAACAAAAAGACCTAAATTTTCGCCAAAGGAGGTGGCTAGAGTTGTTAAAAAACTATGACATGAGTGTCCTCTATCACCCCGGCAAGGCTAATATGGTGGCGGACGCTCTTAGTCAGTTATCTATGGGTAGTGTTGCTCATATTGAGGATGGTAAGAAAGAGTTGGTTCGCGATGTTCATAGGTTGGCCCGCTTGGGTGTTCGGTTGGTTGATTCGACTAAAGGTGGTGTTATGGTCCATAATGGTTCCGAATCATCCTTCGTGCATGATGTGAAGGCTAAACAAGATCTTGATCCTAATTTGGTCGAGTTGAAGGAAGCGGTGCTCAAGAAGTCCGTTGAGGCTTTCTCCCAAGGGGGAGATGGTCCTTGGGAGATGGTGTGCTTCGATATCAAGGTCGTTTGTGTGTTCCCAATGTAGATGACTTAAGAGAACACATTTTATAGGAAGCCCATAGTTCTCGATATTCCATTCACCCAGGACCTACCAAGATGTACCGTGATTTGCGGGAGGTCTATTGGTGGAATGGGATGAAGAAGGATATCGCGGAGTTTGTGGCTAAATGTCCTAATTGTCAACAAATGAAAGTTGAGCACCAAAAGTCGGGAGGTTTAACCCAAGACATTAGTATTCCTACTTGGAAGTGGGAAGATATGAATATGGACTTCATTGTTGGTTTACCACGCACGCAGCGCAATATGATTCGATATGGGTTATTATGGATCGTATGACGAAATCAGCCCATTTCATTCCCGTCAAAGTTTCTTATTCGGCGGAAGATTATGCTAAGTTGTACTTGAAAGAAATGGTTAGGTTGCATGGAGTGCCTTTATCCATTATCTCCGATCGTGGTGCCCAATTTGCTTCTCAATTTGGAAATCTTTCCAAAAGGATCTTGGTACTCGTGTTAAGCTTAGTACGGCCTTTCATCCTCAAACCGATGGGCAAGCGGAGCGTACTATCCAAACTTTAGAAGATATGTTGAGAGCTTGTGTAATTGATTTCAAGGGTAATTGGGATGATCACTTGCCTTTAATTTAATTTGCTTATAATAATAGCTACCATTCTAGTATTGGCATGACTCCGTTTGAAGCTCTCTATGGTAGGAGGTGTAGATCTCCTATAGGTTGGTTCGAAGTTAGTGAAGTTGCTTTGATAGGTCCCGAATTGGTGCATGAGGCTATAGAGAAAGTTTGACTTATTAGAGAGAGGTTGAAAATGGCCTAAAGTCGACAAAAGTCTTATGCCGATGTTAGTAGGAGAGATTTAGAATTTGATGTTGATGATTGAGTTTACTTAAAAATTTGACCCATGAAGGGTGTAATGAGATTTGGGAAGAAAGGGAAGCTTAGTCCCCGTTATGTAGGCCCATATCAAATCTTGAGGCGTGTTGGTAAGGTTGCTTATGAACTTGATTTGCCTAATGATTTGTCATCGGTGCATCCGATTTTTCATGTCTCATTGTTGAAGAAATGTGTTGGTGATTCGACATATATAGTGCCATTGGAGAATCTTGGCATAAAGGATAGTCTTTCCTATGAAGAAGTTCCGATTGAGATTTTAGACCGGCAAGTTCGAAAGTTAAGAAATAAGGAAGTTGCTTCCGTGAAAGTTTTTTTGGAGGAATCCATTAGTTGAGGGTGCTACTTGGGAGGCCGAGGCCGATATGAAGTCCCGATATCCTCATCTCTTTCCTTCCGATCCTACTCTAGCTTGAGGTACCTAGTTCCTCATGGTTCATTCTTTTGGTCTCATGTGTTTTAGATATTCTCATGATTCCTCATTTATGCATGTTCATGAAGAGTCTAAATGTTGTGAAAATGAGCTAGCTTAATTGATTTATCTTTGGTTATGTGCATTAAGTATGAATTGCATGAAGTCTTCATGAAATGGTGTGTTGAACATGCTTTAGCTTGGAGTTGATGTTTCCTCCTCGGATATGTGCACTTATGTGATCGCATGCTAGGTTGGGTTGTTAGCTCTTGTTTCTTACCCTCCTTATGATGTCTTGATTCTCATTCGAGGACGAATAATCCCAAGGGGGAGATAATGTAATACCCCAGATTCAAGGGTGGAAATTTTTTGAAGTTTTCTGGGTTCTGGTGCCAGTGACGGAGGCCACCTACGGGCTGTAGATGGGACGATGGACCGTAGGTGGGGACCGTAGTTGGCCACTGAAAGTCCTAAGGATGCCAAGTTTCAGAACCTTGACCTACGGAGCAATAGGACGAACCGTCATTGGGACCACGAGCCGTACATGGGTGTTGTCGATTGAAGGCCTAGGTGGGCAGTCTCTGAACCAATCGACAGAGGAATAGGCCGGTCCGTAGGTCGACTTACGGACTGTAAGTCTTGACCGTCAATGGGTCCCGACAATTTTTAATTAAAGGCTTTTTGGTCTTTTCCCTAAATATTTAATTCCTAATCTAAGACGGTTATGCCCTTAACTCAGACCCTATATAAGCTTCCTAAGCTCAATTTCACTCATTCTAAATTATTCCCAAATTCCTCTCTCTCAAATATTTCTCTCTCTAGAAAAGTCCTCTTAATTTTCAAGGAAGAAGAAGAGCTAGGATCCACCATTGGAGGCCATTGATTTCTAACAACTTCTTATGGGCTTTGTTGAGGTATGTTAGCATTCACCATTGGAGCCCTTTCCTCCAATGGGTCCCTAGTCCTCTTCAATTTTCAAGGTTCAAATTCCCCCAGTTTAAGTTAGGGTTTTGATCAATTCTTATGGGTTCTTCAATTATGATTTCCAATTGTTGATTTTATGATTCCTAGTGCACGATATAGCATGATAAAGTAGTTTAGTGCACGAAATAACGTGATTTATATGATTTGATGTATAAATTGGATGAACCCATGCTATTTCCCCCAATTTTCGAAAAATCATGCTTGTTGATGGGGTTGAATTATGAAGTGATG
This sequence comes from Solanum appendiculatum, assembly GCA_018342035.1. Lineage (NCBI taxonomy): Eukaryota > Viridiplantae > Streptophyta > Magnoliopsida > Solanales > Solanaceae > Solanum > Solanum appendiculatum. The sequence goes on along the minus strand of JAGDQO010000684.1, from coordinate 340,909 downwards.
AATTATGTAAAATCTCTATGAATCCATGCATGAATTATGATTCCTAAGCTAAGTCTTTTCATGATGAGATTATGAATGATTTAATGATGGTTCTATGAAAGTAATCTTGTTCAATCAAAAACTATGATTTTACCATATCATGTGGGTTCCTTCAGTTATGGTCAAATTGACTTGTCTATGGCTTTCTAAGCATGAGTTTGCATTGAATTGCATGATTTAAGAGGAATTTTCATAAATCTATGTGAACCCTATGATTTGCAAATTATGAGCATGATGACCTATGTAAAGATGAGGTTTATGAAACTATGCATGTCTCATATGAAGTAAATGATGAATTAAGGGTGCTTTGAGATTCAAGTACTAAAGTATATGATATGTTGATGATGTTGTTGAGTGTGAAAGGAATTCTCATGTATTACTCAACCCATGAATGTGAAAGGTTTTCTCACATGTAATAATTCATAACTTGTTGAAAGGATTACTTAACTAACCTTGAATTGATGATTAAGGGGCTATTCTAAGGGACAAGAGGCGATCACCCATGTTCCCTAATGTAGACAAAAGGTGATCACCCAAGTCTACTAATAATGAACTTATGACTAATGATAGACAAGAGGCGACTACCCATGTCTAATTATGATAATTGAATTATGTCTAATCTGTGGGAATTATGCTTAGCACCGAGTGGACAAGTAGCGATTACCCATGTCCCATAAACTATGTGCCACCATAGGATGATAGTCTATGATATACACTAGCTAGTGGATCCACATAAGTGATATGTTAAGTAAATGGTCCTACCTTGGCAAGTAGGATGGCCCTATCGGTGTGCAGAGCTTCTGTCAGCTTCATGTTCCATTGCCTTGGTGCCTGCTTAAGTCCATATAATGACTTGTGCAATTTCCAGACCTTGTGAGTCTCCCCATGTCTGGCAAAACCTCTAGGAATTTCCATGTACACATCCTCAAGAAGGTCACCATTTAGGAAGGCATTATGAACATCCATCTGATAAATGTACCAGCCTCTAGATGCAGCTAGTGCAATAATGGATCTAACAGTCACCATCTTGGCAACTGAACTGAATGTTTCACCATAGTCCATGCCTTCTTTTTGGCTGAATCCCTTTGCCACCAATCTAGCTTTGAATCTTTCTACTTCTCCTATGGATAGGTATTTGATCTTGTACATCCATCTACAACCAATGGGCTTCTTTCCAGAAGGAAGGTCCACTATACTCCATGTATTGTTGCTCACCAATGCATCAATTTCCAACTGCATTGCCTTGACCCAAGCAAGGTCAGCTGCAGCCTGGTTGAAAGACACAGGCTCACATAGAGCTGAATAGGCTTGGAGTACCTATTGATAGGACTGAGACAAGTGAGAGTAAGTGAGCTGGTTAGCTATAGGATAGCAGCATGTATGGCCTTTGGGCTGAGTGACAAAATCATGTAACTAAATAGGGGGGTTTACTGGTCCTGCATGATCTTCTAGTTGGTTCAGCTGTAGTTGTAGTGGGTGGAGTAGAAGCTGGAGGCATATGTACATGAGGATCAACTAGAACCATAGGACAAGGCTCAGAAATTACAGGTGAGAGAGGAGATGAAGACACAGCAGTTGGTAACACACTTGGATGTTCAACATCTGGTACTATTAGATCAAGGACTGGAAACATAAGATTGGAGGACTCATTTGCATGTTTAAAAAGGAAGATGTGTTCATGAAATACCACATGTCTGATGACAAAAAAGGAGTGACCATGAAGATCATATTAGATATAGCCCTTTTGGGTGGATGAGTATCCCATAAACACTACAGAAATTGCTCTAGAGGAGAATTTATTTAATACTCTAGGGCATGCAGCATAACATAGACATCCAAACACTTTGAGATGGACAAGGAGAGAGGGTGCATATAAAGCTTTCCAAAAGGAGACTGAAAACCAAGTAGCTTGGAGGGAAGCCTATTCAGGAGATATATAACAGTGGACGCATACTCACCCCAGTACTTGAGAGGTATAGAGGCTTGAAATCGAAGAGCCCTAGCCATGTTCAGGATGGTTCTATGTTTTCTTTCAACAACACAATTTTGCTGAGGTGTGTATACACAAGTGCTTTGATGGACAAAACCAAGTTTACTCAATAAAGATTGAAAGCCATGACTGAAAAATTCACTTCCATTGTCTGTTCTCAAAGTTCTAACTCTAGTTGAGAATACATTTTGAACTTGAGTAAGGAACTGTTTAAGCACTACAATAGTATCAGATGTACAGTTAATAAAAAAATCCAAGTATATCTACTATAGTCATCCACAATTGTAACAAAAAACCTCTTTCCATTATAAGTGGGCACTCTATATGGACCCTAAACATCACAATGCAGCAAATCAAAAACAGTGTTGGACATCCTAGTGGTAGTTTTGTGCGTTTGGCTAGAGGACACACAGTACAATGAGAGTGGTCCTGACTTCTTAATAACCTAAGTCACTCATGTCTCTTTATTATATCAAGAGGTGCATGACCTAACCTCTTGTGCCATACATCAATTGATTCAGAAGAACTAAAAACAACAGTAGACTTAGTACCAACACTAGCAGAGCTACTACCACTAGGACACCTACTACTATTGACCAACTTCTTTGGAGCTTGAGTTGGTCCTCCTATTGCGAATAGCTCCTCCACAAGACCATCGCAAACAGGTAGGCATTCGATTGCGGAGACACAACTAAAAACACCAGAAGGCATTTCGATCTGTATGATGACTACAAGCAAAGAAAAGGGGAAGGCAACTCAGGATGAACAATGGCCCGAACTTGCAAGTGGATCAAGAGTGGAAATGTCACAAGGGCCACTAAATATCAATGGAACAGTAACGCAGACAAAAACCGTAAATCAGGCACAAAGGAAGCTGGAACTGGAAGCACCAGCTACACCATGGGCAAACCTGTTTGCTACTAATCGATTGGCTACTAGAGGTATGAACCTAACCTATATCCCACTTGTAATAGTTGAAGGAGAAAAAGTGGTAGAAATTTTGGCTGAGGATGTAGCTTAAGATAATGAGAAATGGGCACCGTCTATAGTTGTGTATGTTGTGGGTACAACACCATCCATATGGGTCATAGAGAGGTTTATTCAGGGACAGGGTAATTTCTCAGTCAAACCTGTGATCTTATTTCACAGGGATGGGTACTTTGTTGTGAGATTTGCGAATGAGGAAGAAAGGGATATGATGCTATGTTCAGGACCTCATTACCTAGTGAAAAAACCTGTTATAATGAAACCATGGGATTCGGATTTTAACTTCAAGGAAGAGATACTCACTACCATACCTCTATGGATGAAACGACCAAAATGCCCGAAAATGTGCTTCGGAAACACCTATAATTGTAATTTCCATATATCTCAAAATCCGTGCATGATTTCGGAAATTCGACTTCATATTCTTATTCGTGGGGTCAAATTGAGTGGGAAATGGGTCTAACCCGAATTTTAGAGCAACCGTATCAAAATTCAAAAATCGCAAAAATTGCGATTTTGAGGGTCAACTTTAAAGGGGCATATCTCTTAGCACACAAAAAACTGGAAGGGCTGCAACCTATCAAATTAAAGCTCTTTGAGTTAGCTTTCCAACGCACTTGGTTTCACCTTATTCCGCGTTAGGATGAGGGAGTTATGACCATTTTCGTAAAACCTGTCTGTGCAGATTTTTCAATTTCCAGTGAGCGAAATTACTAGGCGGGTTGGAGTCATTTTTTATAAAAAGGGGATATGTCCATACTTAGTCATTTTCTAAACTCCAAAAACACTCTCTAAGCCCTCTCCAAAAATTCCACCAAGATCTTCAACCAAATTCAAACATCTCAAGCTCTAATTCCGGATTCAAGACTCAATCTCAAGCTTCGATTCTCCATTCCAATCTTCATCAAGGATTCTCCAAAGTTGAGGTATGTGGTTTGATTGTGGAAACCTTCCTTTCCACAAGTCCAACCATTTATCCTCTATTTCTACTTCAAATTTATGGGTCCTCATGATCAATTATGAACTCTTGAATTATGGAATTACTACTACACACCCTATTATGGTCCTTTTGCATATTATCATGAAATGGAATTTTTATGTGATGTTTATGGTTTACATGCTTCCATGATCAAATTATGAAGGTTGATATATATATGTATGTTGTTGGTGGGCTGATTTATATGGATTTTGGAATTGGTTGGACTTAGTATTCTTGAAATACATGATTTCATTTACATGAACAATTGCCCACCTTGTGTTTGATAAAATGCCCATTATAGAATTCTTAGGAAAGGGAAGGTCCAAGGTACGTCCTATGAGACGGATGGTTATGTAATTACTGAAATGATGATGAAATGGACACATGTATATGATTTTCTCTAAATAAGTGTTGTGAGTCGACCATGCCTAGTACGGGGGTAGTAGGCCCGTATAACCATATCGAGGGGTTTGTACCTTGGTTGCCTAGTACGGGGGGTAGTAGGCCCGTATAACCATATCGAGGGGTTTGTACCTTGGTCCCTAGCACGGGGGTGTAGGCCCGTGTAACCATTCGAGGGGTTTGTACCTTGGTCCCTAGCACGGGGGGTGGTAGGCCCGTGTAACCATATCGAGGGGTTTGTACCTTGGTCCCTAGCACGGGGGTGGTAGGCCCGTGTAACCATATTGAGGGGTTTGTACCTCTTTCGCCTCTCCAAGGGGGTGGTAGGCCTTGGAAATACTATATTGATGGTCACTCGCCACACATGTACTACGTCCCACTAAATATGATTTTATGTAAGCATCATTATACATATCATTTCATTAATATGCTATCTATTGGGTATGATTACGCATTTTTCCTATGATGTCCATCTAATGTAGCATTGCATTGCATCCCATATACTTAGTACATTCAAATGTACTAACGCATACTCTATGCCTACATGATGTCACCATGTAGGGACCGGAGCACCGCTTGACCATCCTCCTCCGCGTGGCTAGTACGATTTTCTATAGTGGTTATTGGTGAGTCCTCCATTTCGGGGACGTTGCTCATGATCTTTTGCTATGTATAAAACTTTTCCTTTCTAGTTATGTTTTGACTATGAGGGTGAGCCCGGTAGTTTGTCTTGGCCCCCGCTAAGTACTCATGTTTAGAGGTGGTGTTGGACAAGTTGTGTATTATGCTTGAGCTTGACTCATCTATGGTATTTATGTATCATTTCTTTTTTTCTTCTTGCTCCCTTAGTCCCGATTTCCCCTTGACTATGCTTATCGCTTATGGTCATTTAATTGCTTCCGCGACCAAGGATGTGTAATGATACGCTATGAGGCTTGTTTGGGGTTCCTTCGGGTTCCCCATTCGCCGGTCACATCTAGGCCCTAGGCTTGGGTCGTGACAATGGATCAAACTACCAAATTTACCTCTTAATTGCTGGAACACAGTGGTGCAGAGTAAGATAGGTAGCAGTCTGGGGAAGCCTTTGTATGCTGATGAGTGTATAACACAAGTTAATAGGATTTCATTTGCTAGAATTTTGGTTGAGGTTGATATTACAAGGCCACTCCTAAGCTAATCAAAGTGCTTGATCCTAAAGGAAAAGTGGTAGAGCAAACAGTATGGTATGAATGGAAGCCTATGTTTTGTCAGAAATGCTTGCAAGTGGGACGTTCATGTGTGGATAAACAAACAATACCTACACAGGTTCAGAAAAAGATCCAAGGACAGGGGGCAAAGAAGGAATGGATTCCAATTATAAGGGGTAAAGAGCAAGATAAAGAGACAGGACAAGAACTAGCTGAGGTCCAAACGGAAGCACCACAGACAGAATCTGATGACCAAGGTGAATGGTAAACTGTCAAATCGAGGAATCCTATAAGGAAAGGCACAACTAGTCAGGAGACAAAAGACACTGAGGCAAGAGCAGATGCAAACACTAGCTATAGCACTTCAACTCATACAAGAGGCCAACAGAGTGTGGAAGTGAATAGGGGCATGATGATATCACTTAACCCCCCCCCCTAAACTTATGCTAGCAACATGGAATGTGAGAGGCTTTAACCAAGAAGTGGAATATAAAGAAATGAGGTTGTTTATAAGGAGGAACAAAGTAAGTATAGTTGCAATATATGAGCATAGAGTTAGATCACATAGAACAGGGCTAATAATTAATAAATGTATGCCTGGATGGAAGTGGTGCACCAATGATAACAACACCATGAGAGGGAGAATTTGGGTGGTATGGAATCCCAATGACATAAATTTCAACAAGAGGAAGGAGACAGAGCAATACATTCATGGATTGGTGGTTACAAAAAATAACAATACATAATTTCAGTTAACTGTTGTATATGGACTGCATACAATAAATAACAGGATTCCTTTGTGGACAACTATTCATCAACTCAATAGTCATATTAATAAGCCTTGGATAATTATGGGGGACTTCAATTCTATTTTGACACAAGAGGATAGGCCTGTGGGAAGTCAAGTTCAAGATGCAGAGACAAGGGAATTCAGAGAATGTTTACTAGACTGCAATCTGGCTGAACTAAATATAGGAGGAAGGGATTACACTTGGACTAATGGGCATGTCTATAGTATAATTGATAAAGCTATAGTCAATGATGCATGGATGACAAAGATGCCAGCACAACAAGTTATGGCTATGGATCCACTTTTCTCAGATCACTCACCACTAGGACTGCTAATAGAGGACCAAGGAGATACAATCACAAGACCTTTTAGATTTTACAACTATATAGGGCAACATCCAGAATTCAAGGAAAAGGTGCAGGAAAGCTGGAAAATAATAGGAAATGGAATGAAAGGTATATGGAGTAATTTGAAACAGGTTAGAAAAGAGATGAAACAGTTGAACAAGAAGGAATTCATTGGTGTATCTAATAAAGTTCAAAGGCTGAGGAGGGAACTTCTAGATATGAAAAGTAATATGAAGATAATTCCAGTGTCACCAGACTTGATAGAAGAAGAGAAAGTATTGAGAGAAAATTGAATAAATGGAGTTTAATAAATGAGGGTATCTATAAGCAAAAGTCCATAATACAATGACTCAAGTTAGGTGATGCAAATACTGCTTATTTCTTTTCTAGCATGAAGGGAAGGAAGGCACAAAATCAGATCATTATGGTAACTAAAGAGGATGGTACTATCATTAGGGATCCAGCTGATATAATGGAGGAAGCTGTGGTTTTCTATCAAAAGCTCCTAGGCCAGAACAACTCCCACATGCCTGCAACACAACCACAAGTCCTAAGGGATGGACCAGTACTTAATAAGGCTCAACAATTATCTCTCATTCAGCCATTCACTACTAATGATGTCAAGGAAACACTGAGGAGTATTGGGGATTCTAAGGCCCCAGGAGATGATGGATTCAATGCTTACTTCTTCAAGAAGGCCTGGCCAGTAATAAGGGAGGAGGTAACTAAAGCTGTTTTAGAAATTTTCCAAACAAATGAAATGTATGCCCCTATTAACAAAACCTCTGTCACCCTTATTCCTAAAGTACGACATCCAACCTCAATCAAAGAATATAGACCTATTTCTTGTTGCACCACCATATATAAAATCATTGCAAAAATGCTCACAAGTAGACTACAAAATGTTATGGATTACCTAGTGGATCCATGTCAGGCTGCTTTTGTGCCTGGAAAAAGAATGAATGACAATGTTCTTATCAGTCATGAGTTAGTCAAGGGATATGGCAGGAAAGGTATTTCACCAAGATGCATGATTAAGATTGACATGCAAAAGGCTTATGACTCTTTGGAGTGGCATTTTCTGGATGAGGTACTTGTTGGTATGCAAATACCACACAAGTTTGTAACCTGGTTAATGAAATGTGTTAAGACAGTGTCCTACCTCATCATGATAAATGGAAGACCCAGCCCAGCATTTCAGGCAAAGAGAGGAGTGAGGCAAGGTGATCACCTATCTCCATATTTTTTTGTCCTTGCTATGGACTATCTCACTAGGCTGCTCAAATCACTGAGGTCCAAACAAGCTTTCAAATATCATCCAAGATGTCACTAACAACAAATTATTCAGCTAAGTTTTGCTGATGACCTCTTGTTGTTTAGCAGAGGGGACATACCATCTACCAGACTACTTTGTGAATGCTTCCAGCAATTTTCTAATGTGTCTGGACTCATAGCTAATCAGGCTAAAAGCTCTATCTATTTTGGTGGAGTTTCTGAAGATACTCAACAACAGATACTGCATTCATCAGGTTTCTCAAAAGGAAAGCTTCCCTTTATATATCTTGGGGTGCCCTTGAGTTCAAAGAAGTTATCAATAGGCCAATGCCAAACACTTATAGACATGATGTTGGGAAGAATAAATACATGGTCAGTCAAATTCCTATCTTATGCTGGCAAGCTTCAACTGGTAAACAGTGTCTTAAATGCAATGCAAGGATTCTGGTCACAAATATTCTTGCTACCTAAGCAAATACTAAGCAGAATAGAGTCAATATGCAAAAGGTTTCTATGGAATAGGGAGGTGACTAACAAAGGGAAGGCACTTATAGCATGGGACACACTTTGTTTGCCAAAAACTGCTGGAGGACTGAATGTCACAGACATACAAATTAAACATGGAACAAAGCTGCTATTCTAAAGCACTTGTGGAACTTGAGCAACAAAAAGGATAAGCTATGGATTGTTTGGGTACATACATTCTATCTCAAAGGTAAGGATCCATGGGAAGTGAATGTTAAATAAGCATCTTGGATAGTTAGGAAAATACTTCATGCAGGGCACTGGCTGGAAGAAAAGGGACTGCAAGTGACAAATATCATGCAGGCAAAAAAATTTAGCATCAAAGAAATGTACAAGACATTGAAAGGAGAATACACTAAGGTCCCATGGAGAAGACTGATATGCAATAACCAAAGCAACCCAAAGTGGATCTTTACAATGTTTTTGACTATACACAGCAGGTTGTACACCAAAGACATGCTAAGTAAATAGGGAATCATCTCTGAGACTGAATGTTCTCTTTGCAATGCAGACAATGAAACACATCAGCATCTATTCTTCTCATGTGCATTCTCAAGACAAGTTTGGCAAAAGATGCTCAACTGGCTAGGCAGTATGAGGGTGAGTGCAGGCTGGGATGAAGAACTGAAATGGGCCATAAAACATGCCACCAAAAACACAGTCTAGGCAGAAGTGTACATAATGGTATTAGCAGCAACTATATACTACATTTGGCAGGAAAAGAACCTTAGAATATTCCAACATAAGCAGAGAAATATAGATATGATTAGTAAATTGATCATCCAAGACATACATCATAGAGCTAGTGTGATACCTAGACTAGTAGGTTATATGCACTGTCATAATTTTTATCCATGAAGTCGTCTACTAGAAGTGATGGACTCTTGCAGTAGGTGGGCTCTGAGAATGGAACTTGTCCATATCCAGAGTTCCAATTTGTGATTATTGCATTATCTAGTAATAAGAATTACAGTTACCAAAAAAAATAAAATTACCGGATTTTAAGTAAGATACACTCATATACATGTATCTTCGCTACCTTATACATTCTAAAATACATATACATAGAAAGAGAGGCGAGCGAGATATGAGGGAGGCGAGTGACAGAGTCATTTTACTCCAGATACATGTAAATTACAGTAGATACATCTATTTGAGATACTAGATACATTCTAATGAGGATGAATGATCTAGGGTTTAAAGAAAAATAGGTCAGGAGCGGGGTGAGTTCAAATTATGGATGGATTTTATTTAATTCAAAATAAAAAAAGAAGACAAATCATAATAGGCCAGTACTATTTTAAAGAGCAAAATTTGATTCAGATTCAAATTTGTTTGAGGGATAACCTTGAGTCAAAAATTAAAGGTTGAGGGTATGTTTAGATATAAAAGTTGAAGGACGTTATTTGTGAGTCATTTTTCATACATTAGAATGCTTTTAGCTCCTTTTTGTTGTATAAATCAATCTAAGACATTTATGAATTCCATAAACTTCAAATTCTAAATCCTCTTTTACATATGACAATACCATATTGAATTATGTGATACTAGTAAGATTCAAAGTGGAGACTAGTAAAACTTTCGTTTTAAGTCCCCCAAAAAATTTGGGGCCCTAAAACTTTAATATTGATTTATACGTTTATTTTTACTTACAAAAATATAGAAATTTGCAAGGAAAAAGGTGCAAAATCTTTATTTAAAAAATAAGGAAAGAAAGATTTTTTCCTTTTTTTTCAATATTAAAAAATATTTTAGACCTTTAATTAAACTATTCAAATCTTCGTATTATTAGATAAAAAAATTTTATGCAATAAGATCTAAGATAATATATTACATACACATGGCTAACTTATTAATTTGAAGTAACCCTAATAACATTATTACTGTCAAATTTTTGGTGTAAACTTAAAAACATTATACCTTATAAAAATATTACACAATACACAGTAAATACATATTTAAAAAACGAGGCATCTTATTAAAAGTTGGTTTTATAGCCTAGTAATTTTATTGAGATGATAATTAGTTGTGAATAAATTTTTTAAACCAAATTAGTAATTGTTGATGGTATGGAGGGGACTAAAGCACTATACCCGCTTATTAATTTTCTTTATTATAGTTATTTATAATATATCAAATAAAAAAAATAAATATCTTTTATAAAATTTCTCATCAGTTAACTTGGGCTACATTTCAACCTAATTTTAATATACTTTGAGCTAACAAATGATTGGATCAATAATCATTCAAACTTGAACAAATTTAGATGAGTTAAGCAAATTGAATTTGATTTTGCCACCAGTAAATAAACGCATTCTTCCCTACTTCTTGACATAGAATTTTTTTTGGATCTCTTATAGGCACTATAAAAATTAATTAAGATATTTAATTTTGAATAGAATTCTATTTTCAAGAGAAATGACGGCTCTGGAGTAATTTTTCGATACAAGTCCGGCAAAACTTTTGTGTTATAACATTGACATGATCAATATTCGTGTTATTGTATAAATCTATCATACAAAAAACTTGACTTTAAAATATGATTAATACCACTAAATAATCCAGTAATATGACTCCATTTTGGGTATACCTAAGGGTATTTACTACAAATTAAAAACTCTCGACATTTATTGCTTTGATTTTTAATTTAAAAATTGACATAATTTGATTTGACATTTTTAAGCAATATTAAATATCTAAAAATATTTAGTGTAATTAACCGTTAAAAATATTAATTTTTTGAAAAAACCTATAAATTATTTACACCAGATTCCAGTATACTCTATTTTAAATGACAGAGGTGGCAGCTGACAATTATAAACAAATATTCCAATTACAACTATCACTGTATTCTATTATTGGTAACGCGCAAAATCTGTTTACATTATAAGATATATTTAATTACACTTATATTCATTAAATATTGATATATTTTAATTTTTGTTCTTGAATATTTTATTAGGCATACTTAATCTTGGATTAATTAAATTGGATGCTTTGGCCTTTTAACATAGGAAAAATGCTATATTTTACTTCTTGTTTTAAATAATTTAACAGTTAATGATCCGTTAAATTTCTATAAGTTTATGAGTAAAATGATCAAAAATAGAACCACTTAGCATATTGCTGCTAGAAACAAAACATTGTCTTTATTTTGAAAAATTTCATAATTATTCCTAAATAACTAGAAAGAGATATTATAACAAAAAAGAATTTACTTTAATTAATTAAAGAACAAATAAAATTTAAGCAAATTTCACAAGAATTAAAATTAAAACCCATTATTATTTCAAAAGATACAAATTTCCCACAATAATTTGTTTGTGAAAAAAAAAAGAAACACAAAGTTTCTTATACATCTTTTCCTTGCATCAAAGAGTATATCTCAATCACAAACAAAAAAAACTATATCCTAATCATCATCGAAAGAATACCCCCTAAAAAATTTATAGACCACTTGAATGGAAATACAAATAACAATGAATGTTGCTCAGACTCTCCAGAAATGATATCGTATTCGTGTCGAATCTTTTAAAAATATTAATATGATATCACACTTGTGTCAAATCTTCCGAAAATATGAGAAATAATGTTGCACCCATGTCATATCCTTCAAAAAAACATTATTTTGGAGGATGTGACAGGCATCCGTCAACATTTTTTGAATAGTCCAAGCAACATGGTGAATAAGAAAAAATCTTCATCTTGATTGACATGCTGAAGGTTCTTCAACTATAGTTTCAAGCAATGGCTTCTTTGATCTACACATTGACAACATTTTCTTGAATTCTGGTGTAGAAAACTCTTCAATATCATCCAATTTCAACTTTGGTAAATCAATTTTGTCATCGAATTTTGGTTCCTCTGTATATTCTGGCAAGATTTTGACTCTCCCAAAAGATACTTTTTTGGAAACAGACTTAGCAGTTAGGAATAATGCACCTAAATCTGCTGCTGACACAAATGTATTCAATCTTTTCATTGGGAACATAATATACACATTGGCAATTTCAAGATCCTCGTCAGCATTTAACGCCGAAAATCTCTTGCCAATATGTAGAGACCTCAAGTTAACGATGAAAAAATTAGGTGTTTCCAGCATGACCTCAGCTGCTTTGACTTGTTGATGTATGTTTCGAATTTCGCCACTTGGGAAAATGACCTTAGTTGATCTTGATTTTTTGTTGCCACCTTGTACTAATAATGTGCAAGATACATAGTTACCCATTATGAATTGGATTAGAGCCTGTTTGGGTGAGCTTATAGCTTAGGAGTTATATCCAAACACCACGAAAGTGCTTAAAAACACTTTTTAAAAAAAGTCAATACAAACAGGCTCTTCGTGCTTATGGAGTTGTAGATAGGAGGAATCACCTTTCAAGTTGTCTGAAAAGTATAACTCTTTTTTCTTGGGAACTTGAGAAGAAATTCTTGAAAACTAGTATGAGTGTTACAAGGTGCAAATGATTTTTTCTTCAAAGGAGACTATATTGGTTTTTTAATGTTTTGGGGTTGAGAAATGAAAGAAATCCCTATATTATATGTAGTACTAATGAAGGGAATGTTGGTCATAAAAGGATAAAAATGTGGATTATTATTATTATTATTATTATTATTATTATTGTTATTTTTATTATTATTATTATTATGATTAGCAAGGCCAGTTGTAAAAAGAAAAAAAAGAAGTGTGGGGGTATGTATATAAACCAAATTTGACAACTTGACATGAATACGCGTTTTGGTGAAGTGGGGTTTTATTTACATGGATCATATATTGATTAAGATCTCATTTGTTTTTGTAATTAAGATGTTTGAATTTGTATATATAAATTTAACATAGAAAAAAAACAACTTAAATATGTTATTAAATTTTGAGAAAAGATTTCTTTATGTTATTTGTTTATAATTAGGCTGAATATGTCATTTCAGTTATAGATAGGGTGTATTCGTGTCATTATTTTTTTAATTGTGTTTTATAGTTTTGCAAAATCATTTTTCCACGTGATCTTTTATTAAAGGTCCACTGTCACGCTCCGAGTCTACATTCTGAATGTGTCGGCACTCGGAATCATTTCTAGCCTGAGCGAACTCTTGGTCTTGCATGCTATAATATTGCACACTGACTAATGCGGAAGCTGCGATTTATAGTAATTGGCTAAGCTACTAAATACTGAAGTAATCTTTCGTATATAAAGAACACTAAAACATATGAGCAAATGTTTGAAATAGATCTGAGACTACTAATGTCTATGACTCATGACTGTGTCTAACGAAGCCTCTAAAATAACCGAGATGAATAAGTTTACAGCGGTAAAAGATCTTGGGCTGCCTGGAAGCTAATACAACTGAACTAAATAAAATCTGTTGAATCATAACTGAAGTCCTCTGAGTGTGAGGAGGACTCACCACAAGCTGAAAGTAGAGGAACTTAGTGAAACGTCTAACCGCAAATCTGAATTAGGTACTGAAATTTACATCATAAAACGATATAGCGCAAAGTAGCGTCAATACATGGAATATATTGGTAGGCAAGGCAAGGACTAAGAACAACAATTATACAACAATTGAAAAAACCATAAATCTAAGCAAACGTAATACACAAACGATAACTAAAGGAGTAAGAATCAAAACTGTGACATATGACATAATATTTCAAAAAATTGTTCACTGAATTGAAAGTCATAAAAATTAAGATCTTTAACTGAAAACAGATGCCATGCACTAAACTGGTTATCTTTACTAAGCAGCTGAAACATGCCTTTGAAACATAAGGAGAGAAGTATTGAAAATATCGCTCAACTTGGCGCGATTTATTAATTTCTTTTATGAACTATTGACAACCTTAAAAATATCCATCTACTTGACTAATTGAACTTAAATACACCCCTAATCTTGAATACATATTTAAATATTAAGTTTGTTATTTTTTCAACATCTGAATTCTCTTTATTTAAAAAAATTAATAAATATAAAATTTAATAAACTACTAAATTAATCAATATTGTATCGATAATATATCTCGTAAAAGTTATATGACAGTTGGTGATGGCGATGCTAATAGTGGTGGATGTTAGTCTCAATTAAAAATGTTGTTGGCTAATAGTGATGTTTTGGGTAGTAACTAGTGGCGGCGGCGGATAGTTATAGTGAATGATAGTGAATAGTTAAAGTGATGGTGAATGATAATGGTAGTTGGCGATATATAGTGGTGACTAATAATGATAATTGTCAGTAGTGATTGATCGTGATTGTTGTAAAAATAATTGATAGTGATAATTATAAATATTAATTTGATATCAACTGATTGTAGAGATTGACAATACTAATGGTTGTGGCTAAGAATAGTGATTATGGGTGTTGGTAACCGGTAATGATGGGCAGCAAGTGCGATAGTTGATAGTGATTGGCGCGCGACAATAACAATAGTTGATAGTAATTGGTAATGACACTAGCGATAAATGGATATGGATCGATAAATCGTTATTATTATAGAAATCTTTAAATAATTATTTTAATAGTATTAAAATTTTATTACAAATCTTATTATCATTGAGTGATTGTTACATAGAAAAAAACCATAAATAATAGCCAGGATCAAAGCAATTAAGATTCAATTCTAAAAAAAAAAAACTTAATGTCAGATATGAATATTTTAAATTAAAACATGTATTAAATGCAAATAAATAAAATAGAAAGATTGATCATCATGTTTATTTTCTGTTAAATACGTGTGGAGGCCCCATCTTCTGTTTGCTTATGAAAAATCACTACAGAATTTCCAAAAGAATTTTAGGTATATATATTCACGATATAAAAATAATTTATATAATTACTCACTCATATTGTTAATATTAATACAAAGCGATAAATATTAATTTCGTAAAATCAAATTACTGTAATAATGATAAAAGTTTACATTTACATATAATTTTAATCTTTTTCAAAATAGATACATATGGTAGGAATTATAGGAATATACACTGGATTTAGACTGTAATTACGGTTGTTCACGATTTGGTTAAATGACAGTTTAATTAAAATTGAAACAAATCAATTATCTAAATCAACTATTGTTTTGGTTTTAATTTTAATTTTAAATAATCGATAATATTTAGTTGAGAAAATTATTTTAAAAAAAGGGTAGGTCGTCTTCTCTTCTTCTTCGTCGTCGTCTTCTTCTCCTTTTGTTTTTTTAAATTTGATGTACCGAAAACGTTAATCATTTCGAGCAAATTATATATCAAAAGATTTGAAATATTGAGAAAATTTCAAATCTAAAATTTGGGACTGTTTAGAGGTCATTTTGAGTTGATCAAAATTGAATAGTATGTGTATACTTCATGTATAATTAAGTTATTTTTCAGCTTTTTGAGTGTATCATAATGTATAGTCAATATATAGCTCATGTATAGGTAAGTTGTATTGTATTGTATAGTCAGTGTGCACTTTCTATAACTTTTGGCAAGCTATATTGTATAGTCCATGTATAGATTCTATGATTTTTAGATATTTTTTATGTAAATAAAACATGATTAGATTTATAGTAAACTAATTACTTTATTGTATATATATTGGAAATTAGCCCAATTTAGTTTAGTTTGGTTTTATTAAAACAAGTTGAAGACAAAAGAATAATGAATCAAATTGATAAATTATATGCACAATTTTTGTAACTACTCCCTCTGTCTCTATTTACTTGTCAAATTTTGACTTGACACACTTATTGTGAAAATAATGATTGGTATAGTGAGTTCCATTCTATCTCTATTAATTGATAGGGTCTCAAACATATTTACTTACTACATTTTTCAAAGACATTAACCCAATGTTAATAAACTGAGGATATAATATAGGGGTGACAATTGGGCGGTTTGGGTTAAATTTGGGCGGATCATAATGGATTAAGACTACAATCAAGACCCAACCCAATCCAAATTTGCTTGGGTCAAAATGGGTTAGGTAATGGATTATATATTGGGTCAAAACCCAAACCCACCCAACCCAACCCAATTTTTACTAAACTTAATATTTTTATTTGTTCTTTTAAACTAATTTAGTACCTAATAAAATTATTTTTTCTTTATTATGGTTTTATATAACACATCAAATTGAAAAAAAAAAAAATTCAAAATATTTTGAGAAGATTTCTCATGAGTCAACGGGAATGGGCGAGTCAATAACCCGCCCAAACTTAAAAAAGGTTGGGAGGGTTGGGCTTGATGTTGCCACCCCTAGTATAATAGGAAAAATGAAATTGTACTTCAATTCCTTGATTTGTCAAAAATAACAAGTAAAAGGAGAAATTAAATTAGAAAATATTTGACAAATAAATAAGAACGGAGGAAGTATATATATATATATATACCAGATATCAAATAAGAAATCAAAATAATCATAATGAATTTCAAGTTTTTGCATGGACTACCTCGATTTTGGGGTGATATTTAATTTTTGTCACTATTACTCATTTAATGAAACTTTGTTGGGCCAATATATTCTTAACTATGACCTAATTTTGAGTCGCTAAATTTATGCCTTGAGCTTAATTTTTTTTTGTCTTCAGGCATAACTTGTTTCAGTGCACTTATTCTTTGAGCTTAATTTCTTTTGCATATATAACTTATGTTACTGCTCTTATGCCTTGGGGGAGTTGGGGCATAACTTATGTCGTAACTTATTTTCTTTTGCCTCGTGACATAACTTATGTCACTGAATTTTTTCCTTCAGAATTTTCTTTTTGCCATGCAATTTTCTTTTAACTAAGATCGAGTATTTTCAAGCTGGTTAGCTCATTAACCCAATAATCGAATTATGGGAAATGAATATAAAAATAAATAAATAAAGATCAATAATTTTGATGGGCAAAAATTAAAGATCATTCTAAATAAAGGTATTTGTTCGAATGACCCAATGAATTTTATTTCTTAAAAGAAACTCATGAATTCAAACTCATTATTTTATTAACTTTGATTAAATGTTATAAATGATCTTAAGACATTTTCTCGATAATCTAGAAAATTTACAACTCCCATAATAGGTAATAACATATTATAAGTTAAAAAAAGATGAAAATTTTTTCGTAAACCGTAGCAGAAAACTTGAAGAGAGAACTATATGTTTCTTAAATTTGAAAAGTCAAATCAATTTAAAACAGCCAAATTGATGAATATATATATTATATTTGATTTTATTTTATTCAATAATTTAAAATTTTACTAAAATTGATGTAATTTGATTTTACCAAAAATGGATCTAAACCAACCATGAACAACCCCCAAGTATAATAATTAACATTTTTATTTTTACATTAGTACACAGTAGTTGCTTGTAAGAGTGCTTGCAATATATATGTTCATATTAAAATAAGATAAGGGCACATGGATGACTAGATTCAAAATAAATTTGCACATTTTTTTTTCCTTTTTCACTTATGTGGCAAATTGAAATGATTAACATATAGATAAAATATGCAATAAGATCCTTTTGAAGTAAATTTTTAATTAAAGGAATCAAAGAATGTCAAGCATGTTAAACTCAATCAAGTCTTAACTAATATGACAATGACAACCAACTAATATTGATGCAAAAAGCATATATGAAAGTACATTTTCCAACCAAACACTAACAAACTTACAAAAGTTCAATATAATGTTTAATTTGTATAGGCGGAGGCGGAGGCGGAGCTAGAATTTTTAAAATATAGATGCATTATTAAAAAATGAAAAAAAAATGTATTAGGTAAAAATTAGTATTTGTTCCTTTAGATAAATAACTCAACTTTCAACTAAGTGCACTGTTAAATCCCTTTGTATCATAATGATACATAATATTAGATTAATTCTAAATTATGTAATTTTGTCGAAAGACCATAAAGTCACTCAGGTTGTTGTTCCTTGTATGTTTTTTTTTTGTGAAGTTCTAATATAAGTACTTCCTATGTCATTTATTTGATTTTTATATCAAATATATATATATTGTTTATTATAGCAAATTAAGAGAGTTTTATTATTTTTTTCGAGAACAAATGAACACCCTTTCCTCCGAGCTGTTCCACCAATGCCTACAAATATTGATTTAGACAGACATTTGCCTACTTGTACACACTCAAAGTTAAAGAACATAAATGTCAGCTAAGACCAAGTTAAAAGGTCTATTTATGTATTATACCCATTTTTTTTAATAACTCTTAAGATAATATTGCAGGAATTTATTTCAAAATTTGTTTTGATAGTGTAGTAATTCCTTAAAGAATTTAAGTTTCCCACTATTACTGTTGTAGGACTTTGGCAAAATCCTTCTAGAATTTACAAAGTTATTAAAATTCGAATATCAATAACTAATTAATCCTAATAAAGAGAAAGTGAATTCCAATTAATATACGTTTTGGGATAATTAGGATTTAGGTACATTTACCCCTTAGGAATAGGCACCGTTCAATAATAACCAATCACTTTTAAAATTATAAGTTACGTTGTTTATGATTATTACACCTAAATTTGATCCTATATATTCGAAATACATTTATCTGGACGTATTTGGAGGCACCAAAATTTGATAAGATATGTAATATTGCAAACTAGAGTTTATTTAAGTAATTAGCTCCTAAATTACTAGTGAGATTTATGTAAGTTCCCCTAATTTTCTGGCCAATTTTGTTGGTTCTTCTATGCTCCTTTATTTATACGCTGTGTAATTCGTATATAGTAACTTCATAATATGTACATAATTCGATTAGACACTGAATATATTAATTATATATATTTATTATGCACAAATTATACAAAAAATAAATAAATTGTGAAGGATTACAATGGATACTGGGAAAATGAATATATATTATATGGAAAGTATATCTATACTACATATAATAATGCATATATCTTGTTCATATAAAGTGTTTTTTTTTGTCACTATTTTTCTCTCTCTTTAATATCTTATTTTAAAAAGTTTGATAGATAGAGTTCCAATTCTTCTTTAAGAAAAAAAAATTATTTCTTTTGGTGAACAAGATGAAATTATGGCTAATTGACCCCATGTGATCAAGATTAGAGGTCTCAAAACATTGCAATGAAATCTGAAATTTTGTGAAAAGATAGTGAAACTGAAGAAGAGGGCCCCCTTTTAAACAAGAAGTTCCCTGAGGAATACAAGAAAGTTAAGTTCAATCCATTAATTGTTCTAGAAAGTGATATAACACAAGTCTTAGCACGGATCTTGGAGTAACTGGTAAAGTTGTTGTCATGTGACCAAAAGGTCATGAATATAAGCTTTGAAAACAACCTCTTATAGCAATGCAAGGTAAGACTGCGTACAGTAGACCCTTGCGGTTTAGCCCTTTCTTAAACCTCACGTATAGCAGAAGCTTTAGTGCAACAAGCTACCCTTTTAGCATGATCATTAATAAATTATTTATCTCTTCTATATATAGACATCTTCTCAAGATTCCAAATATAATTTGACGTATTGCCATATGGATCATCCACCCTAAGCTAGATTTATAACAATTTGATTGTAATTATTGTTGCGTTAGTTTGTAATTTTATAATCAGAAATTGAGATAAGTATTGAAAACACTCCTAAACTTAGCCTGAATTATTACTTTAGTCCCCCAACTATTGACAGTTTTAAAAACATTCCTCTATACTTGATTAAGTAATTTTAAAACACCCTTCTTATTTCACATGTCATCCATCCATGTGTATATGCGAAATTTTCTGCTGATATCACATACACATATATATATATAGTAAAAAAAAATATTTAAATAATTAAATGCTAAAATTTAACAATTAAAGAAGAGAAGAAGAACTTTTAAGAAATTAATTTTTTTCTTACCCCACCCCATCCCCTACTCAACACCTCAACCCCACCACCCACCCACCAAAATTTTTAAAAAGTTCTTTTAAAAAAGGTTCTTATCTCACACGATCGCCTACCCCGACTCCCCCACCCCAACCCTCACCCCTCCAAAAAAAATAAAAAATATTACTTTTAAAACAAAATAAAATAAAAAAAATCTTAGCCCATCCCCACACCCTACCCCACCCACCATCCCAACTCACCCCCAAAAAAACATTTTGAAAGAAATTTTTTTGGGGTGGGTGGGTAGTGAGATGTGGGGTTGGGATACTAGGTAGGGGGAGGGGGTGGGGTGATACAAAAAATATCTTTTTTTTAAAGAAAAAAAGTTTTTCTTTTCCTTTTTAATTGCTAAATTCTTAGCATTTAATTATTTAAATATTTTTTTACTATATATATATCTATGTTTAGACCACATCATTAGAAAATTTTATATATATGCTTGGGTGGATGACACGTAGTATAAGAGGGTATTTTTAATGTTCAAGATTTACTTTAACTTTTGACCTTTTGACTAATTTAAATTCACATTAAATAAAATATATAAAAATTAATTCAAACTCAAGATCATTAATTTAAAAAAAATGAACATTATATCCATTTAATCACAATTTGTGACGCCTTGATGGTAGGATTTTTCCTTGGATCCCCTTTTCTTTCATTTGGTTGAGGCAAAATTTACCTAAAATACAATATCATGTATAAGAAAAAACCATAAACTACTGATTAAAACTATGAAGCAGAGTACGAGTATTTAACATATCCAATAAATAATTAAGTGGTAGAACGATTAATAACTATGATATTTATGAATGTTCATAAGCAAAGAGATTAAAAAATGTGCATAATTCAATTAATTCAAAGGCTAATATGTTTATTCATATAGCATAAAAGCTAAAATAACAATTTATCAATAATCAAAGGAATCAAAAATATTATTAACCTCCTATAAGGATTATTAAATCGGTTGAGTAACTGATCTCCCAAATAAGAGGTCATAAGTTCAAACTTTCTTGCTTGTTGTTTTTTTGATTAAGTTTACCATGAAACTTGCCTAATTTGATTTACTTTTCCTGTATAATTTACGAATTAATACACTAGAAGAAAATTTACCTATTGCACCAACACAATAAAAATAATAATACTATTAACACCTTAAATACCAACTACAACTCTTCAAAATAATGCTACCACAATAATCTATTTTCTATAGAAAAATGTGCCCTATAAATCAAATTTTAAAACAAGTAAATTAACCAAACTTTTATGGGTCGTTTGATATGGAGTTGAGTTAAATAAAGTTATACTATGAATTAAGATATTTATGTGATTAGTTATTTTGTTTTATTTATGAGATAATATATTCATCATAATAATATAAATAGTAGATAAATAATTTCAAAATAACTAATATTTATTCCTATATTTTTTTTCTGAAATTATTTTCTCTTATCCTTGGTAAGTCGTATCAAACAATCCCTTAGTTTA
The DNA here is from genome assembly GCA_018342035.1 of Solanum appendiculatum. NCBI lineage: Eukaryota > Viridiplantae > Streptophyta > Magnoliopsida > Solanales > Solanaceae > Solanum > Solanum appendiculatum. The sequence goes on along the minus strand of JAGDQO010000684.1, from coordinate 319,041 downwards.
TCAAAGCTACAATCACCTTTTAAAATAATGTTTTTTTTTTGTGAAGTTTATAATGGTGGGATGCTAGCCCCTTTTGTTTTTTTTCTTATAGAAAGAAAGATTCTTTTTATTTTCTATTTTGAAATGTATATTACATAGTGCAAGTCCCATGCAGGCACATGGAAATAGTTCCAACAAAATTTACCAGACAATAGCCCAAAAAAGGTGGAATAAAACTTTTTGAGAGTATCAAACAATTCATTTGTAAATATATTTATTTTTATATAATAAAATAAAATATTTACTATTCAGATCGAAGATGTCCTTTACTACAAAGATAAACCTAAAATTAATGTACTAATTTAGTACTCTCTACGTTTCAAAATAACAAGTGTTTTTTTTAAAAATTTTATTTTAAAAATAAATGGTGCTTTAGATTTTTCAAGAATGATTTGATGTTATTCTTTAAAAATTATCCTTATTTTAATGCACAAAATTTTACATAATTGAGGAATCACTTATTTTTTAATCAAAGTATTTAATAGTTAGAAGTAAATTAGTAAAAACATTTTTTATTTTTTAGTTAGGAGTAAATTAATAAAAACACCTCTTATATTTAATAATGAATAGTTTCAAGAGTTGTTTGGTAATTGGATAGAGCTATACAAATATTAGTAATACATAAATCAATTATAAGGAAAATTATGTATTATTTTATATATAAATTAGTTATGCAAGATTTAGTTATTCATGTATTACTTATTTCATTTTCTATTCTGTATAAAATATATATAAAATTCTTCATAACTTATACATATATTAGTTAGACAAATTTCCAAATTACAAATCAAAGATCATATTAATTTTATACTATATAGTACTAACCAATTATCAAATATAATATTAATTATATAAAATCTAATACATATATAATATTTCTTCGAACCAATTACAAAACAATCGATAAGAAATATGCTCGAGCTACAAATATCATTTATTAAAACGAAGGAATATATTAATTTGCTGACAGCAAAGTAACGTAAACGAGAAGTCAACATTCAACTCATCATCACGTCCACACAAACCCAAAAAAAAAATAAAAAAAATAAGGGTGGGGTAAATGATTATGTTAAAAGATAATTATATATATTCCATTTGTCTGCAATTTATAATTTGTCTAAAACTAAAGTGTTAGTTTGAATATTTTAATATTATTTTATTATTAAATTGTCTCATACTTTAATTTAGCTTAAATAGTCTATTCTGCCTTTTAGTCTATCAAATGTTGCAAGATGTTGGGGGAGTAATTGCTTGGCAGAACATGGTAATGGTCCTCTATGACCATTATTTCCCTATTTCTTTGAACATATTATTTCACTCTTTTTTTCTTCATTATATCTCGTAACATATCGAATTTTTAAACTATTTATCTACCATATTTACTATCTGAATATCTTCCTATTCATTATAAAAAAGAATTCACCACCTAGAAATAATGTGGTCTTACTTTGTAATGATATATGAAAAAGAGGGTAAGAAAAGATGAGAAGTATTATATTGTGTTTATGTTGAGATTAGTGTAGTGAAAAAGAGAGTTGAGACTAAGAAATATATTCTAAGTCTTCAGCTAATTATCTATACAAAAGAGAGGTATTATATGCTGAATGAAAGTGTTCTATTTGTGGAACTTTGGTCTCTTCAACTAATCCGGAGTTGCTTGAGTTGTACGACGTTGTTGGACTATTGTATCCTGGAGGGGACAAGTCAAGAGATAAATAATGACAAATGAATTAACGATATAATTGGATCGGGTGTCAAGTTCCGACACGGTATTATTGGATCGGGTGTCACGTTCCGACACGGTATTATTGGATCGGGTGTCACGTTCCGACACGGTGTTATTGGATCTGGTGTCACGTTCCGACACGGTGTTATTGGATCGGGTGTCACGTTCTGACACAGTAACATTAAAGAAAAACATATTGAATTAACTTAATATACTAAATCTCAAAGAACTCATTTCCCAAAAGAGCGTGGTGTGGAGGCCTGAGTCCTCATGTGTGTTCGTGATATTGTTGACTGATTATGTACTTGATTTAGTGTTGTTGTCACTTGTTCATGTGATTTGTTGCTTGCCACCTGCTACGTGCTATAGTTGATTTTATACTATTACTTTATGCATATCAGTTTCTATTTTGAGTCGGCCGATGATATCTACTCAGTACATATTGCCTTGTACTGATCCCTACTTGTGTTTCCTTCGTTTTCCTGTTGTGGAGTGCAGCGAGTGTACCACCGACTTCGACTCGCCCTCAGCTCTAGTCCGTCTCCAGCACATCAGAATTCAGGGTGAACTATTTCATCTAGCTTGTGTTGGATTCTCTCTCGGTCATGGCATGATGTCCTTAGCTTTCGGACATACATTGTCCTATTTATTTATTTTGATATCTTTAATACTCTTAGACTTGATATTTTGAGAATAGGTGTCCTTGATGTGATGACTTTCAGGTTTTGGGGATAATATGTAATAAACTCTAAAGGTTTCTTTTATTGTTTATTTTAAGTTGTGAGCTTCCGCATTATGATTGTATTTTGTTGTTGAATAATTAATATAAGTTGGAGTTTGGATTCGTTGGTTCTCCCACCTAGGCGGTTAAGTGTGGGTGCCACTCATGACTCGTTTTAGGTCGTGACAGACATATTGCTGGATCGATGTAGATTATGCCACAGTAATCTTGAATCTCCTTAAAGAAAGCGAGATATCCGCGCCTCAACCTGAATATATTTTATATTCATTTTTTGTCATTTTATTTTCAATTGTAATTTATTATATTTATGGTATATTACACCAATATAAAGATACATAGAATATATCAAAATACATTTTAATGTTATGATCATAAATATATCATATAAAAAGTAAGAATTAAAGAATCATTAAAAAAAAAAATCTTTTTCAAACATATTAAAAAGAAAAGTAACATTGACGAAATTCATATCTTACTTCTTAACAGATAAATCAAATTAAACATGAGCAAGTACATATAGACGAAAGGTCAAATCTCAAGTGTTTGTATATACATTAAAGTTTTGGCCTGAAAAATAAATAATACTTCGTTAGATTTTGTTTCTTAATAGTTGTGTCAAGTCAAATATCTGTTATAATTTTGTCCTTATTTTCTTATCATATTTGAGTTTTACTTTTTCCTTGAAGAAAAATCAAAATATTATCATAATTACTTGGATTTTTTCTGAAAGGAAAATATAATTCTCGTCCATATTTGATTATTCTTTCCTTAGAGGAAAAATCTGAAACTTTATAAATTGAAGGCCTTAAAATTTTTTGTTTATGTGTCATCTAATTTATCACCAACATAATTTGTAATTGTAAACTTCGGCATAATGCCATGATTCTTTCGAACCCAACCATACAAATAAATAAACATAAACGAAAGGCCAAATCTGAAGACGTGTACTGTGCATACATATTAAAGTTTTGGTGTGAAAAATAAATACTACTCCACTCACATTATTATTTCATAAAACTGCCAAGTCACACATAAACAAATAAACATGGACGAAATGATCAAATGTAAAGACGTGTATGCATATATATACATATTCATATTTTGGCCTGAAAAATAAACACCACTCCATCCGTATGTTGTTTTTTAAATATGTCTAAAGTCAAATATGAACGAAAGATCAAATCTCATACTTGTGTGTGGATATATATTAAAGTTTTGGGCTGAAAAATAAATACTAGCTACTCCATTCACATTTATACCAAAGCTTAAAGTCAATAGAGAGTAGTTTTAGTTATGGAAGAAGCTCTTCTATTGCCAGAAAAGAGGGAAATTTTGAGGACAACAACATGGGATTCTTTCTTGAAAGCAATGAAGAGGGTGAGTTACATAGCCATACCAATGGTAGTGGTCAATGTTTCACAACACTTAATAAGAGTTTTGTCAATGATGATGCTTGGCCATTTAAGTGAACTTTCACTCTCTGGAGCTTCTATTGCTACCTCTCTCACCAATGTTACTGGATTTAGTCTCCTTGTAAGTATCCTAATTTTCACTTTCCTTTGTTTGATAGAGTGGATTAATTGATTAGTTTTGCTAGTATTTGATTTGAATTGATTCAAATTTGACATTTTTCGTAGTTGTATTGTATTAGATTAGTTATTTGTCTCCCCTTTTCATACTATATTATATGTGTCAGAAGCATTAAATAATGTTTTATGAGGTGGGGGAAAGAATCTATTGGACTAATTTAAGGGGCTATTACCGGCGATGCCCGCTTGTTTAGGAGTGTGCTATTGCGTGAAGCAAAAGGGATAATGAAAACCATAACAGACAAGAAAAATGAGGATTAGATATTTCGTCAATTACCACTTGAGAGTGATTCGCTTATCTATTGAAAAGTCAGGTCTGTAATACCACAATTTGAAAAAAAAGTCATTTCTAAAAGAACTTCACGAGAAAAGAGGAAATGATGGACTATATGGTTGGGTATTACATTTTATGAAAAATGTAGAGATATATATTGGGTTTAACCTATATAATATACTGACGGTCTAAATAAATGTTTACTATCAGGTCTCATGATTAATAGTAGTGTTGTATATAGAGTGAAAGGTAGCCAGTTGAATATCTTTCATCTATAAATTTTACTGAATATATAAAAATACAATGGGTATATAGGTCAAAAATTACCAAAATCTTGAACATCCATTAATAAATCAGACTTAGCTAATCTCTTGTTTAGACACTGTATATGTATTAGGAAATTCATTGAATATTTATAAATATTTAACTGTGAACTAAATTATTGATTGTAGGAATCATAAATTTCAAATCCTGAATCTGCTATTGTTTAATGTTGCAATGCAGTTAGGAATGGCTAGTGCCTTAGAAACACTTTGTGGGCAAGCATATGGGGCAGAACAATACAAGAAATTAGGCATCTACACTACTGGAGCTATTATATCTCTCCTTTTGGTTTGCATACCAATATCTATGCTATGGTTATTCATGGACAAAATTCTTATTTTCATGCATCAAGATCCTTTGATTTCTATAGAAGCAGGAAAATATTCAATCTGGCTATTGATTTCACTCTTCCCTTTCGCGATTTTGCAAGCGATCACACGTTACTTGCAGACTCAGAGTTTGATTCTCCCTATGGTTGTTAGCTCTGTTGCAACACTATGTTTTCATGTGCCAATTTGTTGGTTATTTGTGTTCACCTTGGATTTTGGAAGTGTTGGAGCTGCATTTGCAATTGGTTTGTCATATTGGTTCAATGTGTTGCTTCTTGGATTGTATGTGAAGTATTCTAAATCATGTGAAAAGACTAGACTCTATTTCTCAAAAGAAGAGGTTTTTGCTAGCATAAGAGAATTCTTCCCTTTGGCTATTCCTTCTGCTTGCATGGTTTGGTAAGTTTGCTATATACTCCCTTCGTTTCGATTTATTTGTATTACTTTTCTTTTTAGTCTGGTTTAAGATCACAAGACTCAAATGACATTTTGGTACATTATGCATATCTTTAGTTTATGATCATAAATTTCAAAAGTCTTCTCATGTTGAGTCATATGAAGACAAATACATTGAACCAGAGGGAGTATATGCCTATTTATTCCTTACATGCCTTACTTTCTTCATTGGAAAGTGGATGAATGGACTTATTAGATTGTGTGATCATCTTGCTTAAAAATTTAAGTAGGTAACCAGTCGGTTATACTTTTATTTACTTAATTGTGTTTTTAGTTAAGGGCATTGGAGGTAGATTTAGTATTAAAGCATTGGGTTCATGTGAACCAATAGCATTTGCCCAAATCTTATATTTATATTAGGAAATTACTAAATATCTATAAATATTGAGCTGTGAATCTAGTTTTTATTCTATATTAACTTGAGATGGTTGTAAGAATCCATAAATTTCATCTGGATCTATGAGGGGGGAATCTATAGTCAGATATGGATTCACGTGAACTCAATAATTTTTATCAAGATCGTGTATATATGTTTTAATAATCTACTAATTATTTATAAATATTTGACTGTGAATTCAATTATTATTATTATATATAAGATCATCATAGAAAATCACAAATTTTAAATTCTAAATTTATCGATATTTTAACACGCTTCTTTATGTGTGGACTTAACTCTTTTTTCATGACCCAAACACGTGAAATTATTTTTGATAATGAGTGATATGAAACTCTAACCTGGACCTTTGCTTTGTCCCCTTGTACTAAGTGAGTCAATGCAAGGTCAACTTTTAGTGACCCAAAAAAAAGCTTCTGTCAATTTCCTCTTCTGTCAATATTACTCATGTATAGTCTATTTGGGGCGGCTCAAACATAATAATGATCAAACGTCGAAATCAAATGAAGACCTTAAATTTTAAAAAAATTTAGAGAAAAAAGTTTGAAATATATTTGAACTTTGATCGAAATTGCTGTAACAATCTCAAACTTTGGGCAGGATCTATTACCTCCTGCACTATTTAATAGTGTATTTTAAAGGTATATAAGTGCCCACGTGGACAAGTTACTATTTATAATGATGCAATATTTATGATGTCCACGTGAGCACTTATATATCTTTAAAATACACTATTAAATAGTACAGAGGGGTAATAGGTCCTGCCCAAAGTTGGAGATTGTTACAACAATTTCGGTCAAAGTTCGGATATATTTTGAACCCTTTTCCCTATTTTTTATATAACTAATTTATTAATTTTTTTTGAGACATAATATTTTAGATGTGTCAACTTTTTTTAATAATTATGTTTCCTCAGTCCAATATGCCTTTACAAGTGTGCGCCTGATTTTTTTTTCATAAATCAAATACACTTTCTTTCAAATATTATATTGAATTGTGTGATTATTTTATTTAATATAATATAAATGATCTTAAGAAAAATAGTGATTATATATTTATTTACTTAATTATATCTGTATAAAAAAAAAAATTGCTTTAATATGGTGTTGTAAATTGTAATAAATAGAACATTGTGATGATTGTTGCAGTCTTGAATGGTGGACATTTGAGATAGCGATATTGCTAGCTGGTGTGTTGCCAAATCCTCAACTTGAGACTTCTGTGCTTTCCATATGGTAATTAAAACTAATTCATTTTTTTTCTAATCTTTTATTATTTATAATTAAACATTAATTCACTACTAATTATGTATTGATGATATGTGAGTGATTTTTTTTAATTTTTATTTTTACAGCCTACTTATTGCTTCCACTCATTACTTCTTACCATTTTCCCTTGGTGCTGGAGCAAGGTTTGGATCCCCTCTACTGATTTTTATATCCTTTTTATATATTTTTTATATTAATATTACCATTCTGTCTTAATTTATATAATGTCATTTGATTTAATAGAAGAAAGAAAAACTTTTGAAATATATGATTTAAAATAAGTGATAGAATTAGTAATTTGAATGACTGTAAATCAACTCATTAAGAATTAAATAAGCATTTTAAAATTAAATTGTTACTAATTATATGAACATATCAATCTTTTTGAAATTGACTAAAAAAAAGAAAATAAATTATAAAAATTGGGACAAAGAGAGTATTAGTTACTTTTGCTGTTTTAATTTATGTGGTACTTTTCCAATTTCCAAACATAAGTAAAACATTCAAAGACATATAAAAAATTATAATTATTTAACTCTCAAAATTTAATAGTACCACATAAATTGAAATAAAGAGATTACAATTAATCAGCCTAGGATACATTTTGCATTTGAGAAGAGTCGATGAAACACACAAAAGGAGTGATCAATTGAGGGTAGAGGTGGATCAAAAATATTTTTTAAGAAAAGGTGCTTTGTTTTAAAATATAAGGTGTATGATTATATTTTAGGAGGTCAAAAATAACTTTTTTTTTAATAAAAAAGTGCTTAGTTTTCAAAGTAAGGTGTTTGATTGCTTTTTGAGAGTAGCATGAATTGATTCTTATTAGAAAATAAAAATAGTAGTTTTTTTTCCCATAAGATCTTTATCTTTTTCTTGCAAAAAGAGATACTTTTAGCATTTTTTTTAAAAAAAAATCAAATTTGGTTAAAAGCTTTTCTTAAAGAAGTTTGGCCTAACATTAATCCTACTCAATTTTTTATTCGCTAAACACAATTTGTTTCTCGCCAAAAGTTTTTTTAAAAATAATACTTTTCAACATAGACCGATTTTAGAAGTTTGGTCAATTATATTAAATACATACTCATTTTTTAAAAGTATTTATATATAATAGATGATAAACTCCAAGGTCTGCATATATTTTACCATTTCCAAATCTCACTTATAAGATTCTACTAAATATATTATTGTGTTTTAGTAAAAATTCTGACTCGGCCATCGTAAACAGAAATGACTTTTAAAATTCTGACTGATTTTAGAAGTTTGATCAAACATGTTAAATATATATTTATTACTCCGAAGGTCAGGCTAAGGTCCGCATATATTTCACCATTTTCATATCTCACTTATAAAATTATACTAAATATATTATTGTGTTTTAGTGAAAATTCTGACTCGACCATCGTAAACACAAATGACTTGTATAATTAATTGCAGCACAAGGGTATCTAATGAACTAGGAGCAGGAAATCATGAGGCAGCTAAAATGGCAGTTGCTGCAGCACTTACAATTTCAATAGCAGATGCAGTCATTTCTAGCAGTATATTTTTCTGTTGCCGTCATATAGTGGGATATGCATTTAGTAACGAAAAGGAAGTTGTTGATTATATAAGTGAAATGACTCCTTTTCTTTGCATCTTGATGGTATCTGACTGTATCCAGGGTGTGCTTTCTGGTATGATATTCTTTTCCCCTTTTAATTGCTTTTATATGAATCTTCATATTATGTGGAGTTGATTTCTCAGATAGTCATTATTTTATAAAGTTTATGTGGGTGGATAGATGTATCAGCGTGTACTAACAGTCCAAAGCACCATTTTATGCTTTCCATAGGGGCACTTTTAATTATATTTAGTTTCTGTCAGTTTCTCAAGATAGATATACACAGGGGCGGAGCCACCTTAGGCGAAGGGTGGTTCGATGAACAGACTTTGTCAGAAAATTATATGGTGTATAAAGGTTAAATGTTAGTTATTATGAGTATATATTTAATTTTGCACATCCTTAACATAGCTGAGAAGAAAATTTGCACACTCATCTCGAAATTCCTAGCTCCGCTACTAGATATACATATATATATATATAAGTGATTTTTTTCGAAGTTAATGGGTGCACGTGCACCGTTACATGCACATGTGGGTCCGCCTATGTATATATGGTCACTTAGTTTATATTAAGCTTACGTTTGGATATTTGATATGAAGTTATGATTTAAGAGCTTGTTGGGATTGATTTATTTTAAGTATTTTTAAGTTAAAATAATTTTGAGGTATTTTTGGAGTATTCGAATTAGAAAAATGTTTATAAGCATTTGATTTTAAGTTATAATAATAAAAATAAATGAAAAGTTAATTCAAACAGACTCTAAATTAACATTTAAACATGCGATTTGAGATCATGATTTCACTATCTGTTTTCTCTTTTCTCACCACTTGCCATATCAATGCATTTTATATGATTTGATATGAAAATTTACTGACAAAGTGCTAATGTGACAAGTGTCATAGTTGACTTTCCGGTCATTAGTATTTCTAAACGATAAACATAATTCAATTACTTTGATGTGACTAAAGATAATTTTATGACTTCAAGATTATAGTAAATTTCAGTGATCATACGTGAAATTAACCGATCATATTGGTCTTACTTTATTAAATGGCTATACAACAGGAGTTGCAAGAGGAAGTGGATGGCAACACTTGGGAGCATATGTAAATCTTGGATCATTTTATTTGGCTGGAATTCCAACAGCCATAATATGTGGTTTCCTATTTCATTTACAAGGGAAGGGCCTTTGGATTGGACTCAATGTGGGAAATGTACTCCAATCTCTTTTGCTTTCCCTCATAACAAGTTTCACAGATTGGAAAAAACAGGTACAAATTTAATACTTGTCTTTATAATTGAATTAATTACTTTCTTCGTTTCAATTTATTTGTCTGATTTGGGACTTAACATGAAGTTTAAGAAAATAAAGAAAAAATTTGAATCTTGTGATCTTAAACATGTTATGTGGAAAGTTAGAACTAAAAAGTTATCAAAAAAAGAAAGATCAGACATTCTTTTTAAAACAGGTGAAAAGGAAAACTAAGACAAACGAATTGAAACAAGAGGAGTAACATTCTTGGAAATGATTTTTGTGACTTATAACAACATTGTTATTTGGCTTGCAGGCATCAATAGCTAGGGAAAGAATCTTTCATTGAAGAGAAGTACGAAAAAGGAAAACAAATTGGTTATTTTGACATTATACAACTTCAATTTTATTATTATTTTTAGCTAATGACAAACTCATACTAATTATGTGAGACTTCTTTTTTATCTGATAAAATGGTGAATCTGAAAGAAATAATTTTTATTGTTATTGTGACATTACAATATAAAAATGACAAATGCTTGTTTGATTTTAGTATTTTTAATTTCTGAATTGACGTTTGTTTATGAAATATGAATAAACATTTTAATTTTAAATCATGATTTGAAATTTCTAATTCTATATAAGATGTAGGATTTCAAATTTCGATCAAGTTGTGATTTCAAATTTCTTAACCTATAAGTTTATATTTTGCAAATTAATTATACAAAGACCCATCATTTTAAAATTTGCTAATAAAAGACTCAGATTCGATGTGAAAAGATTATTTGTATCATGTGAAAGGATTATATTAAATAATACAATAGTTAGTTACTATTATTTTTTATTTATTGAACCAGTGAATATTTATAAAATTATGTATATTTGAAAGTTTGTAATAACATGTAATCAAATATTATTTTATAAAAGAAATATGGAGATATCTGATTTATTAATGTCGTGCCTTAGGATATTTCGTTACCTTGTTTATAAACTATGATTTTTTTTCATTTGATGAGATTGTGTAAGAGTTGGAGAAATTCAAAAGTTTTCACAAATTATGTAATTTTTATATTTATAAGAAAAAATACAAGCTTTTTTTTTTAAAAAAATAAAATAAATTACATTTTCAAATAAAATTTTAATTAACTTCACATTAATATGAAATCATGTCCAAACAAGTCCTAAGTAACCATGGACCCAAATAATACTTTGAAAATGTTTTTAACTACTCTCTTCACCTCAATTTACCTGACATAATTTGAATTTTGAGCAAAAAAGAAAATCTTTTGTCAAGATTTATTTGTATGCCTTTAGATATTTTAAACTATTAATTCTTGTTATCTATAGTACTTTTTATGTAATTGCTGAAATTGTAAATTATTTTTTTTAAAATCATTATGAGATTCTATGTTCGTTTTACGGTCAAAATAAAAAATTTGACTAACAAAATATTTCTTTGTCATATAAATTAAAACAGAGAGAGTATCAACCTATTGTTTTTTAAAAATAAACCACACATTCAATACAACAAGGCCCATTAGCTCAGTTGGTTAGAGCGTCGTGCTAATAACGCGAAGGTCGCAGGTTCGAGACCTGCATGGGCCATTACTTTTGTTTTTTGGTTCCTTATTGAGGAAGACTTGAATAGCACCTTCCCTTAATAATGGATCTCAAATAAAGACTAAGTCAATATTTTTAATTGGGCTTAAAACAAAAAAACATTAATTATTTCTTGATTAAAATATAATTATATGAGTTATTTTTAATTAATGAATTGTGGAAGAGAAATTGACTTAAATTCTATGTGCAGAAAATATATTTACACAATCAAATCAACATTTAGAATAATTATAAATGTAGTTTAGAACAAAATGGTAGGTTGTTATTGATTCAAAATGAGTGCTAGTTTTCTGAAACTAAAATGTTTCACATATATTTTAGACATAATATTTAACAAAAACTTAAATCTGGCCCTAATATGTAAGTAAGCACTTTAACTTTGAAAGTCAACATCTAGATATTTCAACTTGGTCTCAACTAACAAATAATTAACACTCCAACTTGTCCTCATTGTGTCTCGATGTGGACACCCGACATTGACGTGACACATAAATTTTGGAGGTATGTAGATGATCATTTTGTAAATTGAAGTGTTCAACTGACAAAATGGAGACAAGTTGAAGTATCTAGATATGCATGCATACTTAAAGTTGGCCGAGTGTTTAATTACCAATTAAAAACCAAGTTGACATGTCTATCTATGTATTATTTTATCACAAAAGTTGGAATGTTTAATTGTAAAATATTTTTCATATTAAGTTAGTGATTCATAATGTGAGCAAAACTATCTATTTGAATTATTAAGAAAACGGCCCTCCATTCTTGCTTTGAAGAGTAGATTGAATTGAAGGGCTTATCGCTTCTCCTGACATCATTGTTGTTGTGATGCTTTCTACGAATAATGAAAATTTATATCAATGATTTTCTATCCATGAATAAAATTGTATTAAACTCTAAAAACTAGTTGAGATATAATTGTAGCACTTATAATATAATTCCTTATAAATATATGAGATTTATATGTACCCAAGAATATGGTGTAGTGGCAATAAAATAAATTGAAAATCATGATTGAGTTACTTGGTATCTGTTGTTGGCCTTTGCACTATGATTATAGGTTTAATTTGGATGTATGAATCTTTTGAATATCTATTAAGATTTGGATGTATGAATCTTGAATATCTATTCTATTAAATTCAAGGTAGTTAATGTTAGGAAAAAACGTTATTATCATAATATCTCTTACACTCTGTTTGGATCATTCTTACCCATTGTATTGTATTGTTACCATACATACAATGTTTGTTTTGATTGTTACTTAAAATGTATTGTATTGTATTGTTAAATTTTGTTGTTACGTAACAATGAAAACCCCCATTTTAGAGAACAACCGATCTGGTGTGTTCCCATTGTTACTTAATTTCTTTTTCCAATTATATCTTTACTTAATATTTCATAATACTATTTTACCCTTTACCTTATATTATTTAATCCCAATCAAACCTCCTACCCATTAACTACTACGTTGCTTTGTTCCTTCTAGGTTTGATTGTTTGTCCTTCCTCTTTCCTTTTTTTAAGCATACAAAGCAGTATCTTCTTAACATTTCATCATTTTTTAAATTTTCTTAATTATTGCAATACATGATAATTTTTAGAATATATATAAAATTTTGATTTTATCAACTTTTAATTAAATCAATCTAGATACAAACGTGATAATAATGTTTGATAATATAATTATAATTGATGATGTAATTTTATGTTATTTTCATATGACATAAAAAAATATGCATGATAGTATTGTTATTTTATTAGTAATTATTGATAAATTTAGTATTTAGAATAATTAAGGACATTTTAGTAAATTTATAAATTACAATACAGTACGATACATCAAACCAAACAATAAAAATGTCATTAAACAGCAGTAAACAATATAGTCTAGCCAAATATTGTATCTACCATACAGTACAAAACAATACAATACAGTACATTATGAAATAATGGGTAACAATGATCCAAACAGAGAGTAAAGAATTTGCTTTTACATTCAATAATTAATTTTGGTCAAAATGACTGTTGCCAAACGTTAGAAATTTTATTGTGGTTATTCATTGCCTTTATGGCTTTGACTAGTCTTAATTCCTTGCTGTTATGGCTTTAATTAGTCTTAATTTCTTGGTTTTGAACGTTGACATATTAGCAATTCACTTATAAATATTTTCTGATCTACTCATGTTGAGGGAAGTGAAAAACAGTGAGCAATTTCTTAATCTTCTACTTTTTTCTTTTGCTCGGTTTTCTACAAATCTAAAATTTTTGTTAGATTCTGGCTCCAAATCTTATGTTAGAAGAATTTGTTGAATCCTCGGGAATACACCTACACTGGGTGAAATATCCTTAAGGACAGTACCATAGGCACGCCTCAAACTACGATATTTCCAATATTTTCCAACAGTTACTACATTACATGCTTAGATAAGTACTACAACATACAAAGGATTCATCATAGCTAGGTTATGTTTTAGCATTCCGTCAATATACATAGATTAAATGTATAAATACATAAATATGCCCTTTCATTTAGCTTCAGCTGACATCGATGTATGCTCTCCAACTTTGGGTGTGTACAAGTAGACACTTAAACTTGTATAAAATTGAATAAATAGACGCACACATGTCCTACGTGACATAATACATGTACGATGCCACGTAGGACACTAAATTGCTCACCATCAGTAATTGGTGCAGCAACAGAAGAAGAGGGTCACGATTAATAGAGGAAGTTGTGGTTTTAACCATTGAAGGAAAAGCTTTAGGAAGATTTGGTAAAGGTGAAACCAAAAACATGGAATGTCATGAACTAGCTTTTGGGGTTGAACAAGACCATGATTGCGATCTCAAGTTAATAATATGTTTGAGGTGCAAATAATTAGAGCTTGATCGAGAATATAAAAGATAGTGCCACTTCGATTAACTACTTATGCATACTCTTTTGCCAATTATATATATCATTTTCAGTACAACAACAATAATATATTCAGTATAATTTCATAAATAAGAATTCGAAAAGGTAAGATATATGCAGATCCTATCCTTATCTTTATGGGGTACATAGACTATTTTCGATAGATCCCCAGCTCAAAAAAGTACAATCAAAGCAGGATATAAAAAAAAATAACAATAACATAGCAAAATATACAAAGCAAATGATGTAACATGTATTAGCTTGTAAAAATAAAGAATAAGATACTTTGTCAATACTAGGTAAACTACTAAATGCGAAGAGGATAAGAAGAAAAGACTATACTCCCTTCATTTCCCTCCTAAGAGTATTATAACACACAACTATCTACTGTCTTTGTACCCTAATCTTCGACCTTGAAACCTTCCTATTTATGGTCATCTCCGATAAAAGAAAAATTAATTTTCTCCACGTTGCTTCCCCTAATAATACCTCTTGGAGTGAATATTCAGACATATTATTGGTTAATTTGGGGTTTACACACTCAAAATTTTGAATTGAGAGTAGACTATAATACTTTATATATTTCGTCATATCACAAAGTCCAAAATAAGAATTTATCAAAAATTGAGGTAACAAAAATTATTGCCAAAAAATATAGGTCGATGAGTTAATTCTCTACATATTGGGATGCAATTCCATAGAAGGCGCGGCAGACTTGTATATCTCATACATCAATCTGTTTTCAAATTCTTTATTCGCGTAACTCACTTCAACTTGTTGAGCCTTGGGAATTTTTTTGCTTACGAATTCCCGTATTGATGATTTCTTCTCACCAAACCTAGTAACTTTGGCTTTCTTCCGTCCAACACCATCTAGACTATCATTTTTTCTTGTTGATCTCCATTTCTTATTCAAGTCTCCATGGAATATTTTTGAAATCGATTCCATCGAACCTACAAATTAACTTTCAATTCAAATATGTTTGTAAGAGATGTAATTAAGGTATGATGTAAAGGAAGAATGAAGTGTTTGGTTTATATAAGGGAAGAAATTTGAAATATGCATGTGATAGAAAGCTGGTCAACAAAGTCGATGGGGGACATTTATTGACTAATGATAATCACGAGCATATATTATAATTAATTAACAATAAATATAAACAATTCATGGAGGTATCATGCAACAATTCTTTATTTTACCACGTTTGTCTTGCAAAACTAAGTGGAAACAAAATTAATTAGCTTCCTTTTGAATATCCAATATGAAGTCATAATTTTAATTCAATGTTTTGACTTGTGATTTGGATTCATGATTTGAAATTTCAAATTCTAAAAAAAAATAAATATGATTTGAGATTTCAAGTTTTATAAAAGGTAAGACTTGACCCATGATTTAAGATTTTGGGTTAAAAAAAAAGACACTATCATTTATGTTGCAAAAAAGACGCATGTTAGGTATGAAGAGATATTGCTTAATTATTTTAAAGAATAACTAGTTATGTATATATTGACGGGTTGATTCAGAATTTTCAAATATCAAATCAAACCATTTGTGTCTGATTTTTAAATTTATAAATCAAATTAAATTAATAAAATTTGAATTTTTCAACCTCGAATTTTTTCCAGTTTTTTTGATAAAGTATTCATATAAACATATAATTAACTTGTGCTTCGAATATTTCTTTAGTCCTACCCAAATACAACGGTGTTTCTTAAGAAAATAACACAAAATATGAGATGAGTATACCACTAAAATATTCAACAAAAATTAATAATGAAATCGCATAAAACAAATATTGCAAATTAATAAGTCATAATGAAAATGATCATAATTTAAAAGTACTAAATCATGCTTAAATAAGTCTAATAATTATTAATTACATGACTAAATATTTAAAAAAAAATTAAAATTAGATTATGTATTTTAATTGTTTAAACCAAAGTAACACTAAAGAATAAATATTCAACATTTTTGCCATTCTTAGTGTTGAATTGATTTTTTTTGTTAGCATTAGTATTAATTTGATTTTGATTTGAGCTTTATTAGAGATACTAACATCTATGGACTATAACGTTTATTGGATCATTTAAAATTCTAAGTTTCAAACTTAAAATAGTTTATTAAAAGATAAAAACTATGAAAAAGTATAAGAAATATTTAGAAATTATATCAAAGTAAATATTTTATGTATAAAATAAAATTAAAAAATAATAATAAAAAATAATAATAAAAAAAATATATATATAATATAATATAATATAAAATGTCAGGTTGGTTTGGTCTCGGGTTGATTTTTTTTAGTTAAAACCAAATCAACCAAAGTATAGTAAGGTTTTTTTTCAATACCAAACCAAGCCAAACCATTTCTAGTCATTTTTTTTTTCCAGTTTGACTTGATTTGCAGTTTGGTTAAGTTTTTGGTTCGATTTTATAAACCCCTAGTTACTTCTATTGTTTACTAGTAATTTTTATAAAATTACGTGTATTTGAAAGTCTGTATACACAAATATTTATTTATAAGAGGAATATGGAGATACGCAATTTATCAATGCAACACTTTAAAATTTGATATCTTGTTTATAAAATATGGTTTGCTCATTTGATTGTATAGGAATTTGGGAACTTTTGATAATTCTTACAACTTGTGGGGTCTTCATGTTTATGAGAAAAAAAAATGCAACTTAAAAAAATTCAAATTGCATATCCAAACAAAACTTCAACTTTTTGTCAAACTAATTTCATATCATAATTTAAAATTATGATTTTATATCGCATGTCTAAATAAGCCCTTAGTACGGATAGTAGGAAAGGGAATACTTTATTACAAAATATTATTCAAAGATTGATAATTATATATATCGACAAGTGAGTATTAGGGTGTGTTGGTACGAAGGAAAATGTTATTTTTTTAAAAAAATATGAGTAATATTTTTACATATTTTTATGTTCAGTTAATAATTTAGAAGAAAATATTGTTCATAATATTGGCAAGTTAATACTATGACCCCAAACCCAAATCCAATGCAAGTCCCGTCCCTCTGACACCGACTCATAATTTGACCAATATCGACCCTTACCCTTACCCTGACCCAAAACTTGATCCCAATGTCGACTTGAGGCTCGAGACCTGAGCTTGACATCGAGATTGAGACTGAGCCTGAGATCCCTACCTCGAGATTTGAGATCTAACTGCAACCCCGACCCGCGACCCCAGGCCCAACCCCGGCCCAAAGACCTGAGACTCAACCCGCACCAACTCCACTCCCGACCCCGACCCCAACCCAGTGAGTATTATGTGTGATAAAAATATCTAAGCGTTAATTGGAATAAGTGATAATATATATATATATCGTAAGAATTCAAATAATATGTAGAATAATTGCCTTCTTCATAAGAATATTTTCTTGTAACGAACAATACCATGCAATAATTGCAATCTCGAGTGAGTTCTAGTTGCGATTTATGTGTGGATCACATGATATGTTTAAAATTACAAGGTTAAAAGAATATTATTAATATGTTATATATGTGTTATGTTTAACATTACAAGATAGCAATTTTTTTTTATACATTATTAAACTTCTTGTCCATTTAAATTAGGACTCATGTTGGATATTACGTCCAAACACACACGCAAATACCATATGGATCAATAGATAAACAAAAATTTCAAACTATGGCAGTACATAAGTTTGCATTGAATTATTGTTGATGAAAAAAATAAGAATATCATATCAAGTCTCCATGGAATATTTTCGAAATCAATTCCATCGAACCTACAAACTGTAAATTCAATTCCAATATAATTGTAAGAAAACTCTTTAATTAAGGTATGATAGAATGGAAGAATGATTTGTTTGGTTTATATAAGGGAAGAAATTTAGGGGTGTGAAAAAACTGAACCGATCGATAGATCGAATCGAAAAAAGTGTTATTGGTTTATTGTTATTGGGTTATTGGTGGTTTAATGGTTTTATAAAAAAAAGTTATTGGGTTATCGGTTTGATATTGGTTTTTTAGTATTAGATTACTGGGTTAACTGATAACCCATTATGAATATAGTAATTTACTATTTTAATTTTTAGTCATACATAAATATCAAACAAAAAATATTGTGGAGAGTGAATGATAAACTGCCGATTTACTCTTTATGGAGATATGACATCCAGATCAAAGTTGGGTCACAACCGGACTTCTTGGTTTTAATTGGTTTTAGTTTATAATTGACTAATAATAGCTATTGCACGATTGTAAATGTCTGCAATTCGATTAACATCATAAATTCATATTGTGTTTTGGCTTTTATAGTTGCAACAGTCTGATTTGCTTGTTTCGATGTATGCTTGTATTACATCAAATTGTTGAAGAAGTCATATATTTGTTTTGAAAGCATTTTCTTATTGGTTAAACTGAAACCGAACCGTTAACGACCAAAAACCGATAAATCGAAAACCGATAACAAGTATCTTATTGGTTTAGTTATCGGTTTAGCATATTTAAAAGCCAAAAACCGATAAACCAAACCAATAATACTTAAAACCGAACCGAACCGACCGATACACAACAGAGGAATTGAAGTTGATAGAATAAGCTAAATTCAATTATTTGGCAGATCCAAATGCTAGCAACAGCACTAGTTCTTGCTACAATAAAATGACAGTGTCACTAACCTTCAAGCTCAGCTTCTATCTCTAACAGCAATTGAAAGATGATATAATGAAGCTAATGTGAAGCCTCATTATTTATTTATTTTTGGTAATTATCTGGATATTTTATTAATTATCAAGTAATATTTACAAACCTGAGCTAACCAACATCCAGTCAGCTCATATCACTCTTTACTTATATAGCCTATGACACCTAAAAGAACAATATTTCCTATAAAGAACAAATAGTTTCAAACAAGCAAGAAAAAAAGATAGAACAACTAAGAAATAAGAAATCTTCAGCTACTTCAAGAAGGAGACAATGAAATGGCTAACAGAGACGCAATTCCAAAAAAATTACCCAAAGTAGTAGGAAGTTTAAGTTACTTTGCATGAGCTAAATGCTTATTACCTGCAAATATGAAGAGATTTAGGCTCTAGAGGTTAATGACTTCCTAACAATAACAAACAACAACGAAGCCTTATTATTTGATTACATAGAAATGAATTGTATCATCATGTATATACAAGATATAGACACAAAAAACGACAAAAATATCCTAAAACTACTATCACTTATTTCCTGCCCGTCTTTCCGATTCTTTTATCACTTTGTATCATTCTCGAAAGAAAACTCGTCTTTAACCAACTTCAATATTTGTTATATGACTTAACAAGCACCAGATCTCATTCAAAAATTGTGTCAAAGTTAACATCTATCAACATGAAGTCTTTCTTTGTATCATCTTGTTACTGCAGCTATTGTACCTCTTGACACCTTGACAGAGTCATACTGTCATATATTGTCGAACCTAAAGTGATATATCGAAAACATAACGTAACACAATTAAGGATAGGCACATATGTGAACAATAGAACATTAGGTGCATGACCGGTTAGTGTAAAGTGCTGGGTATTAATTGCCCTGAGTTTCTTACCATAAATAGGTTTTTCTTTTAGGAATAGATTTAGGATTGGCTAGTCCTTTTCTTGTAGGAAAAGGTTTAGGACTCTATAAATAGAGGCTTGTTCCTTTTAACTTAATCAGCATTCACAATGTAGTCCTAGGGGTTTTGAGAGTTTTGGTTAGGGGAGAATTTGTGGGACACAAGTGATACGTTATCACTTGTGCGAACCTCTTTGTATTCCGAGTGAATTGAGTGAAGTTATTTATCTTTATATTTTTTACTCTCATGTTTATATAGTGAATTGCTCATCTCCTTTGTGGATGTAGGTCGGTTGACCGAACCACGTTAAATCTTTGTGTCTTTTGGTATATTTCTCTTTTGTCTTCTTACTCATGGTCTTTCGAGGTTTGCTTTGCTAGCTTCCGCATGACACCTAATTATTTTTTATCCTAACAAGTGGTATCATAGCCAGGTTCAATGTTTCAATGATGTAGCTAGGTACGATGGTTCAACGATAGAGCCAGGTTCATTGATTCGATGGTGTAATGGTTGAACCAGGTTAAAAATCGGGTGTTCATCTTGGCGGGTGTTGTTCTAGCCGCAACCTTTTATTGGAGAAATTGTTTCAGATAAGTTCTCTGTGTAGACTCATAGATTTTGCAGAGGAGATTACGGAGAGAAGATGCAAGCTATTGAAGATTATATGAAGAAGGTGGACAAATTTATTTTGTCAGAAATTTAAGCCAAGAGGGAGATTTGTTGGGTATTAATTGCCCTGAGTTTCTTACCATAAATAGGTTTTCCTTTTAGGAAAATGTTTAGGATTGACTAGTCCCTTTCTTGTAGGAAAAAGTTTAGGACTCTATAAATAGAGACTTGCTCCTTTTAACTTAATCAGCATTCACAATGTAGTCCTAGGGGTTTTGAGAGTTTTGGTTTGGGGGAGAATTTGCGGGACATAAGTGATACGTTATCACTTGTGTGAACCTCTTTGTATTCCGAGTGAATTGGGTGAGGCTATTTCTCTCGATATTTTGTACTCTCATATTTATATAGTGAATTGCTCATCTCCTTTGTGGATGTAGGTCGGTTGACCAAACCACATTAGATCTTTGTGTCTTTTGGTATATTTCTCATTTGTCTTCTTACTTATGATCTTTCAAGGTTTGCTTTGCTAGCTTCCGCATGACACCTAATTATTTTCGATCCTAAAAAAAGGTATCAGAGCTATATTCCCCTCCATCAAAATTCTTGATAGCGAACCTGACTCTGATACCACTTGTTGTGATGAAAAGATGAAAACAAAAACTCAACAATAAAGAACATCAAGTTTAACGTGGAAAAACCCTTCAACCCGAAGGTAACACCCACGGGATCGACAAGATCCGAATTTCTTCACTATAACAATAAGAGGGTTACAAATAGTCTTCTAATGTCTACACAACAAGTGTCAAAAGAGAACAAACAATAGTTACACCAACAAAAGATAAATAGAAAGAAAACCACCCAAACCCAACTGCTATTCGGGATCTAAATCAGGATCCTACTGACCTCCGAATCCAATCTCCACTGTTCAAATCAACCACCAAGATGTCAGGAACACTCAGTCAAAATTTCAACCGATCCAATAGTTAGTTAATCGAGAAACGCGATCTGAAGGTTGCTGATCGGAGAAAAAAACTGCAGCAAAAGAACCCTTTTCTTCTTTCCTCTCTCTAATTGAACCCTTTCTCAAAACAACTTTCTTATGTCCTAATGTCTTTCAAAGATAATACTAATGAGCAATTGAATTATTCTCTAAAAAACCATCCTCTATTTATAGAGTGATACTTTTCCTTATAAAGCCAAAATTAACTCCAAATAGAACTACAATTACAATCCTTTTCCTAATAGAATTGTAAACCAAATAAAGAAAATAATTCCAATCCTTTTCCAAGTAGGATTAGGCCATGGGGCATTGGCTGAAACATGGGCCATAGCCCAACAAACTCCTCCTCCAGCCAAGGGGCCAAATGCACTTCAAGTGGAGGAACTCTTGACAGGCCTCTTGCCTGCCACACTTCTACAAAACTCATATTTATCTGCGATGACTCCTTTCCACTTATCTCTATAAGTATCTAACATGACTTCATCAAAACCTTCAGGTTCTCCCATGTTAGTCAAGGGGATATACTCATTAGGAGAATAACGTGTTGAGCTTTTCTTCTCCCTAGTGAATCTTTTACAAGAGGTTTCTGGAGCGCTCGAAGTAGTCATCTCAACCCGAGTTGGTTGATGATCAACCACAATGTCATGAATAGGAGTATCTATATGTTTTACACCCTGATCATTATCTACATCATTATCTTGGGTTCCTTCATGTCTAAAAGATGTATCAATAATAGGTATTGGATCAATATTAACTAAGCTCTCATCAATTTGAGAATATGATTTCTCAACCTTGTTAATATCTTCAATAGTTTGATCTTCAAAGAACACAACATCACGACTTCTCATGAGCTTCTTATCAATTGGATCATAAAAGCGATATCCAAACTCATCTTGACCATAAGCAATGAAGATGCACTGCTTAGTTTTAACATGCAATTTCAACCTCTCATCTTTTGGAACATGCACACAAGCTTGACACCCAAACACTTTCAAGTGATCATATGAGACATCCTTAGCGAACCAAACTCTATTTGGAACATCACCATCCAAAGCAACAGCATGAGACAAATTGTTAACATATGCAACAGTGTTGAGTGCTTCAGCCCAAAATGAATTTGGATGTTTAGCCTCTGAAAGCATGCATCTAACACTCCTAACAAGTTCTGTTCATCCTTTCTTCCAAGCCATTCAATTGAGGAGTCTTTGAAGGAGTCTTCTGATGACGAATTCCTTGCGATTTGCAGTAGTTATCAAACAGACCAATATATTCACTATCATTATCAGTGCGAATACATTTTAATTTCTTTCCCATTTGTCTCTTAGATAAGGCTTGAAACTCCTTAAACACATCAAGTACTTGATTTTTAGATTTTAAAGGGTATACCCAAATCTTGCGGGAATGATCATCAATGAAAGTTGCAATGTAAAGTGCACCACCTTTTGACTTCACCTTAAAATGACCAAACAAATCAGAGTGTATTAGCTCCAGTAGTTCAGACTTTCTTGAAGGAGGATGACTCTGAAAAGAAACTCTTTTCTACTTCCTAGCTAAGCAATGAACACATCTTTTCACCTTTGCTTGTTTCACACCAGCAAACAAATTCTTCTTAGCCAAACAAGTGATCCCCCTCTCACTCATATGACTAAGCCTCTTGTGCCATAATTCTGATAAAGTTTAGCTTTTCACTGAATTTATAGAGTCACCGAGAATCGATCCTTGTGTCATGTATAAATTTGAATGCATTCTTCCTCGAGCTACAATCAATGAGCCTTTGGTGAGCTTCTATTGGCCATTGAACAAGTCATTATGATAGCCATCATCATCATCTAGTTATCCTACAGAGATCAAATTCACTGGAATGTCTGGAGCATGCTTGACATTCTGAAGGACTAATGTTGAATCAATATGGATTTTCAAACAAATAGTGCCAACACCAAACACCTTAACTTCACCAGCATTACCCATCTTTAATACCTCAGAGTTAATAGAAGTATAAGATGAAAAGAATTCTTTTCTCGGCGTGACATGTGATGTAGCTCCAGAATCTACTATCCAACTTGTATCTTGAGA
Organism: Solanum appendiculatum; assembly: GCA_018342035.1. Taxonomy (NCBI): domain Eukaryota; kingdom Viridiplantae; phylum Streptophyta; class Magnoliopsida; order Solanales; family Solanaceae; genus Solanum; species Solanum appendiculatum. Next base: position 295,234 of record JAGDQO010000684.1, on the reverse strand, counting down.
TGCAAAATTGATGAAGTCTTTATCACCAGCAAAGAGAAGGTCATCTCAGACAACAACAACAACATTGTTTCCGTTATTTTCTTCTTTCTTCCCTTCTTTAAGATCTTGCTTCAACTGTTTGCAAATTTTTTTAATATGTCCTTTCTTTCCACAATAATGTCATATAATATTTTGATTCCTGAATCTTGACTTGCTTCTGCTTCTACCTCTACTCCTCGGACCTCTTGTCTTATCTCTCCCTCGATCTTCTGTATATAGAACATCTGAATGTGAGGATGTACCTTGAGATTTTCTTCTGACTTCTTAATTCAACACACTACTTTTTGCATATTTCATAGTCACCTTACCACCAGGAGTTGAATTTGTTAAAGAAACACGAAAAGTTTCCCTAGAATCCGGTAAAATATGAAGAAGTCAAAGTCCTTGTATTTCATCATCAAAATTAACACTCATTCATGATAGCTGATCAAGAATACCTTGAAAATCATTTATGTGATCAAGAATAGGACTGCCCTCCTTGTATTTAAAGGTCATCAATTGCTTTAGCAAGAACAACTTGTTATTGTCAATTTTTGAAGCGTAAAGCGTCTCCAACTTCTCCCACAATGTTCTAGCATGTGTCTCATTCACAATATGATTGCGAACATTATCTTCAACCCATTGCCTTATATATCCACATACTTGTTGGTGCTCGAAATCTCTATTTTCATCGGTCTCAGGTTTATGAGCAACAAAAATGGGAAGATGCATCTTCTTTATAAACAATAGATCTTTCATCTTGCTTTTCCATATGTTGTAGTTGCTCCCGTTTAGACATATCATCTTGCTCATATTCCCCTCTATCAAAATCCTTGATAGCGAACCTGACTCTGATACCACTTGTTGTGACGAAAAGATGAAAACAAAAAGTCAACAATAAAGAACACTAAGTTTAACGTGGAAAAACCCTTCAAATCGAAGGTAACACCCACGGGATCGACACGATCCGAATTGCTTCACTATAACAATAAGATGGTTACAAATAGTCTTCTAATGGCTACTATACAAGTGCCAAAAGAGAACAAACAATAGCTACACCAACAAAAGATAAATAGAAAAAAAAACACCCAAACCCAGCTGCTGTTCGGGACCTAAATTAGGATCCTGCTGACCTCCAAATTCGATCTCACCGTTCAAATCAACCACAAAGATGTAAGAAACACTCAGTCAAAATTTCAGCCCAATCCAACATTTAGTTAATCGGGAAACACAATATGAAGGTTGCTAGCCGGAGGAAAAGGCTGCAGCAAAAAAACCCCTTTTCTTCTCTCTTTTCTCTTGTTGAAAGCTCTCTCAAAACACCTCTCTTATGTCCTAACTAGTGAAATTGCCTGCGCTTTGCGCGGCTATGTGAAATATTTGTAAGACAATAATATATAGTATTTATATTCAGATTAGTATTAGATATATAGACAATGTTGATATTTCTTTTCATCTGCGACATGATAGATTTTCTCATCTTTTTTTAAACATATAAAATATATCAAAAAAATTACATTTTTTTAAGTGCAAACTATTCATATGTATATAGTAGAATAAAATATTTACCATGGTGAAGTAAATTGAACAAAAGATCATATTTTGAAATAACAATATATTGTATTACGCTGGAAATATTTTTTTATGTTTTAATTTTCTCCATCTTTTATAGAAGTACTGATTCTCTAAACAAATCATGATTTCATAAAAATTAAAATTGAAGTTCTTTATTGTATCTTTATTATTACATTTGTCTATTATAATTTTTTTTAACATTAATTAAATATTTATAAATATTATGAAAATGAAACATACAAAAGTTATGAATAATATTTAAGAGTAGAAGTTACAAGTAAGATAAAAAGACACGAGTTATAAATTTTGTTAGACACTAAATGCATTAATAATTCTGCATTGATTTTATTTGTAAAACTAAATAAATGAATATGAAAATCAAGAGTGAAAATACAAAACTAAACTAAAAAATAAAATAATTGATGACTACATAAAAATTCTAAATATATTTCAAACAAAAAAGAATAGTGACAAAAATAGATTGTTATATAATAAAGAAAATGACATCATAGAATCAATAGTTTTGAATTTTTTTTTTTGCAAGCATAATAAAATGAAGCTCCTGATTATCATAATTTCTTTTTGTTGAAATGTGATAATTATATTAACTATGCTTCATAACCAAAAAAATAGTAGAATAGTAAAGAACTAAATGAATAGCATTATCAATACATGTAGCTAAGTTATTCATACAAATTAATGTTTTAAAAAATTATAACAAAAGTAGCTAAGTTACTAATACAACTCAAAGTAAAAAAAAATTCTAGCAAAAATAATCTCTAATTATGCTTTAAATAAAATTTCTTCTACCATCTTCCTTTGCAAGTAGATCCACCACCATATTCTGCTCCATATGTCAAACTCTTTATCATATGCTAATCAATTGGATAAAAAAACATAATTATGAATAAATAAAATATCATACTAATTAAAAAATAATTATATCAAAAGAAAGAAAGAAATCTAAACTATAAGTAATATTTATGTAAATTATTTTTTCAATTGTACTAACAATAAATAATAATCATCTCTTGAAGTCTAGTAAATATTGTAATCAAACTACATTATATCCCGACAAACTGACTATTATAGCTAACAATCACAGACTAACAACACATTATTCCTTAGTACAAAGTGGTACTTGCTTGGAGAACGATAATACATACATAAATAAAATATTAAGAAATCATGTCCAAGTACATAAAAATAAAAAGAAAAATTTGAGAATAAAATATTTCTTTCCTTCATGCTTCTTTTTTGTTACATGTTAGTTAAATCACAAAATAATATGATGAAAAAAATGAAAATGTATTCTTGAATGTGAATTTTCATGAAATTAAATATAAATTTATATAGACAAAATAGAAGAAATGAAAAGAAAGATTGAGAATAAATATTTCTTACCTTCATGTATTTCTTTTTTGTTACATGTTAGTTAATTCACAAAATCAATATGATGAATAAGAGAAATGATAATCTAAAATGTGAATCTTCATGAAACTAAATATGAATTTACATAGGTAAAATAGAGGAATACCATAAGACATCATAAACTTAAAAATTAAAGTTTGAAGGTTATGGACATGAAAATTATGGGAGTCACAAATATTATTAAAAATAAAAATTAAAGAGGTGTAAGTCATGGGTAATAAAAAGAATACGAAAAGTTTTTGTTGTAAATGTTCCCCCATTAATAAAATACTTATTTGTAACAAATTAAGTAATTTACTTTTATGATACAATAATTAATTTAAATAAGAAATAATGTCAAAAAAGGAGAAAAAATATAAATGCAAATGGAGAGTATAGAGAGGTGTCACATCACTTGTCTATGTTTTTCCTTTATTATATATATAGATGTCTTTCAAAGACAATACTAATGAGCTTAAAAATCATCCTCTGTTTATAGAGTTGTGCTTTTCCTTATAAAGTCAAAATCAATTTCAAATAGAACTACAATTTCAATCCTTTTCCTAATAGAATTGGAAACTAAAATAAAGAGAATAATTCTAATCCTTTTCCAAGTAGGATTAGGCCATGAACCATTGGCTGAAACATGGGCAACATAAATTCTCTGAGATTGGGAGTCCATATCCTTATAGTTAGTTGATATTTGAGTGAAATGATCCAATCTTGAATATCTAAAGTTGCCAAATATTCTAATTTAATAAAAACCTCTTTAGTATTACTTTCTACTCTTAAACCACACTTCTTGAACCTTACCAAAACCAAACTTCTTGAACCTTACCATTATCAAATTAGAGTACTTTGAAAACAAAACTTTTTGATCACTAATTATCCCTTCAGTAATCAGGAAACCCACCAACTCCACAATCCTCAATGCTGAGTGATACCACTGATTTGACCATTTTAAAAAATATTTGTGATTTAGAATATGATAATCATAATTGGGTAACATTTGGTGTTGATGAGATAGAAATTGATATGAATTTACCGTATTATATTGTAATTTTCATATCTCAATTTTGATGAGCACCACATGATCCTTGTGTTTGGTCTTTTTCATGTTACCCTTCTGTCACGTCCTTAGTCTACGACTATGTGCACGTGTGACACTTGACAACTTGCTCGTTCGTGTACTATTTGCTCACGATCTTGCTATGTTAAGTCAGTCTAAGACACCAAGAATCACTAAGAGAATGATAGAGAGAATACAAGAGAATTGCTTAAAAGAATTGTATTGTAGAAAACTTTGATTGATTTTTGCTTGATGGTTTTACAAATAGATGCCCCTCTACTTATACTACTCACTTAGGGGCTAATATACAAATAATAATTATTACATAAGTACCTATAAGTCACTTTATTAGAATTCTCTGCATGCCTAGAATATTCTGAGACATTTCAAGAATTCTTAAAATATTCTAAGACCTCTCAAGAATTCTTTCTAAATATTCTAGAGTCTTTCCAAGAAATTCTACATGGTTCTAGAATCTTCCCTAAAATTCTAGAATACTTATTATGTATGTTTCCACATGGAAAACTTTATGACAAAAATCATCTTCTATTTATAGAGTTGTGCTTTTCCTTATAAAGTCAAAATCAACTCCAAATAAAATTATAATTTCAATCCTTTTCCTAATAGAATTGGAAATCAAATAAAGAAAATAATTATAATCCTTTTCCAAGTAGGATTAGGTCATGGGCCAGTGGCTGAAATATGGGCCATAACCCAACATAAAGTCTCTGAGATTGAGAGTCCATATCCTTATAGTCGGTTGATATTTGAGTGAAATGATCCAATCTTGGATATCTAAAGTTGCCAAATATTCTAATTTAATAAAAACCTCTTTAGTATTACTTTCTACTCTTAAACCACACTTCTTGAACCTTACCATTATCAAATTAGAGCACTCTGAAAACAAAACTTTTTGATCACTAATTATTCCTTTAGTAATCAGGAAACCCACCAACTTCACAATCCTCAATGCGGAGTGATACCACTGATTTGACCATTTTAAAAAATATTTGTGATTTAGAATATGATAACAATAATTGGGTAAGTTTTGGTGTTGATGAGATAGAAATTGATATGAATTTACCGTATTATATTGTAATTTTCATATCTCAATTTTGATGAGTACCACGTGATCCTTGTGTTTGCTCTTTTTCATGTTACCCTTCTGTCACGTCCTTAGTCTATGACTATGTGCGCGTGTGACACTTGAAAACTTGCTCATTCATGTATTATTTGCTCACGATCTTGCTGTGCCAAGTCAGTCTAAGAAACTAGGAATCACTAAGAGAATGATAGAGAGAACACAATAGAATTGTTTAAAAGAATTGTATTGTAGAAAACTTTGATTGATTTTTGCTTTATGGTTTTACAAATAGATGCCCCTCTACTTATACTACTCACTTAGGGGCTAATATACAAATAATAATTATTACATAAGTACCTATAAGTCCTTTTATTAGAATTCTCTGCATGCCTCGAATATTCTGACACATTTCAAGAATTCTTAAAATATTCTAAGGCCTCTCAAGAATTCTTTCTAAATATTCTAGAGTCTTTCCAAGAAACTCTACATGGTTATAGAATCTTCCCTCAAATTCTAGAATACTTATCATGTATATTTCCACATGGAAAACTTTATGCCACATGGTGCCTAAGTAGCATGATGACATGGCAGGTCATCACACTCTCTCCCACCTAATGTGGGGACGATTGCAGTGCATTGCTGCTACACAAACTTTCAAATCTTGTCTTTGAATTACCACAAGTCTTCGTACCGCTCTCATGCGGCTTCCTCTGGTGATTGTCCCTTCCAATGAATGAGGAACATGGTTGTGGCTTTTTGCCTTTGTTTTTTCCTGGCTTAGTAGTCAATGATAACCACGATCTCCCGATCATGTGAGATGGTGATAGTAATGGGTGCATGACTTTATTGGCCTCTACTTAGGTCATCCATATCTTCATGGTACGATTTAAGCATGCTGGCATGAAATACATGATGAATCTTAAGATATAGAAGCATGTCAAACTTGTATGAGATCTTGCTCACCTTGGCAAGGATCTTAAATGGGCCCTTATACTTGTGAAATAGATTTTCGTGCATGCCTTGTGTAACACCCCATAACTTGGAGTTGGAGAAAATGTAGAAACTGCTGCAGTACTGGTTCTACGGGACCGACCTACGGATTGTAGGTGGTTCTACGGACCGTAGGAAGGCAGCCGTAGAAACCAAGTTAAGGTTGGAGAATGTCAAGTTTCAGGAGTTAATTCTACGAACTAAAAGTACGGGTCTTAGTCTGATCTACGGATAGTAGATAGGACCCATAGGTTGCCCTCCAGACTTAGTCGAATTTCAGTTCTCAGGGGTTGATCTACGGTGGCCATGTACGGACCGTAGATCGGATGATGGGCCGTACATGGGCATCGTCAGTTGGAAGGCCAAAGTTGCAAACTCTCTGAATCAAACGACGGAGGAACAGGATGGACCGTAGGTCTCGCCGACAAATTTCATTATGGGTATTTTAGACCTTTCCCCTCCCTTCTAACCCAAATCCTAACTTTTTTCTATTATTTTCGGGCTAAAAACAACAGAAACAGTCTGGAAACATTATTACACTTAGAAAAATTTGAGAGGATGTTCAAGAGGAGAAAAGGCTAGGGTTCCAAGAACTTCATCCAAGAGCTTGCGATTTCGCCAAGATCTTTGATCTTCCAGGTATGTAAGGCTTCCTCAGTGTTGGGCTAGTATGTTCACACACCAATTTACATTCAAAATTTAGAATTATGAAATCTAGGGTTTCATCCCATGTTCTTGAGAAATATTTGAGTTTTTTGCCTATTGTTACCGAATTCCAGTTAATTCTTAAGTATTGTATCCATGTTCTTGAGTAGTTATCTTGCTATGGTTCAAGCTTAGATTCTGGTATGAACCCTAATTATTGAGTTGGATGTCCATATTTTATTTTCTGCAAAGAACCCTATGAATTGAGCATTTACTGAATTATTTTGAGAATTTTTTAAACTGAACCATTAATTTAAATTTGTTTCTTTTGAGCAAAAATAGAATGGAGTTGTGAGTAGAGTTAAAGAGGCAGTTTGAGTAACTTGTAAATGAAACTTTGATTTCCCAACTATCATTTTTGAGCGAGAAAGAGGACTTTGATTTTGAGAAAATAACTAATAGAGTTTTGAGAAGAGGAGTTGAGGCACTGTTTCTTAAAGAGTACATTTTGAGTAATTATCTCAAAACCAGAGGAAGAGTATATATTTACTTACTTGAGCATGAGTATATTTATTGGGAGTAGTATTGAGCACCGATATGGGGATGAGTTCAGACAACTCAACTCCCCATAAACCATGTATGCCAACATGGGTAAAGGAGTCATACTTTTTAGATGATTTCCTTATGCCTTCAGGTAGAGCTTATTGGATCCACTTAGTTGAGGATGTCTTATACTCCGGCAAGGTATAGGACAGTTCTGGCAGCGTGGCGAGACGCTGTATCATCATTTAGCTCAGAGTGATGGTTGTCGGTTAGAGAATCTCCCAAATATGAGTAATTACTTACTTTATGATATTTTACACATATTCTTGAGGTTGCTTTTGTATATTTTTAAAAGTTTTACATTGAATTACTTTTGAGTATCACTTTTACTTGAGTTAGTTATGAGTTCGTTTTGCTTTGAGTTGAGTTGAGTTGAGGTGAGTACTTCCTTGAGCCTTCTCTTTTATACTATTGTTATATTCAACCATTTTACATACCAATGCATTCAATGTACTGATGTCATTCGACCTGCATCGTTTCATGATGCAGACACAGGTGTTCAGAGTTATAAGCAAGCGCTTCGTTGATCCCGTTCACATTCCAGATAGCAGTTGTGGTGAGTCTCCTAGTACTTCCGGAGGATCTGCATTCTTTTCATTTCCGTTATTTCAGTTGTTTAGTTTTGTCGAGGTGTCATGGGGTTTGTCCCGACATCCATCTGAGTATTTATAGGCTTCATAGATAGGTCTAGAGTTGATGAGTTTTTCTATGATTATTCTTATTTCCCTATGTGGAGTTTGACTAATGTTCCCCGTTTTATGAGAATTGAGTATTTTCCAGACTTTAACAATTTTAACTGTTCGTTTAAGTTTGTGAGTTTACTTGTGCTGTGTTAGGAGCCTTATGGGCTCGAGTTAAGTCTTCCGCTGAGTAGTGAGCCAGGCCAAGGGTTCGCTTAGGGATCAACAATGGTTCTCAAGTGCCGGCCATGTCCAGGGTGTAGACTCGGGGCGTGAAAAACTTGGTATTAGAGCACAGAGTTCAAGAGTCCTTGGGAGTCTATGAAGCCGTGTCAGTAGAGTCCTAGTTATCGGTGTGAAGCGCGCTGTTGCTCCCAAATGCACACGCAAGTGTACGTGGTCACGCAATTAATATAGTGGCTCTAAAAGAGCCGAATTATCGAACACACAGGAACTTGTCAATTAACTATTTACTAAATTATACTAGTCTAATTATTTATTTAAGAGTGTCAAAATAAATAAAAGAATGTAGGAATTAAATAAAAAGATGAACTTACAGTAATTGGGACAATTCAAAGGCTGTAGCATGGTTAAGGTTTCATGTATCTCATCTCATGTAATAAATTAAATACGGTTATCAAATTACTGATTTACAGGGTTAATTTTATGATCATGATCTCTCGACCTCTAATCGCCTACTCCAACTAGCTGTCTAACTACATCGTTGAGCGGGGATAGGCAGTCCTAATTGGCGAGCATTTATATTTCATCCTGTTTCGTAACTGAGCGAGGTGTTCGTCCGGGCGTCACTCCTGAACACGAATCTAAACAAAGTTAGAACAAGCTCTTTGCATTCTCTGGTCTATCTACCTCTTCATCTCTCGAGTCCAAGAATAAACAATAGATTTATTTCGATGGTGGCCTAGCATGAAATACTAAAATAAGAACACAAAAGTAATTTAAGCGATAACAAATAATTAATTCAAAACAATCGATGTTCAACAATTATCCATAGCCGCAGCCCTAGAACAAGGGTCTTTAGCTACTAATACCTAAGAAAAAGAAGAAGAAAAGAATCCTAAAAAGTATTGACAACTTTTCCTTCCACAATGTCTTCTCTCCGTCTATTCTCCTCCCAGTATATCCCAATAATTATTTCTATGGACTATTTATAGATATAGAAAATCCTAAATAAAATAATTGAGTCCAAAATAAATTAGGAACCCAAAACCAAACGGAATTGGATTTCCTCGTGAACGAACAGTACATGCAACCGACTTCAATTATGCGCGTGTCTTCATCACTTGACACGTGGCAGCATGTAATACTTCAATCTAATTTGCAATTTGAAATCTTCTGTACTTCATATATGTTATACAATATTATATTAAATTTAATCCATTAAGTTGTCTGCTTGATTTCCTTCTTCAATTTTTCATTTTTAATTTGTTTTAGCTTCAAACTTCTTTATCTTCACACCAATTTAATTCTACAAATAAAATATATTTTTTAGCACAATCCATAAAATTTATGCTAAAAAAGGACAAATACAAATATTAAATTTGAGGCAAATAATGATAAGCATATATATTTTTGGCCTCACATCACGCGCCACATCTATAATTAGGAGGCTACGACATTTAGGAACCCTTCCCTTTCTTCTTATTCCACCTCCTGCTATAGAGTTCATCTCTATAAAAGTTTTCCTTCTAAATCATTCTTACGCGTATCTTTTCAGATCATGCCTCCACGAAAAGTTGTCCGAGGACGTCTATTAGGAGGAACGTGAACCCTCCAGGTCAAGAAGTTCCCAATGCACCAGAAGTGCAACCCCCACAAGGAGATGTCACCAATGCTAAGTTCAGAAATGCTATTCAGATGCTGACTCAGGTTGTGGCGAATTAGGCTGGACAACAGAGAGTGGGTCGTCAGGATGTGGATGATACATCCACTGTCCGCGAATTCTTGAGGATGAATCACCCAGAGCTCACAAGGTCAAATATCACAGAGGATCCAGAGAACTTTGTGGAGGAACTAGAGAGGGTGTTTGAGGTTATGCGTATTGCTAATGCAGAGCGTGTGGAGCTAGCTTCTTACTGCTCAAAGGTGTTGCTAGGGTATGGTATGACTAATGGAAGAAGAACAGGGTAGATGGGGCACCACCTATGAGTTGGGTAGTGTTTGAAGAGGCCTTCTTGGGGCATTTCTTCCCCCGCGAACTAAGGGAGGCAAAGGTAAGAGAATTCCTAAATTTGAAGCAGGGATCTATGAGCGTGTAGGAGGTCAACATCAAGTTCACTCAGCTATCCCGCTATACTCCAGTGGTGGTGGCTGATATGAGGAGCATGATGAGCCTGTTTATGTCTGGGCTATCCCGCTTGTCAAGTAAGGAAGGTAAGGCGGCTATGCTAATAGGGGACATGGACATAGCTAGGCTCATGATCCATGTGCAACAAGTTGAGGAAGATAAGTTGAAGGACAGGGAAGAGTTCCGTACCAAGAGGGCTAAGACAACCAGCCATAAGTCTGGCCACCAGAAAACCGGGAATGGGAATCGGTCCTCTTTCCAGCAGAGTTCATCTGGACCAGCACCATCATCAGCTAGTGCACCTACACCGAGGAACAGAGGTGAATTCAAGAACCAGAACTCCCAGAATTCCAGAGCTCGACCTACTCAGTCTCAGGGTAGCGTGGCACCAAGGACAAATTGGATCCCCACATATACCAGATGCGGTAGAGAGCACCCGGGAGAGTGTCGTGGTGGCTTGAGTGGCTGCTTCAAGTGCGGTTAGCCAGGTCACTTTATGAGAGAGTTCCATAGAACAAAGCATGGTAATGGGGGTAATAGAGCCCAGTCTTCTTCAGCAGCTCCAGCAGATAGGAGCAACCAGAGGGGAATTACTTCAGGGACAGGTGGAGGTACAAACCGCCTGTATGCTATGGGTACTCGACAGGATCAGGAGAACTCGCCAGATGTAATTACTGGTATGCTTCGAGTTTTTACATTTGATGTATATGCCTTGATTGATCCAGGTGCGAGTCTGTATTTTGTGGCTCATTTCGTAGCTATGAGGTTCGGCATTTCCCCCGAATAACTTCTTGAACCTTTAAGTGTTTCTACACCTGTTGGTGAGTTTATTCTAGAAGAAAGAGTCTACCGTGATTGTAATTTCTCCGTCTATCACAAGAACACCATGGCTGACTTGGTTGAGTTAGATATGGTGGACTTTGATGTTGTTCTAGGTATGGACTGACTTCATGCTTGTTATGCCTCAGTTGATTGCAAAACTCGAGTAGTTAAGTTTCAGTTTCCTAATGAGCCAATTCTAGAGTGGAGGAGCAGTTCAGAAGTGCCTAAGGGTCGTTTCATCTCATACATTAAGGCCAGAAAGTTAGTTTCTAAGGGGTGCATTTACCACTTAGTCCGAGTTAATGACTCTAGTGTTGAGGCACCGCCTATCCGGTCAGTTCCAGTTGTGAGTGAGTTTTCAGAGGTCTTTCCAGATGATCTTCCCGAAGTCCCTCCTGAGAGAGAGATAGACTTCGGAATAGATATTCTTCCAGATACTCAACCCATATCCATTCCGCCATACAGAATGGCCCCAGGTGAGTTAAAAGAGTTGAAAGAGCAGTTAAGAGATCTCCTTGATAAGGGTTTCATCCCACCAAGTGTCTCATCTTGGGGCGCTCCGGTCTTGTTCGTGAGGAAGAAGGATAGTTCCCTTAGGATGTGCATATATTACCGTAAGTTGAACAAGGTCACAATAAAGAATAAGTATCCTCTTTTGAGAATTGATGATCTTTTCGACCAACTTCAGGGTGCCACTTGTTTCTCTAAGATAGACCTCAGATCTGGCTATCATCAATTGAGAGTGAGAGAAAGTGACATCCCGAAAATAGCTTTCAAGACCCATTAAGGTCATTATGAATTTCTTGTTATGTCCTTTGGTTTGACTAACGCTACTGCAGCTTTCATCGATCTGATGAACAGAGTATTCAAGCTATATCTGGACATGCTTGTTATCATGTTTATTGATGACATACTGATCTACTCGAGGAATGAGGAGGACCATGCTAGTCATCTCAAAATAGTCCTTCAAACCCTCAAGGATCGAGAGTTGTATGTGAAGTTCTCAAAGTGTGAGTTTTGACTCAAATATGTGGCTTTCCTAGGCCACATTATTTCTGGTGAAGGAATTCGAGTTGAAACTCAGATGATTGAGGCAGTGCAGAATTGGCCAAGGCCCATATCTCCAACTGACATATGGAGTTTCTTGGGGTTGGCTGGTTATTACAAAAGGTTCGTCGAGGGTTTTCATCTATTTCATCTCCACTGACTAAGCTAACCTAGAAAACAACTAAGTTCCAATGGTCCGCAGCTTGTGAGAAAAGCTTTCAGGAATTGAAAACTCGGTCGACTACAACTTCAGTGTTGACCCTACCAGAGGGTACATAGGGTTTTGTTGTTTATTGTGATGTGTCCCGAGTTGGGCTTGGTTGTGTATTGATGCAGAAGGGTAAGGTGATAGCATATTACTCCAGACAGCTTAAGATTCATGAGAGAAACTACCCAACTCATAATCTCGAGTTGGCAGCAGTAGTCTTTGCTCTCAAAATATGGCGTCACTATCTCTATGGTGTTCATGTAGATGTGTTCACGGACCACAAGAGTCTCCAGTATGTGTTCAGTCAGAAATAGCTCAATCTCAGACAAAGGAGGTGATTGGAGTTGCTCAAGGATTACGACATGGGCATCCTCTATCACCCAAGTAAGGCTAATGTGGTTGCTGATGCCTTGAGCAAGTTGTCCATGGGGAGTACAACCCATGTTGAAGAAGGCAAGAATGAGTTATCTAAGGAAGTCCACAGGCTGGCACGGTTGGGTGTTCGCTTGTTGGATTCCAGTGAAGGCAGAGTATTTGCGATGAACGGAGCTGAGTCCTCATTAGTGGAAGAGGTGAAAGGGAAGCAAGACCAAGACCCCATTTTGCTTGAGTTGAAGGCAAATATGCATAAGCAGAAAGTGATGGCTTTTGCACAAGGGGGAGTGGAGTGTTGAGGGACCAAGGAAGATTGTGTGTTCCAGATGTAGATGACCTCCAAAAGATGATCATGGAAGAAGCTCATAGTTCCAGATATTCAATTCATCCGGGTTCCACAAAAATGTACCACGACTTGAGAGAATTTTATTGGTGGAGTAGCATGAAGAGGTGCATCGTTGAATTTGTTGCTAGGTGCCTGAATTGTCAGCAAGTCAAGGCGGAGCATCAGAGACCGTGTGGTGTAGCCCAGAATATACCCCTTCCGGAATGGAAGTGTGAGATGATCAATATGGACTTCAACACAGGTTTACCCAATCTCGCAGGCAGCATGATTCCATTTGGGTGATTGTGGATCGGATGACCAAATCAGCCCACTTCTTATCGGTGAAGACTACCAATATAGTAGAGGAGTATGCAAACCAATACATTCGCGAGATAGTTCGACTGCATGGAGTTCCACTATCCATCATCTCAGACAGAGGTGCTCAGTTTACTGCGCACTCTTGGAAGTCATTCCAGAAAGGTTTGGGCACAAAGGTGAACCTTAGTACTGCTTTCCATCCTCAGGCGGATGGTCAAGCAGAACGCACCATTCAGACCTTGGAGGACATGTTGAGAGCATGTGTTATTGATTTTAAAGGTAATTGGGATGATCATTTGCCTCTTATCGAGTTCGCATACAACAATAGTTACCACTCCAGCATACAGATGGCTCCGTATGAGGCTTTATATGGTAGGATGTGTAGATCTCCCATTGGCTGTGAAACGACCCCAAAAATGCCCGAAAATGTGCTTCGGAAACACCTATAATTGTAATTTCCATATATCTCAAAATCCGTGCATGATTTCGGAAATTCGACTTCATATTCTTATTTGTGGGGTCAAATTGAGTGGGAAATGGGTCTAACCCGAATTTTAGAGCAACCGTATCAAAATTCGAAAATCGCAAAAATTGCGATTTGGAGGGTCAACTTTAAAGGGGCATATCTCTTAGCACACAAGGAACTGGAAGGGCTGCAACCTATCAAATTAAAGCTCTTTGAGTTATCTTTCCAACGCACTTGGTTTCACCTTAGTCCGAGTTAGGATGAGGGAGTTATGACCATTTTCGTAAAACCTGTCTGTGCAGATTTGCAATTTCCAGTGAGCTTTTTTTTAGGCGGGTTGGAGACGTTTTTTTTTATAAAAAGGGGATATGTCCCATACTTAGTCATTTTTCTTAACTCCAAAAACACTCTCTAAGCCCTCTCCAAAAATTCCACCAAGATCTTAAACCAAATTCAAACATCTCAAGCTCTAATTCCGGATTCAAGACTCAATCTCAAGCTTCGATTCTCCATTCCAATCTTCATCAAGGATTCTCCAAAGTTGAGGTATGTGGGTTTGATTGTGGAAACCTTCCTTTCCACAAGTCCAACCATTTATCCTCTATTTCTACTTCAAGTTTATGGGTCCTTATGATTATTTATGAACTCTTGAATTATGGAATTACTACTACACACCCTATTATGGTCCATTTTGCATATTATCATGAAATGGAATTATTATGTGATGTTTATGGTTTACATGCTTCCATGATCAAATTATGAAGGTTGATATATATATGTATGTTGTTGGTGGGCTGATTTATATGGATTTTGGAATTGGTTGGACTTAGTATTCTTGAAATACATGATTTCATTTACATGAACAATTGCCCACCTTGTGTTTGATAAAATGCCCATTTATAGAATTCTTAGGAAAGGGAAGGTCCAAGGTACGTCCTATGAGTCGGATGGTTATGTAATTACTGAAATGATGATGAAATGGACACATGTATATGATTTTCTCTATATAAGTGTTGTGAGTCGAACCGCCTAGTACGGGGGGTAGTAGGCCCGTATAACCATATCGAGGGTTGGTACCTTGGTTGCCTAGTACGGGGGGTAGTAGGCCCGTATAACCGTATCGAGGGTTGGTACCTTGGTGCCTAGTACGGGGGTAGTAGGCCCGTATAACCGTATCGAGGGGTTTGTACCTTGGTCCCTAGCTCGGGGGGTGGTAGGCCCGTGTAACCATATTGAGGGGTTTGTACCTCTTTCGCCTCTCCAAGGGGGTGGTAGGCCTTGGAAATACTATATTGATGGTCACTCGCCACACATGTACTACGTCCCACTAAATATGATTTTTATGTAAGCATCATTATACATATCATTTCATTAATATGCTATCTATTGGGTATGATTACGCATTTTTCCTATGATGTCCATCTAATGTAGCATTGCATTGCATCCCATATACTTAGTACATTCAAATGTACTAACGCATACTCTATGCCTACATGATGTCACCATGTAGGGACCGGAGCACCGCTTGACCATCCTCCTCCGCGTGGCTAGTACGATTTTCTATAGTGGTTATTGGTGAGTCCTCCATTTCGGGGACGTTGCTCATGATCTTTTGCTATGTATAAAACTTTTCCTTTCTAGTTATGTTTTGACTATGAGGGTGAGCCCGGTAGTTTGTCTTAGCCCCCGCTAAGTACTCATGTTTAGAGGTGGTGTTGGACAAGTTGTGTATTATGCTTGAGCTTGACTCATCTATGGTATTTATGTATCATTTCTTTTTTTTGCTCCCTTAGTCCCGATTTCCCCCTTGATTATGCTTATCGTTTATGGTCATTTAATTGCTTCCGCGACCAAGGATGTGTAATGATACGCTATGAGGCTTGTTTGGGGTTCCTTCGGGTTCCCTATTCGCCGGTCACATCTAGGCCCTAGGCTTGGGTCGTGACAGGCTGGTTCGAGGTTGGTGAAGCTGAATTGATAGGACCAGATCTGGTTCATCAAGCTATGGAGAAGGTGAAGTTAATTCAAGAGAGGTTGAAGACAGTACAGAGTCGTCAGAAATCCTACACAGATGTTAGGAGAAGAGATTTGGAGTTTGAGGTTGATGATTGGGTATATCTAAAGGTCTCACCCATGAAGGGTGTGATGAGATTTGGCCGAAAAGGGAAGCTCAGTCCCCGCTACATTCGTCCTTATAAGATATCAAAGAGAGTTGGCAATGTAGCCTATGAGTTGGAGCTACCATCAGAGTTAGAGGTAGTCCATCTAGTATTTCACATCTCTATGTTGAGGAAATGCTTGAGTGATCCTTCCCTTGTTGTGCCTACTGAGAATATTGGCATCAAGGACAGCCTATCTTATGAGGAGATCCCCATTCAGATCCTTGATCGCCAGGTTCGCAAATTGAGGACCAAAGAAGTTGCATCGGTGAAAGTCTTGTGGAGAAATCAGCTCGTTGAGGAAGCTACTTAGGAGGCCAAGGAGGACATGAAAAAGAGATATCCACATCTTTTTGCCACCAATGCATATCCAGAGCAAGGTACTAACTCTTAACGAAGTACCATTTTCAGTTTAGCATGTTGAGTTCTTGAGTTTTTAAATTTAATTGGCATGTGTTGCTTGGAATTGTATGGTGTTGGGTTGTTGGATGTACCCATCCCTTATAGGCTTAGTATGGTCTCATTCGAGGATGAATGTTCCCAAGGGGGAGATATTGTAACACCACATAACTTGGAGTTGGAGAAAATGCAGAAACTGCTGCAGTACTGGTTCTACGGGACCGACCTACGGACCGTAGGTGGTTCTACGTACCATAGGAAGGCAACTGTAGAAACCAGGTTGAGGTTGAAGAATGTCAAGTTTCAGGAGTTGATTCTACGGACCAAATGTACGGGTCGTAGTCTGATCTACGGATCGTAGATAGGACCCGTAGGTTGCCCTCCGGATTTAGTCGAATTTCAGTTCTCAGGGCCTGATCTACGGTGGCCATGTATGGACCGTAGATCGGATGACGGGCCGTACATGGGCATTGTCAGTTGGAAGGCCAATGTTGCAAACTCTTTGAATCAAATGACGGAGGAGCAGGACAGACTGCAGGTCGACTTATAGACCGTAGGTCGCGCCGACAGTTTTCATTAAGGGTATTTTATACCTTTCCCCTCCCTTCTAAACCCAAATCCCGACTTTTTCCTATTATTTTTGGGCTAAAAACAATAGAAACATTCTGGAAACATTATTACACTTAGAATAATTTGAGAGGACGTTCAAGAGGAGAAAAGGCTAGGGTTCCAAGAACTTCAACCAAGAGCTTGCGATTTTGCCAAGATCTTTGATCTTCCAGGTATGTAAGGCTTCCCTCAGTGTTGGGCTAGTATGTTCACACGCCAATTTACATTCAAAATTTATAATTATGAAATCTAGGGTTTCATCCCATGTTCTTGAGAAATATTTGAGTTTTCTGCCTATTGTTACCGAATTCCAGTTAATTCTTGAGTATTGTATCCATGTTCTTGAGTAGTTATCTTACTATGGTTCATGCTTAGATTATGGTATGAAACCTAATTATTGAGTTGGCTTTCTATATTTTATTTTCTGCAAAGAACCTTATAAATTGAGCATTTACTGAATTATTTTGAGAGTCTTTTAAACTGAACCATTAATTTAAATTGGTTTCTTTTGAGCAAAAATAGAGGGGAGTTGTGAGTAGAGTTAAAGAGGCAGTTTGAGTAACTTGTAAATGAAACTTTGATTTCCCAACTATCATTTTTGAGTGAGAAAGAGGACTTTGATTTTGAGAAAATAACTAAGAGTATTTTGAGAAGAGGAGTTGAGGCACTGTTTCTTAAAGAGTACATTTTGAGTAATTATCTCAAAACCAGAGGGAGAGTATATTTTTACTTACTTGAGCATGAGTATATTTATTGGGAGTAGTATTGAGCACCGATATGGGGATGAGTTCAGACAACTCAACTCCCCATAAACTATGTATGCCAACATGGGTAAAGGAGTCATACTTTTTAAATGATTTCCTTATGCCTTCGGGTAGGGCTTAGTGGATCCACTTAGTTGAGGATGTCTTACACTCCGGCAAGGTATAGGACAGTTCTGGCAGCGTGGGCGAGATGTTGTATCATCATTTAGCTCACGGTGATGGTTGTCGGTTAGAGAATCTCCCAAATATGAGTAAACACTTACTTTATGATATTTTACACATATTCTTGAGGTTGCATTTGTATTTTTTTAAAAGCTTTACATTGAATTACTTTTGAGTATACTTTTACTTGAGTTAGTTATGAGTTGTTTTGCTTTGAGTTGAGTTGAGGTGAGTACTTTCTTGAGCCTTCTCTTTTCTACTATTGTTATATTCAACCATTTTACATACCAGTGCATTCAATGTACTGATGTCATTCGACCTGCATCGTTTCATAATGCAGACACAGGTGTTCAGGGTCATCAGCAGGCGCTCCGTTGATCCCGTGCACATTCCAGATAGCAGTTGTGGTGAGCCTCCTAGTACTTCAGGAGGATCTGCATTCTTTTCATTTTCGTTATTTCAGTTGTTTAGTTTTGTCGAGGTGTCGTGGGGTCTATCCCGACACCCGTCTGAGTATGTAGAGGCTTCATAGACAGGTCTAGAGTTGATGAGTTTTTCCATGATTATTCTTCTTTCCCTATTTTGAGTTTGACTAATGTTCCCCGTTTTATGAGAATTGAGTATTTTCCAGACTTTAACTATTTTAACTGTTCGTTTAAGTTTGTGAGTTTACTTGTGCTGTGTTAGGAGCCTTATGGGCTCGAGTTAAGTCTTCCGCTGAGTAGTGAGCCAGGCCAAGGGTTCGCTTGGGGATCAACAATGGTCTTCAAGTGCCGGCCACGTCCAGGGTGTAGACTCGGGGCGTGACACCTTATGTCTTGAATTGTTTATGATTAAACTTAGGGGTGTTCACGGGTTGGTTTGGATCGGTTATTGGTCAAAATCAAAATCAAACCAACTTAATCGGTTTTAAAATTATCAAAACCAAACCAAACCACATATAGTATACATTTATTGGTTTGGTTTTTATCGGTTTCGGTTCGGTTATTTACCATACACAAAAATAAAAGAAACAATTCATTCAAAACGTGAAAAATGTGACAACAATCCATTTAAAATGAGAAATAGTTAGAATGACTGACATTACAAAACTTTCGATCACTGAATTTACTATGAATAAAGCTTCAAAATTCACTATTTTGGCCTAGAAGGAAGAGACAATGACATTTTCAGTCCTACAAAGAATTGTCATAGACACTAATATACATGAAACCAATAATATAAGTGTTCTCACATTTGGCATATTTGCATTCATAAGTAAATTATAAATAAATTTTGATGAAAACATATATATGATTTTAAAAATTGTTTATAGAAATAATATATTATGTAAGTATAATAATAAAATATATGTATATAATTTCTTGGTTCGGTTCGGTTATTTCTTCGATTATTTTCGAATAAAATCATAACCAAACCAAATACTATCGATTTTTAAAAACCTAAACCAAACCCAAATAAAATCGATTTAATTCCGTTTTTCGGTTTGGATCGGTTTTGTCCAAACCATGAACACCCCTAATTAAACTTTACCGTGACTATGTCCCCAACTCTATAGTCCGTGGGATGCCTTTTGTGGTCCACAAATTTCTTCAGCTGCTTAGTTGTCTTATCCAAGTAGGACTTAGCAGTGTCAAGCTGCTTTTCCTATTCTTTAGCCATATGATAAGCTCCCAAACTCTTCCCTTCGAATGTAGCTGGAAGTGAATGTGGAGTTTGAGGTTATTGGCATGTGGCTAGCTCAAATGGTGTATGACATAGTATGTTTAAAATTACAAGGTTCAAAAGGTATTGTTAATATGCTATATACATGTAATCTTTAAAATCACAAGATGTGATTTTATTCTACATTATCAAACATCTTGTCCATTTAAACTAGGACTCATCTTGGATATTACGTCCCAACGCACACAAAAGTTACACCATATGGATCAGTAGAAAAACAAAAATTTCCAACTATGGCAGCCCAAAAATTTGAATTGAATAGTAAATGGAAAAAAATAAAGGTATCATATCAAACCTCTCTTAATCCTTATATACAGGCTGAATAAAAGAATAAAAAAAGAAAAGGTGGATGAGTTCTCTACATATTGGGATGCAATTCCATAGAAGGCGCGACAGATTTGTATATCTCATATATCAATCTATTGTCAAACTCTTTATTCGTATAACTCACTTCAACTTGTCGAGTCTTGAGAAATCTTTTGCTAACGAATTTCCATATTGATGATCTCTTCCCACCAAACCTAATAACTTTGATGTTCTTCCTTCCAACACCATCTAGACCATGATATTTTTCTATTGATCTCCATTTCTTATTCGAGTCTCTATGGAATATTTTCGAAATCCAATCCATCCAACCTACAAACTTTAAATTCAATTCCAATATAATTGTAAGAGATTTAATTAAGGTATGATAGAATTGAAGAATGATTTGTTTGGTTTATATAAGGGAAGAAATTGAATATTAGTCAGGTCAACAAAGTCGATGGGGGAATTCAATGATAGACAACTAATTATTATAAACAATAAATTGCAGCAGTCTTTAGAATTAAATTAATTAGTGTGAATGATAGTGGAAGAAAATAATACCATATTAGCATACAAAATATTACTTTTCCGTTTCAATTTCTTTATCTGATTTTGATTTTATATAAAAAAAATTAAAAAATAAAGAATGATTTTCACATCTTGTGGACTAAAAAAAATTATATAGAATGTACCAAAATATCCTTTAAATCTTGTCGTTTTAAAATGTCATTTGAAAAATTGAAATTAAAGAGTTTTCAAAAAAGGAAAAAAATATTTTTCGAAATAGACTAAAAAGGAAAGTAAAACAAACAAATTAAAACTGAGAGAGTATGTACTATTTAAAATTGATAATTATGTAAACTTTTTGTTTGTGTGTGATTCATGTGTACTAGTTAATTTACAAACGTTTCGCAATATAATTACTATACTCCTAATGCATAAGCGGATTTAGAAATTGAAGTTTATGAATCCCTTACGTTAATATACAATAATAATTAGGTCTACAATCAAATTTATAGATATTTGATAATAGTTTATATATGTACTGTTTTGCCAGCCTATGGTTATACTTATACCCCGTTTTGATTACGCTACAAACAAAAGAGATATTTAGTAGTAATTTTTTTTTAGTGATCATATTTATTGTCACAAAAGATATTTAGTGGTAATTGATTTTAGAGCCTATTTGACATTGTTGTTGGAAAGACAGAAGCACTTATTTTGAGAAAATTTTTTTTTTGTTGAAAAATTAGGAGTTTGACAAATCAATAAAATATTTTTTAAATAGAAGCAGAAACAGTTTTTCTGTTGTTGGGAAGAAGCTAAAAATTTCTTCTTCTTAAAAAAAGCAGAAGTAGAAGCAGAAGCAAAAAATTATTTTTTACAAGACCAAAATATCCCTTCCATATTTACATATTTACCTATATATCTCTTATTAGTTAATTAACATATCTCATAACTTTTGTAAAAAAATCATTTAAGAATTAAATTGAAGTTTTTGAGGAATCATTATTGTTGTTTCTGTTGATCATAGGTTGATGAAATTATTATTTGAAAATAAACTTATAAAAATATCATTCAACTGTAAGAATTATATAGTACTAAAATATTATATAATTATATGATTATTTTTAAATATCATATAATTGATATGTGATTTTAAAAAAAATTAAAAGATAAAATTTAAAAATTTGAATAGCATGTGTATAATTTGACATTCAAATGATTAAAACTTCTTAGTTTTATGCTTGGCATTATCATAGTGGTAGGACTTTTTTTAAATACATTTTATTTAATCTAACTATTAAATTTTCTTATATCGTTATTATTCTAACAAGAAGATAATATGAATTGTGTGAGAGTATTTATGATTTTGAATAATTAAATAAATTAATTAATTAAACAATGCTAAAAATTATTATTAATAAAAAATTTAGACAATGAACTAAGCATATATATTGATTTATTTTCATAAGGGATCTATTATAACATGCCAAGGTGTTAAATGCTAACATTCTCTAATATAAACTTTATAATATCATTTTATAATAGGCTGAGTTTTAAAGTTGTCAATTAATCAATATTTACAATTACACTATCAATTGACCGCGCAACGAGTGGGTACGTATACTAGTAGTATATAAAGAAGAAAAGGAAAAAAGAGTCTAACAATTTCAAATTACCTCACCTTTTATCCTAATTACCCTCAAACTCTCATAACTTATCCTTCCTAAAATTCCTCTTCCCATTTATTTATTTTTCCTTCCCCTTTTGTGTTTCACGTACAAATTCCCCCACCCCCACGTTTTTTTCCATCTTTTTTTTACTGGTTTTACTTCTTTTCTTTTCTATTTTTTATGTCCCTAGAAATTCTCAACCAAATATCTTTAAAATCTTCAACTAAATCACATTCCCACTCCCTCACGTTCCCTTTAATTAGCACCAGACAAACACCCAAAGCATTATAAAAAACCAACGTACACAGAGAAAAAGAGGAGGACACATAGTAAAACACAGGCAGAGAGAAAAAAAATCACTGAATTTATTAACCATACACAAAAATAAAAGAAACAATTCATTCAAAACGTGAAAAATGTGACAACAATCCATCTAAAACGAGAAATAGTTAGAATGGCTAACATTAAAAAACTTTCGATCACTGAATTTACTATGAATAAAGCTTCAAAATTCACTATTTTTGCCTAGAAGGAAGAGACAATGACATTTTCAGTCCTACAAAGAATTGTCATAGACACTCATATACATGAAACCAATAATATAAATGTTCTCACATTTGGCATATTTGCATTCATAAGTAAATTATAAATAGATTTTGATGAAAACATATATAAAATTTTAAAAATTGTTTATAGAAATAATATATTATGTATGTATAATAATAAAATATATGTATATAATTTCTTGGTTCGATTCGGTTATTTCTTCGATTATTTTCGAATAAAATCATAACCAAACCAAATAGTATCGATTTTTAAAAACCTAAACCAAACCCAAATAAAATCGATTTAATTCCGTTTTTCGGTTTGGATCGGTTTTGTCCAAACCATGAACACCCCTAATTAAACTTTACCGTGACTATGTCCCCAACTCTATAGTCCGTGGGATGCCTTTTGTGGTCCACAAATTTCTTCAGCTGCTTAGTTGTCTTATCCAAGTAGGACTTAGCAGTGTCAAGCTGCTTTTCCTATTCTTTAGCCATATGATAAGCTCCCAAACTCTTCCCTTCGAATGTAGCTGGAAGTGAATGTGGAGTTTGAGGTTATTGGCATGTGGCTAGCTCAAATGGTGTATGACATAGTATGTTTAAAATTACAAGGTTCAAAAGGTATTGTTAATATGCTATATACATGTAATCTTTAAAATCACAAGATGTGATTTTATTCTACATTATCAAACATCTTGTCCATTTAAACTAGGACTCATCTTGGATATTACGTCCCAACGCACACAAAAGTTACACCATATGGATCAGTAGAAAAACAAAAATTTCCAACTATGGCAGCCCAAAAATTTGAATTGAATAGTAAATGGAAAAAAATAAAGGTATCATATCAAACCTCTCTTAATCCTTATATACAGGCTGAATAAAAGAATAAAAAAAGAAAAGGTGGATGAGTTCTCTACATATTGGGATGCAATTCCATAGAAGGCGCGACAGATTTGTATATCTCATATATCAATCTATTGTCAAACTCTTTATTCGTATAACTCACTTCAACTTGTCGAGTCTTGAGAAATCTTTTGCTAACGAATTTCCATATTGATGATCTCTTCCCACCAAACCTAATAACTTTGATGTTCTTCCTTCCAACACCATCTAGACCATGATATTTTTCTATTGATCTCCATTTCTTATTCGAGTCTCTATGGAATATTTTCGAAATCCAATCCATCCAACCTACAAACTTTAAATTCAATTCCAATATAATTGTAAGAGATTTAATTAAGGTATGATAGAATTGAAGAATGATTTGTTTGGTTTATATAAGGGAAGAAATTGAATATTAGTCAGGTCAACAAAGTCGATGGGGGAATTCAATGATAGACAACTAATTATTATAAACAATAAATTGCAGCAGTCTTTAGAATTAAATTAATTAGTGTGAATGATAGTGGAAGAAAATAATACCATATTAGCATACAAAATATTACTTTTCCGTTTCAATTTCTTTATCTGATTTTGATTTTATATAAAAAAAATTAAAAAATAAAGAATGATTTTCACATCTTGTGGACTAAAAAAAATTATATAGAATGTACCAAAATATCCTTTAAATCTTGTCGTTTTAAAATGTCATTTGAAAAATTGAAATTAAAGAGTTTTCAAAAAAGGAAAAAAATATTTTTCGAAATAGACTAAAAAGGAAAGTAAAACAAACAAATTAAAACTGAGAGAGTATGTACTATTTAAAATTGATAATTATGTAAACTTTTTGTTTGTGTGTGATTCATGTGTACTAGTTAATTTACAAACGTTTCGCAATATAATTACTATACTCCTAATGCATAAGCGGATTTAGAAATTGAAGTTTATGAATCCCTTACGTTAATATACAATAATAATTAGGTCTACAATCAAATTTATAGATATTTGATAATAGTTTATATATGTACTGTTTTGCCAGCCTATGGTTATACTTATACCCCGTTTTGATTACGCTACAAACAAAAGAGATATTTAGTAGTAATTTTTTTTTAGTGATCATATTTATTGTCACAAAAGATATTTAGTGGTAATTGATTTTAGAGCCTATTTGACATTGTTGTTGGAAAGACAGAAGCACTTATTTTGAGAAAATTTTTTTTTTGTTGAAAAATTAGGATTTTGACAAATCAATAAAATATTTTTTAAATAGAAGCAGAAACAGTTTTTCTGTTTTTGGGAAGAAGCTAAAAATTTCTTCTTCTTAAAAAAAGCAGAAGTAGAAGCAGAAGCAAAAAATTATTTTTTACAAGACCAAAATATCCCTTCCATATTTACATATTTACCTATATATCTCTTATTAGTTAATTAACATATCTCATAACTTTTGTAAAAAAATCATTTAAGAATTAAATTGAAGTTTTTGAGGAATCATTATTGTTGTTTCTGTTGATCATAGGTTGATGAAATTATTATTTGAAAATAAACTTATAAAAATATCATTCAACTGTAAGAATTATATAGTACTAAAATATTATATAATTATATGATTATTTTTAAATATCATATAATTGATATGTGATTTTAAAAAAAATTAAAAGATAAAATTTAAAAATTTGAATAGCATGTGTATAATTTGACATTCAAATGATTAAAACTTCTTAGTTTTATGCTTGGCATTATCATAGTGGTAGGACTTTTTTTAAATACATTTTATTTAATCTAACTATTAAATTTTCTTATATCGTTATTATTCTAACAAGAAGATAATATGAATTGTGTGAGAGTATTTATGATTTTGAATAATTAAATAAATTAATTAATTAAACAATGCTAAAAATTATTATTAATAAAAAATTTAGACAATGAACTAAGCATATATATTGATTTATTTTCATAAGGGATCTATTATAACATGCCAAGGTGTTAAATGCTAACATTCTCTAATATAAACTTTATAATATCATTTTATAATAGGCTGAGTTTTAAAGTTGTCAATTAATCAATATTTACAATTACACTATCAATTGACCGCGCAACGAGTGGGTACGTATACTAGTAGTATATAAAGAAGAAAAGGAAAAAAGAGTCTAACAATTTCAAATTACCTCACCTTTTATCCTAATTACCCTCAAACTCTCATAACTTATCCTTCCTAAAATTCCTCTTCCCATTTATTTATTTTTCCTTCCCCTTTTGTGTTTCACGTACAAATTCCCCCACCCCCACGTTTTTTTCCATCTTTTTTTTACTGGTTTTACTTCTTTTCTTTTCTATTTTTTATGTCCCTAGAAATTCTCAACCAAATATCTTTAAAATCTTCAACTAAATCACATTCCCACTCCCTCACGTTCCCTTTAATTAGCACCAGACAAACACCCAAAGCATTATAAAAAACCAACGTACACAGAGAAAAAGAGGAGGACACATAGTAAAACACAGGCAGAGAGAAAAAAAATCACTGAATTTATTAACCATACACAAAAATAAAAGAAACAATTCATTCAAAACGTGAAAAATGTGACAACAATCCATCTAAAACGAGAAATAGTTAGAATGGCTAACATTAAAAAACTTTCGATCACTGAATTTACTATGAATAAAGCTTCAAAATTCACTATTTTTGCCTAGAAGGAAGAGACAATGACATTTTCAGTCCTACAAAGAATTGTCATAGACACTCATATACATGAAACCAATAATATAAATGTTCTCACATTTGGCATATTTGCATTCATAAGTAAATTATAAATAGATTTTGATGAAAACATATATAAAATTTTAAAAATTGTTTATAGAAATAATATATTATGTATGTATAATAATAAAATATATGTATATAATTTTTTGGTTCGATTCGGTTATTTCTTCGATTATTTTCGAATAAAATCATAACCAAACCAAATAGTATCGATTTTTAAAAACCTAAACCAAACCCAAATAAAATCGATTTAATTCCGTTTTTCGGTTTGGATCGGTTTTGTCCAAACCATGAACACCCCTAATTAAACTTTACCGTGACTATGTCCCCAACTCTATAGTCCGTGGGATGCCTTTTGTGGTCCACAAATTTCTTCAGCTGCTTAGTTGTCTTATCCAAGTAGGACTTAGCAGTGTCAAGCTGCTTTTCCTATTCTTTAGCCATATGATAAGCTCCCAAACTCTTCCCTTCGAATGTAGCTGGAAGTGAATGTGGAGTTTGAGGTTATTGGCATGTGGCTAGCTCAAATGGTGTATGACATAATATGTTTAAAATTACAAGGTTCAAAAGGTATTGTTAATATGCTATATACATGTAATGTTTAAAATCACAAGATGCGATTTTATTCTACATTATCAAACATCTTGTCCATTTAAACTAGGACTCATCTTGGATATTATGTCCCAACGCACACAAAAGTTACACCATATGGATCAGTAGAAAAACAAAAATTTCCAACTATGGCAGCCCAAAAATTTGAATTGAATAGTAAATGGAAAAAAATAAAGGTATCATATCAAACCTCTCTTAATCCTTATATAGAGGCTGAATAAAAGAATAAAAAAAAGAAAAGGTGGATGAGTTCTCTACATATTGGGATGCAATTCCATAGAAGGCGCGACAGATTTGTATATCTCATATATCAATCTATTGTCAAACTCTTTATTCGTATGACTCACTTCAACTTGTCGAGCCTTGAGAAATCTTTTGCTAACGAATTCCCATATTGATGATCTCTTCCCACCAAACCTAATAACTTTGATGTTCTTCCTTCCAACACCATCTAGACCATGATATTTTTCTCTTGATCTCCATTTCTTATTCGAGTCTCTATGGAATATTTTCGAAATCCAATCCATCCAACCTACAAACTTTAAATTCAATTCCAATATAATTGTAAGAGATTTAATTAAGGTATGATAGAATTGAAGAATGATTTGTTTGGTTTATATAAGGGAAGAAATTGAATATTAGTCAGGTCAACAAAGTCGATGGGGGAATTCAATGATAGACAACTAATTATTATAAACAATAAATATTGCAGCAGTCTTTAGAATTAAATTAATTAGTGTGAATGATAGTGGAAAAAAATAATACCATATTAGCATACAAAATATTACTTTTCCGTTTCAATTTCTGATTTTGACTTTATATAAAAAAATAAAAAATAAAGAATGATTTTCACATCTTGTGGACTAAAAAAAATTATATAGAATGTACCAAAATATCCTTTAAATCTTGTCGTTTTAAAATATCATTTGAAAAATTGAAATTAAAGAGTTTTCAAAAATGGAAAAAAATATTTTTCGAAATTGACTAAAAAGGAAAGTAAAACAAACAAATTAAAACTGAGAGAGTATGTACTATTTAAAATTGATAATTATGTAAACTTTTTGTTTGTGTGTGATTCATGTGTACTAGTTAATTTACAAACTTTTCGCAATATAATTACTATACTCCTAATGCATAAGCGGATCTAGAAATTGAAGTTTATGAGTCCCTTACGTTAATATACAATAATAATTAGGTCTACAATCAAATTTATAGATATTTGATAATAGTTTATATATGTACCGTTTTGCCAACCTATGGTTATACTTATACCCCGTTCTGATTACACTACAAACAAAAGAGATATTTAGTAGTAATTTTTTTTTTAGTGATCATATTTATTGTCACAAAAGATATTTAGTGGTAATTGATTTTAGAGCCTATTTGACATTGTTGTTGGAAAGCCAGAAGCACTTATTTTGAGAAATTTTTTTTAGTTGAAAAATTAGAGTTTGACAAATCAATAAAACTGTTTTTAAATAGAAGCAGAAACAGTTTTTCTATTGTTGGGAAGAAGCTAAAAATTTCTTCTTCTTAAAAAAAGCAGAAGTAGAAGCAGAAGCAAAAAATTATTTTTTACAAGACCAAAATATCCCTTCCATATTTACATATTTACCTATATATCTCTTATTAGTTAATTAACATTTCTCATAACTTTTGTAAAAAAATCATTTAAGAATTTTATTTTTTATGTAATAATTTTTTATTATTTTACGTTTATTATCATTACTTTATATTTGATATTTTTAATTATATTTAAATCGTCATATTAATATTATATCAATAATTAATATTTTTTTATTTATATATGTATAATATTGATTGAAAAATTGAATATGTACATTTTAATTCAATAAAAATAAAAGTTTGATTAAATTTTTTATAATAAATATTTAAAATAATTTCTATCTATAAAATAATCTTCATATTAAAAGTACTTTGATACTTGTACCTTTTTGTAATTTGACACTTGAAAACACTTATTTAAAAATATTAGTCAAACACAATTTGCTTATCAAAAACATTTTTCAAATGAATTAGCCAAACACAATTTTTATTTTTTTTCAAAAGCACTTTTCTGAAAAGCTATTTTTAAAAAGTGCTTCTAAAAATAAGCAGATTTTCGCAATAATGCCAAACAAGTTCTTAATATCATTAGATTCAGAGTCACTATGCTTTTAGTGACATATATGTAGAGTGCGAATTATAAATATCAATATTTATTATTGACCCTAAATAACTGCCGCTAAATCCTTTATATATAATTTGTTGTAGTGTTATGATCTTTCCGCGTTAATTCTTATTACCTCTCTTGTTCTCAAAAAGATTCAAAGGTTGATCCTTGGTCAAGTTTGAACATATCTAGAAGTTGTATAATTTTTCAGCAAGAAAGAAATAAGCAATAAAATTCTTCCTCAAGATTAATCTAAAACACTAAAGTGGTACTTGACTTTTTTGTCGATCAAATACATCACAAAAAAAGTTCAATATTATGTTAAAATAAAACGTTACTTTAGTCTCTGAATAAAAAATAATAATTCAGCGACAAGAATATTCAAAGGAATACACAAAATTATTCCCATATTATTTGTTAATAAAAAATATTATTCACATTTATTTTGTGATTATAATTTAATTTCAATACTCAAAATATGTTGTAAAGAAGTACTTAACAAGTTTTTAAAATTTATTATCATTAAAGTTTGTTAAGAACGACTTGATTGGACTTGATATTAGATTTTTGTTATAATATCTGGTGTCCCGTAATCAGTAACCCACTAATTCAGACTCACATTGTAAGACTCTTTAAATTAAAGAGAACAACTCACTAACAAGTATTTCTTCACTAGTTAATTTGTTCGCACTTCGCGCAATAATAAAAAAAAATTAAAAAGGAAATTTACAATATATTTTGTGGTAAAGTTAGCTGGGATAGAACATATTTTTTTTTTTGTGTAAATACATAGTAGTTACAAAAATGAATTTTAATTAGCTCCTAAACTCTTTATCTCATCAATTCCAAAGAAATTAAAAATGTCTATAGTCCTGCACTTGAAATATCTATGCCATGTATATTAAAATGAACCAATCACCACATGTGACGATCATATTATAAAAAGTTGTATAAAAGTTTTATAATTGCATCTGCCTTAATATTCATATGTTCATAGTTTATTTATATATTTATCAGAGTTTGATCTCGCGCCTTTGGAATGAGTACCCCTCATGGGTGTTAAATTGTTGAATCAATACACTATGGAGGATGAAATCATAGGTGGAAGCAGTGAGAAAATGGGGACTTTCATCTTATTCAGAGAACTTGCATTGAAGTGAATTTTTGTATTGAATCAACTAACTACAACTGAATGTAATAAGACCTTTATATACACAATTCTACTTGTTAACTATCTACTAACTATGGTTAATTGTATGAACCATTTCTATAAAATATATACTAACAAATTCTGTTACCAACTATGTCTAACTAACTTTGCTAAAACTAACTTTTGCTGACTCAGCTAGCAGCAACTTGTTTGTCATAGTCGTAGTCCTCAATACCCCCCTTCAAGCTAGGTGGTATGAAGATATTCTTCAAGCCTAGCTTGGAAACAAGATAAGAGTGTTGTGCAGAACTGAGTCCCTTAGTGAGGATGTCAGCAGGTTGTTCTTGTGTAGGCAAATACTGAATGATCACAAGCCCAACTTGAACCTTCTCCCTAAAGAAATGACAACTAATGTCTATGTGCTTGGTCCTGTCGTGAAATACAGGGTTAGCTGCGATCTGAATTGCAGCCTTACTATCACAGTGCAAAGAAACAGGTAAAGATAATGGCATGTCCAATTCCTTGAATAAACCAGTTATCCAAACAATCTTAGCTACAGTGGAGGCAAGGCTCATATACTCTGCCTCTGCTAAGCTTCTCGAAATGGTAGGTTGTTTCTTAGACTTCCAGGACAATAAAGCACTCCCAAATTTAATCATATATCCAGTGATAAAATTCCTTGAGTTAATGCAAGAACCCCAGTCAGCATCACAATATGCCTGAAGTGTATCTTGTGTCTGAGCAGCCATATAAAGACCAAGTCCAGGAGCCTGTTTCACATACTTGACCACCCTAATAGCTGCAGCCATATGAGAAGTCTTAGGTGCATGCATAAATTGACTCAAATGTTGCACTGCAAATGATATATCAGGTCTGGTGATGGTAAGGTATAGCAACCTTCCAACTAGTCGTTGATATTCAGTAGAATCCACCAACAAGGAATCATTAGATGAATTTCCAACATGAAGATCAAATTCATGTGTGGTAAGTTTCAAGTTAATCTCAACTGGAGTGACAATTGGTTTGGATCCTCCCAATCCCAAGTTTGAAATGAGCTGAAGGACATATTTCCTTTGATGCATGAGCATACCTCCTGAATTCCTAGCAAATTTTATGCCCAAAAGATATCTCAAAACACCCAAGTCTTTGATTTTGAAGTTTGCTTTAAGCACCTATTTGGCAGCATCTATAAGTTGTGTACTACTTCCAGTAATCAACAAATCATCCACATAGATTAAAACAACTAAAATGTCATTTGCAGTCTTCTTTGTCATTAATGAATAATCAAGATGGCTCTGCTGGAAACCAGTTGCAAGTAGAGCATTGGTGAGCTTCACATTCCACTGTCTAGAAGCCTGCTTGAGTCCATATAGAGACTTAAGTAACCTGCAGACTTTAGGATCCCCTTTCCTGTCATGATGAAACCCTTGTGGCAACTGCATATAGACTTCCTCAACTAAATCTCTTTGTAAAAAAAATTATATACATCCATATGTTGAATGTACCATCCCTTTGAAATAGCTAAAGTCAGAACAGTCCTCAATGTAGCCATTTTCACCACAGGAGAGAAGGTTTCCCGGTAATCCAGGCCTTCTTTCTGGTTATACCCCTTGGCTACTAACGTAGCTTTGAATCTTTCTACCTCTCCACTAGCTTTATCTTTGATCTTGTAAACCCATTTACAACCAATTGCCTTCTTTCCTTTTGGCAGTGAAACAACCTCCTAAGTTTTGTTATCTTCTAATGCTTTAACTTCTTCCTTCATAGCTTGTACCCACATGTAATCATTATCATCTTGATGATAGGAGTGTGGTTCAGTCTCAACTGATGAATGAGAAATATAACATTGATAACTAGAAGAAAGACAACTATAATCAATGTTGTCTGTGATGGGATAAAGGCACTGATTGGATCTACTTTTGGAGATAGTAACAAAATCTTTCTGCCAGATAGGTGGTTTAGTTGTCCTGTGGGATCTCCTTCTCTCATGAGAAGGATGTGAATGATCATTATGTGCAGCAGGTGGAGGAGAAGTTTCATGTATAACTTCTGCAATTGGTAGGTCTACTATAGAAGGCTGAATTGTATCTGTATCCTCAGTATGAAAGGAACATGGAGGTGACTGAGTATCCAGAGAAGGAGAAACTAAGAACAATGGTGTATCCTGTGGATTAGCGAAGGCAGGAGACTGAAAAGGAAACACTGCTTCATTGAAGACCACATCTCTACTGACAAAAAACTTGTGATGTTCAAGATCATATAATTTGTAACCCTTTTGTGTAGAACCATATCCCATTAGGACCAATCTAATAGCCCTTGGTCCAAACTTATCAGTTTTGAGTAGATTTGTAGCATGTCATAAACATCCAATCACTCTCATATAGGATAGGTCATGCGATCTCTTATAAATCAGGTCAAAAGGTGATTTATTGTGAAACACTGAATAAGGAATTCTATTGATAATGTGTACAGTACTCAAGACACACTCACCCCAGAATCTGATTGGTAGATGACCTTCAAATCTCAATGCTCTTGCTGTCTCCAAAATGTGTCTGTGCCTTCTTTCCACTATACCATTCTATTGGGGTGTATGTGGACATGAAATTTGGTGCACAATGCCAAGACTCTTGAACTACCCATCACACTGAGCATTAAAAAACTCAGCACCATTGTCTGATCTGAAAGTCTTAATTTTCTATTTCACCCCGAATTTTTTTAAGTTAAGACCCGAATCATTCTTGAATTTCGTATAAGGTCGTACCGAGTGATTCTTAATTGTTCTTAGATTCTAAGGTCAATTCATTAGTGTGGGAATGATTTTGGATATTAATTAAGGTCACTAGAATCCCCTAGCACAAAGTTGAGTTGAAAGCTTCCCTACCGAGTGAGTTTTGACCTAAGATTCTACTTAGGTCAACTTCAAATGATCATATCTTTCAGCACATAATGAGTTATGTGGTCCAAGAACTGTCAAATCGAAGGTCTTTGAGTTCTCTTTCGAATGCCTCCAAGTTTGCTCCATTTGAAGGTCGAAGTAAAAAGTTATACCGTTTGAGTGAAGCTTCTCTATTTAAGGCGCTTCATTCGTTTTAGGAAAGGGTATTTCGGTGTTTTCCTTTTTCCCACTAGGGTTAGCACGTTTTTCCTGACCCAATTAAGGGTCTAATCAGATTCTAAATCACCTATTCACGTTCCTAAACACTTAGGGTTTTAGAGCGAGGTTTCAAGAAGAGAAAAAGGGCTAAGTTCAAGCATTCTTCAAGAATGGAGGTTTTCGCCAAGAACGTTGTTCTTCCCAGGTATGTAAGGCTTTCCATAGTGATGGATTTGTTCATCCTCACACCAAGCATGTGATTTCTTCGTTAATTCGCCCATATAATCGTTTATATAAGTATTCTTGAAGAGTTCTTGAGTTTTAAGCTTAATTCTTTAACAATGGAGGTCTTGAGTTCTTGAGGTGAGAGTTTTGCGAATGCTTGGTGATTCTTGATAGAATTTGAGTGAGATTTTAATAGTTTTGTGTTGGGTTTGTGAATCAAAGAGCTATTTTTTCTGTCCCTAGAAATTCTCAACCAAATATCTTTAAAATCTTCAACTAGATCACATTCCCACTCCCTCACGTTCCCTTTAATTAGCACCAGACAAACACCCAAAGCATTATAAAAAGCCAACATACACAGAGAAAAAGAGGACACAGAGTAAAACACAGGCAGAGAGAAAAAAAAATCAATAAAGAAAAAATCTATTGAGAAGAAAAGTACGAATTGAGATCTTGTCTACGATTGCTAGTTTGGGGTACCTGAAAGCTTTGAAGGTTCGTTTCCCTTGTTACTGTTTTTATGTTATGTAAATCAAGATTTATTCGGTTATGGATCATCCAAGATGAAGTTGTGGTTGCTATTATTATTATTTTGATCTTTATATACATATATTTCATCGTTGAAATAGTGTGTTCAATTTTCCCTTTATATTTGACTTTGAATTCGTTTATTCATTCCTTGTTTGATTCGTATTATATTTTTCTCTTGTGTTTATGATTGGTAAATAGAAAATAAAATAGCATATATTAGGTTGTAAATATCTTTAGGGAATAGCAGTATGATATTAAAAAGAGAAGGAAGAATGATCAAGCTTTTCCCAGTAACTAAGGGTTGATTTGAAAATAAATTGCGACTTTTTAAATTTTATTATAATTGATTGGTTGAAAACTTGAATAAGTGATTGATGCACTTTGTTGATAATAAACACTTAAAATTGGAATAGTCATTAAGGTGGAAAAGTAACAATTTTTGGAATGATATATATCTTTAGGTGATTTTTATTTATTTTTTGAGCTTGTATTAGTGATGAGCAAGTGATTTATATACATAGTGAAAAAGTAATTTTGCCTTTGCTTTATAAAGTACTTGGCTAGAATTTATAGCCTTAAATTAATTAATTTGCTTTTAAACAATAGTAAGATAGTGAGATGAGTTGCGAATTAATCCCAAGTTCGTGGCAAAGGGAAAATAGAAAGAGAATACAGAAAGGATACTAATCTTAAATTCATACGAGACGAATAAATGTCTCAAACATTAGACAAGTATAAATTTTATTTTATTATTATTATTGATAATAATAATAATAATAAAATGAGTTTCAGTAAAGAATGTGGTGCCACATCTTTATTGAGACGTTTAAAGACAAGCATAATTTAAACCAAACAACAAAAAAAGGGAATAATAAATAAAAATGGTTTCAATTAAGAATGTGGTTACACATCTTTTTGAAACACCTAAAAGAAGATTCAAGGATGCGGTGTCGGCCAAATAGTCGTATTAGTTAATGTTTATTAAACTAAAAATTGTACACTAAGAATGTTAAGGTGACACACTTGAGAGAAGAAAACAATTATGCTTCTAAGCAATCATACATCAAAAATCGATAATGCAGTTATGCATCCGATTTGAGATTAATAAATTTTAACAATAAAAATACAAGTGAACTAGGACCTTAGACACAATTTATCCAAAAAATAATCTAAAGTAAGTATAAGTTGATAAAAGTGACCGTGCTAGAACCACGGGACTCGAGAGATGCCTAATACCTTCCCCTCGGTCAACATAATTCCTTACCCGAATTTTTATTTTCACAGACCAAAATAAGAGTCATTTTCTTTTGATTAGGGAAAAAAAAAGGGTGACTTGGAACACCATAACTCAATTCCAAGTGGCGACTCAAAAAAAAAAATTCCTAATCAATACTGTCACTTAAACTCGAGAAACCCTTTCGCCATTGCGAAAAAGGGGTGTGACACCAAGTGTCCTTTCAAATAGGTTCTTAAATCGTCGAGTTCAAACTTCAGACTTCTGGCGAAAGTTAAGCTCTAAGCCGAGATGGAGCTTAGATATCGACAAGGGATTCATCCAAATATTTTTGTGGAAAATTATATTATATATATACGATTAAAACTAATTTTTTAATGTATATAGGAGATATTGATCTGATTTGTCTTCTTCATATGTTTGTTTCTTTATATTTTAAATCTTTTAAATAAAAATTTTGATTCCGTCACTCTAACCGTTAAAAACTTCAAACGCAAAAATCTAAAGAAGAAGAAGAAAGTTAAAGGAGGAGAAAAGTATGAAGTTAGTAAAATCTTACTATTTTTCTTTTAAAAAATTTGGCTAAAGAATAAATAACATGTCTAAAAATGGTACTTGATTTTATTTCTACAAAAATTGCCACCTCTAAATGTAGCTATATGTCAACAACGATAACCTTTTTGGGTAGAAATAGGTTTAGCTATATGAAAAATAAGATCAAATATGAATATTACTCACATTATTATTTCATTAAAAAAATAATATTCAAGACATATTATAAATACTCATTTGTGTATGCTTGTTATTTTTATGAATTCTTGCTTTTTAAGTCTAAACTTATTTTGACTTTTGATTTATGTTTTACTCGATTATTTCTGAAGCCGTGGATAATAATATTATTCATATAATTTGTCGATTAAACCATTTTCTATCCATATTAAATATGAGCGTAAATTATTCATTTTGTGTAATCAATTTTTAATCCGTTCATATTTGATTCAACCCAACTATTTAACACCCCTAGCCCCATAACATACCCTTTATTGTGATGGGCTAACGAAACTTGAGGAGATTGAGGTTGAGATATGAAGATAGGCACAACGTGTTTAAAGATGGGTAACTTACAGAAATTCCACTAGTTTAGGGGTTACTTACTTAGATGTAGATTAGTTTGTAACATTACAAATCTTACTAAATTTTTATGTGTCCAGATACATGTATCTCGGGATCAATGGGGTCAAAATTAGGTGTAATTTGTTCTAGATACGTTGTATCCAAGTAGATTCACATGTATCTAGGATACATAGACAAAGCTCACTCACCTCCCTCGTATCCCTCCTATGTCGTTCGTTAGGCTCATATCTCGCTAGCGTATTTGGTATTCGAAGTGCACGCGAACAACACCAGATACATGTATCTAATATGTATATAGTGTGATTCACATGTATCTAGGATATAGAGACAAATTTCGCTCGCCTCCTCCTGTTCTTGCTCACCTCTCTCTATTCCAGTGTATCTGATAACAAAAAACATATATCTAGGTGTACCTGACTTAAAATATGATATAAAATTGTTAAATAGTGAGATAAAATATAATGATTTCAAACTATAGAAAGAATTAATAAATATATTAGAAATATTTGTATAATTAAGTAGTTCCACACTCCAAGTAGGGCCTTTTTAGCCCATGAACTAATTAATAGTGAGATAAAATATAATGATTTCAAACTATAGAAAAAATTAATAAATATGATAGAAATATTTGTATAATTAAGTAGCTCCACACTCCAAGTAGGGCCTTTTTAGCCCATGAGCTAATTAATAGTGAATAGTTATCCTTTTTTTCATATCATCTTATTCAATTTATTTTGTATATAATTTAAAATATTTAAGAAAAAAGCAATAATTTATAGTAATTATGATTTTCATTTTCTTAATGCATAGAAACTGATTGAAAAAGATATCCATGTTTATCATTATAAATTTAAATATTCTTGGGCGAATTTAAGTAAAAAAATTAAAAGACTTCATTGTTAGAGTTTTTAAAAGCTTGAAAATTCACAAATAGATTTTGTGATTTGTTATTTTTTTGACAAACTGATAATTGAGGTTTGTTATAAGTAATGTCATTTTGAAGTTTTGGTTAAAATTTGAAGTTATTTTATGAAGATTTAAGGTATTCGATGTGCTGTTTTTTATCCATTTTCTCAGGTTAAAGTTTGTAGGAGATGAAATCCAATTTTTGTATACATTTGTATAATATTGTATAGCAACGTAAAAATATGATAACTACTTCTTATGCACTATTATACAAGGTATATATATATATAGCAGCAATAATAAATATGTATATTTATAATTAACACTCTATATAAATACCGCTAAAGACTTTAACGACCTTGAATGCGATAACATTAACTCAATTGCCTATTAAATAGTTTTGCGATAATATTAAAGGAAAAAATTATTAGCCCAATACTTATGGCCAAAAGCACTAGATATCTAGTATGCTATTTATTAAAAATTCAATAATGTGATTGTGAACACTTTAAGTTCATTTTTACAATAGTACTTGTCCAAATTTATTCAAGTTTTCACTATAAATTGAGACAGAATCATTCACTAACTCTCCATCTTAACTTCTCTCTCTCTTTCAATATAATATTTACCATATATAGCTCAAATTTCTTCAAATTAAACTTTGGAATATGAAGAAAGGTGCTTCTTTTGTTGCAATAATATTCTTAGTCCTTTTTCTTAGTGAATTGCTAGTCACGGAGGCCGTGACATGCAATGTCATGGAGTTAAGTCCGTGCGACGCAGCGATCATGACATCGCAGCCACCTTCTTCAAAATGTTGCGCTAAGTTGAGAAAGCAGAAGCCTTGTCTTTCGGTGTACCTCATGAATCCTAACTTTAAGCCATATGTCAAATCTCCAAATGTCAAGAGGATTTTGAAAACTTGTGGAGTACCTGACCCTAGTTGTTGTAAGGATTCTAAGAACAAAGTTCATAGAGGATGGTAGAAATACGTAGTAGAATGGTCTATACGCTATCGTCTATATATTATATGCATTTCATATCTACCTAAATAAAATGGTTGTACTACTACTGTACCAACTACCACCTTTTAATCGATGTGAAATTGAAATCTTTCTAGTTTCTATGAAATTCATAGAAATAGATGAATCTTTCTAGTTTTTACCATGAAATTTGTCTATTAGAATATCAATGATTCTTTCTAGTTCACTCATTTCATTTAAGACATAAAATTGAAATATTTTCATTTTCTTTTCGTCAATTTTGGCTATGAATTAACTCAGAAGTAAAGTTTCATTCAAATTTAATCCCTCCTTATGGGCACATGTCTGTCTGACTAAGGAATAGAGATATTATTAACTTTATTACAAAACATAGCAACACTAATTTTGTAAAACGTATAACATGAATGTAATTTGTGTATATATCTATCTATCAAACATAACTGAAATTGCCAAGAATTTGTGCATCTACTATGATTTACGCACAATTGCGATCTTCGATATGTGAAGCCAAATCCTGGTATATTTAGGCACCATTGAAATAACGCAACCAAGATTTCAAATACACAAATAAAATTAAATAATCTTATCATTTGGAATACAATGTCAACAATTGTGATTTTAATTCAACACTCTGGGCATTGGAATGTGAATAACAGTTTCATAATTAAGTTATGCTATTGATGAAATAGTGATTGTTGCGCCAAAATCGCACACGCAAGTGTACGTGGTCAAACAAGTAATATAATGATTCTTGCAAGCCGGAGTATCGAATCCAAAGGACTTTTGACTAGGAAATACCTAATTTATCTTTCAATTATAATTACGTGCAAGTGTGCAAAAAGAGTTTGAATAGTGATTTCAACTGAAAGATTGCAATTAACTAAGATATTATATAACAATGACCCAAGTTCAACTATGGTTTAAATCAAGATTAGAGAAACTTCAAGGCTACGATTTTCATGTGAAATCATGTCTGGTGTTTTCAATCTTAGATTTCGATTGGTTATCGAGTTACTGACTTACGAGGTTAATAATATGATCATGGTCTCTCAAACTTCTAACCGTCTACAAAAATTGGAAACCTAACTACATCGTTGAGCGGTGATAGATTTAACCAATTATGGAGCATTACATTATATTTTTGTTTCTTAGCCAAGTGAGGCAAGCTAGGTATATCCCTATCCTAGATACAAACCAACCTTCATTTTGGTGAAGAATGATCTCCCTCCTTATGCTCCACGTTCTATCTCTCAATCCCTCTTCCGAGTTCAAGAAAATATAATATATGTATTTCAGTGGTGATCAAACACCAAAATAAAGAAAATAAAAATACAAGAATAACTCGTAATGATAACCAAACTTCCTCTAAAATTACATAACTCAACAAACATTTATATCCGCAAACCGCAATCCTAGAAATATAGGATTAGCCACTCATAATTTGATTGGGAAGATTTTATTCGTCAATTTTGGCTATGAATTAACTCAAAAGTAAAGTTTCATTCAAATTAAATCCCTCCTTATGGCCACATGTCTGTCTGGCTAAGGAATAGAAAATCTTTCTCCTCCTACATGAATTCAATTTTCATTTCATTTAGGAAAAATCATATTTTTACAAATGACAATATTAATGACGCTTATTGCTAATTATAGAGATTATTATTAAGTTTATTACAAAACATAGCAACATTAATTTTGTAAAAGTATAACATGAATGTAATTTGTGTATATATCATTTGGAATACAATGTCAACAATTATTCTGAAAAAACTCAAAATATTTTGAATGAGTTGGAAGCTATGAAAGGTACTCTTGCTACCAAGGATACTAAGATCACTTGCCTCAAAGTTCAGTTTCTGAAAAGCACAATCAAAGGGACCAGGTTGAGAAGAGCTGACAGCCCTAAAGATTACACATGAAGCCCTGACAGCAAAGAATGCTGAACTTCAAGAGAGGCTTCTGAAAAACCATGCTAAGGGAGATGCTCTACTAATCATATTCTTTCAATCCCTTGCTCCTAAACCATCTCCTCTCTTCCTAAATTCCTGCGTCAGTCCCCGCTCCTCCTGTTTTGTTGAAAATCAGTGGGTATTGTCCTGGTTCTTATTTATAATAATATTTGCAATGTTTTGATTGCTGGTCCTTTGCTTAAGAATGAAAAAGGCCTTGGTTCTACTGACTTGTCTCATTACTTTATGCATTTTTACCCATGCTCAGTGTTGCCCAAGTGGCCATGAATTTGCTTGAACTGCATTTCTGTCAACTTGGTTTACTGCTTTAACTCTTTTTTATGATGTCAAAAGGGGGAAACTTGTTAAGGTATGAAATCAATGTTAGTTACTTGAAGAGTGAGATCAATGCGTTACTTGAAGAGGACTTGATCATGCTAATAGGGGGAACTTGCGAAAGGGGGAAGAAGTTGAATAAGTTTGTCATCATCAAAAAGGGGGAAAATGTTATTTTGCTGATGTAAGTTTTGATGTTTAACAAACTTCAGAAATGATAAAACAAGGGGACCAGATCCACGAAAGACTTGGTCTTTTGGTATTGGGACTGATGATAGGGGGAATGAACTAAACTAAGGGATGAAAGTTGAAGTGGCCGGATATTAGTTTGTCATCATCAAAAAGGGTGAAATTGTTACTTTAAGCTGATTTGAAGTTTTGATGATTTAACAAACCTCCAGATCTAACAAGGGACCAGGTTGAGGGACTAGGTCAAGGTAAGACTCTGCATTCGTGAAAAGGTGGAATACAAATGTCTAAGAGTTGTCAAAAGTGATGTGGTTAGTGCACGCCTTTTCAGAACAACGGCTCCCAACCAATGGCGTTGCTCCTGGGGTTTGTATCCATTTTATATTAGCTTCTTCTCTAAAGACACAATCAAGATTTGTCAAACAAAGTTTGAATTTCAGAAAATTCACAAGCTTACAAAGAAAATGCCATCTTCAAGGAAGAACACTGCTCATATTCAACAAAAGACCT
Source organism: Solanum appendiculatum (assembly GCA_018342035.1). Lineage (NCBI taxonomy): Eukaryota > Viridiplantae > Streptophyta > Magnoliopsida > Solanales > Solanaceae > Solanum > Solanum appendiculatum. The sequence continues at coordinate 253,755 of JAGDQO010000684.1, read as the reverse complement.
GGTGGAGTGCTGAAGCGTTTTGTTGTTGTGATTTGAGTTTTGTGTCTTGTGTGCTTACATTGTAAATCTACTCCTAAGTTATAAAGGATAGTAGATCATTTGCTTGTCTAAGATTTAGTTGAGTCGTATTAACTAGAGTTAGTTAGTCGAATCATCCAAGTTTTAGTCAAGTCTCTTTTCATCATTGTTTTGATGTTCTCTTGGGTAGAGTTTCCTAGGAGTGTCAACTAGAGTTAGTTGACGTGTGGGTGTATCAGAGTTGCGGCTTGTCTCCTCTCTTGTCTTCGAAGATCCAAGTTGGTGGCTAGAGTTAGCGGTCTTGGGGTCTTGAAGTCTAGATCAGCTAGAGTTAGTTGGTTTAGTTAGCAATAGAGTTATTGCTTAGTTTCCTTTGTAGTAGAGTTGCTATAGTAAGGGGGAAGGGATTCAAGAGTCTGTAATCTGAAGCATTGCTCTGTTTTTAGTGAAATGGAGTTTGGGTTGAAATCCTGTAAGTACATGTCGTGGTTTTCATCGTCCTTCAGCAAGGGGGTTTCCACGTAAAATCCTTGTGCCTGATCTACCTTGATTTATTTATGTCTTGTGATCACTGGTGGACGCATCCATTCCAACAAATTGTGATTTTAATCTAACACTCTGGGCATTGAAATCTGAATAACAGTTTCATAATTAAATTACACTATCGATGAAGTAGTGATTGTTGCGCCATAATCACACACGTAAGTGTACGTGGTCAAACAAGTAATATAGTAATTCTTGCGAGCCGAATTATCAAAATTTTGGACTAGCAAATATCTAATCAACTATAATTACTTGCAAGTGTGCAAAAAGAGTTTGAATAGAGATTTTAACTGAAAGATTGTAATTAACAACTAAGAAAATTATAACAACTACTCGAGTTAAACTATGGTTTTAATCAAGATTAGAGAAATTTCAGGGCTATGATTTTCATGTGAATTCATGACGAGTGTTTTCAATCTTAGATTCCGCTTGGTTATCGAGTTACTAACTTATGAGGTTAAAAATATGATTATGGTCTCCCAAACCTCTAACCGTCTATCAAAATTGGAAACCTAACTACATCGTTGAGCAGGGATAAATTTAACCAATTATGGAACATTATTTTATCTTTCTATTTCTTAGCCAAGTGAGACAAGCTAGGTATATCCCTATCCTAGATACAAATCAACTTTTATTTTGGTGAGTGATCTCCCTCCTTATGTTCTGCGTTCTATCTCTCAATCCCTCTTCCGAGTTAAAGAAAATATAATACATGTATTTCAGTGGTGATCAAGAATCAAAATAAAGAAAATAAAAACAAATAGAGCTGTCAATATGGGCTGGCCCACCCCATCCCGGCAAATCCATACAGGCTTTGAAATTTGACGGGCCAGGCCAGGCAAGCCCATTTTCTTGGTGGGCCAGAAAATGGTCAGCCCAGCCCACAAGTACGTGGGCTATGGGTTGTACCGGGCCAGCTCACTTTTTTTAAAAGTATATTTTTTTAAATTTTTTAAATCAAATTATAATTTAAATATATTATCATAAATATCGACAAGACAATAATACATGGTGTTAGTGTTACTACTTGTTAATCAAATCCACAAATAAAATTATCTTTATAATATTTATTAAGTTTGATTTGAAGTAAAAGCATAAATAGCTAAATAGAAATATTAACCTAATTGTTTTCTAATGATCATAATAAAACACAAAAATTATGACAATATTCCATAGGCTATGGCCTACGTAGTGATTCCCTAGAAATTTTAGGAAATTTTTATTTTATGTAGTACATATTTTATAAACATAAATTGTATTTAAATTTTAATAATTCAAACGTTAAATAGATTTTGAGTTTGAACACTTGTTATTTTTAATAGTCTATTTTATTTTTATTTTTAAATTAATTTTTATTTGGCCCACGGGCCGGCCCTATCCATATTTCTCAAGCCCCACAAATCAGCAGGCTTATTCAGGTCGGGCTAAAAAGTTTTTTCTCTTAAGTGGGCTCCAAAAATCTTAGCCCAACCCAATCAAATCTACGGGTTAGGCCAGGCCTGTCCGACGGGCATAGCCCATATTGACGGCTCTAAAAACAGAAGACTAACTCGTAATGATAACCAAACTTCCTCTAAAGTTTCAAAACTCAACAATCATTCATATCCGCAAACCACAATCCTAAAAAGATAGGATTAGCTACTCATAATTTGATTGAGAGGTTTTGATTCTTCAAAATACATTAAAGAAGTAAAGAGATAAAAAGAATAGAAAAGAATCCTAAAAATCGATCCAAAGTCGTCGCCCAAGTAGTTCCTCATGTTTTCAATCAATGTGCAATTTTATCCTATACAACACCTAATCACATTTCTTAGTACATGAACACAATTACGAATAAATATGCGAAAATAATAGATTTTATTCTTGAACTTAGCTATAATATGGATTTAAACTTGACATTTATGCATATAAATATGCCCAAGATCTATGATCAAAGAGTATACAAACTTCGAAGACCTCGTTACAATAATTTCAAAGAAACTATTAAAAATAACAATGCTAAATCGATATATTGAAATCAAATACACGATAACTAAAAGTCCTATGACACTTGGGTGTTAGAATGTATGTGGAATTGAAGAAGGAACACAGAGAGTTTGGAAACTATCAGTTGTATATAACAACAAAGGATAAGTACATACAAGATATACAAGATGGATATACAAGTGATACACTTGATTTGGTACAGTCAAACAGTTGTGAAGCACATGAAGGATACAAATACAATGAAAATACGATAATTGGAAATCCAACTCAAAAAGAAGTTGCAAAAGGACAAAATCCCCGATGGAGTGTTCGGAATTTGTTCGGAACCTCGTGCACGCAAATAAAATATGCTATGCTACTAAATTAGGCATTTTAGACTCTACAAGCTGTTGAAACTCCCAACAGAGGACATCTCGACAAAAAGTAAATCCCACATCCAAGCTCTATTTAAAGCCAATTTCCACATGGGGGCTCGGGATCCGCGTGAAAGATCCTTCAAGACCAAACTCGACGTTTCAGATCTAACAAAACTGTCAAAATTGCATTCTGAGGCCGTCTTTATGAGATTTTAACTGGAGTCAACCGTTCAAGTTTCAGAAGCTCCAAAACACGGAAACTTGCATAAAATCCAAACGAACTATCAGATGACCGAACTGTCAGTCCCAACAAGTCATAGATGACTTGGGGTCACTATAGGAACGTTCTAAACGACGAAAAGAAGGCAATAATACAGAAATGACTTGGAGGGTCATTACAAATAAGTATGCATATTAACAAAGAGTGCTAAAGTCATTACTGATATTAACTAATTGTTATTGGATCTAATGTAGCTATAACCTTTAGCAACATTTACAAAGAATGTTCATTTCCTCTAAATATATATAGCTACAATTAAGCTATTGCCATTAATTAGTTACCGCTAAAGATCATTTCTGGTGCAGTAGTTATTTATGTATACGTAGTGTGAGTTTACAAGCACCAATGCAAGGTTCATTTTCACCTAGAGCGTATTCATATAGTGTGAGTTTACGTGAACCAATGCTCCTCTTCGAAATTTGAATTAACTGATTAGAAGTTCCTAATAAGCATCGTATTCAAAAGCATTTTTAGGTGCTGAAAATTAATTTTATATTAGAAAAGTAATTTCGGCTTTGGAATACTAAAACTAATAATGAAGGGTTGGTATGTTAAATTTTTTTAAACATGACTAAAATATCTTTAAAACTATTTACAAAAAATATATCTTTAAGAATATATTTATATGAAAAAAAGGATAAATAGAACAACTGGAGTTAAAGGATTTATTTAATTTGAGAAGGCTATTTTGATGGATTACGATAAAGTAGTAAAAGAATTTATCAAATCAAAAATATTTACTAGTTAAAATATTTTAAGTTGAGGTTGCCAACTTATGTATTTAGGTTGATTTTGACTCTTAACTTATAAAATGTTTCGTTTGACACATAGAACTATATTGTAATTACATTATATAAAAAGCATGTCATGTAATTAATATATTAATAAGTTGTTTGTCATCCTTACTAATAGTTTCACCAAATCTAAAAGAAGGTTTTGGAGGATGAGAATAGGAGAATTGTAGCCTAAAGTTTGCCAAATCTAACTAACTTTAATTGACTTTTAAAATTTGGTTAAATTTTAAAGGGAAAAGGATCAAAAATGCCCTTAAACTATGAGAAAGGAATAAAAATGTCCTCCGTTTGTAGTTTGGTTCAAAAGTGCCTTTGGTGTCAATACTTTGGTCCAAAAATGCCCTTATTGTTATTTTAATGGGTCAAAAATGCCCATTTTCTAAATAAATATATTATTTATTTTCTTTTTAACTCATTCTTTTTCTAATAATATTTTTTTAAATTAGCAAATGTTTATCCCACTTCAATTCAAAAAAAATAAAAAATAAAAAATTTCTTATTTTATTAAAATTATTTTTTATCGTTATATAAATAAAATTAATGATGGATATACTATGATCTTATATATATGACATATATTATCGGTCGAAAGGATACATGAAGTTATTTTATTTTATTTGATAAAGTGAGATTAAGAAGAAAAAAATTATTTCCTACATTTTTATTTGTTAAAGTGATTTTAAAAGAAAGAAAAACAAGTATAGGATTTTTGTATAATATTTTAATTAGGAAGAAGATGTGTTCAAAATGAAATAAATAATATATTTATTCGGAAAAGGGCATTTTTGACCCATTTAGAAACTATAGGGGCATTTCTGGACCAAAGTATTGACAACAAGGGCATTTTTGAACCAAAGTATTGACACCAAGGGCATTTTTAGACCAAATTACAAACTGAGGGCATTTTTGTTTCTTTCATATAGTTTAGGGCATTTTTGACCCTTTTCCCAATTTTAAATAACACATCTAGAGCTAACCTTTTTTTAGGGTAGAAATAAGTGGTTAGGCACCCATAGTATACACACTATTGTCATATGGAGATCGAGGTTTCGTTTGAAATTTAGTTCGCCCTTCGATTTATGTGTTAAGTACGCTAAACATTTAGGAAGGAATCTAAGATTTAAAATTTATATGAGTTTCTATAATTATCTTAAATTAATTTATAATGATAATTGATTTTGCAATTCCGAGAATCCTTACCTAAAATGTTGTTTCCGCACCTTCAAACTCTTAATTCTAGAGCCCCTTTGGATATGGATTTTCCCACTTTTTTACAAAAAAAAAAAGAAAAAGAAAAAAAAAAGGACTGATTTATGAAAAAGGTAAATAATTTTAAGGTGAGTTTCAAATTTGAAAAAGTGGTTTTGACATTTTTTTTAACTACAAAACTTTTATAGTTTTCTCAAAATAAATAAATGTTCAATCATAACTTTAATTTTAAAACTTTTTTCAAATTTTATTTTTGAGAATCGCATATCTTTTTAATGTTGAAACGCCTTCTTAAAAGATTCCATACACGAGTTTCATCTCTGGTTCAATATTTTTGGTCACGTGGACATTGGGTCTAGGGGCTTTTTTAGCCCATGAATTAAGGAAAAAAAAACAATATTAGCACGTATTTAGAAAATATTTACATAATAATAGCAACATTATCTAGTTATATAATGCATTCTGAAAAAAATACTTTTCGAAAAAGATTGGGATAATGCATAAGTACCCCCTAAACTATGATCGTAATCCCAGCGACACACCTAAACTAAATTAAGGTTCTATTACCCTCTAAACTATTTAAAATGGAATAAACACACTCCAAAAGCTGACTTGACAAAGAGTGTGCACACTCTCTTGAAGGCAAGTGAAGACCGCAAAAATTGGACACGTGTCCTTTTTTAATTGGTGTATTTACAATTAGTTAGTACACATAATTATTGACATTAAAACTTATATATATTTAATTATTTTTATTTCTTTCTTTGTAAAATATTTATTTTAATTTCTTCCTCACTTTAAACTCTTTTTTTTCTCTTTCATTAGTTTCTTCTCTTTTCGCTTTTAATTATTTTAAGAAATTATGTGTATTATTTTAAAAAAATAAATTAAAAAGTGTCCTTTATTTTTTAACGTTTTAATTTTTTTATGTTTTATTTTATTTTCTTCACTTATTTTGATATTCGTTCGAAATTAATTTATTTTAAAAACACGGTATTTGGAATTAAATTTGAAAACAAATCAAATCAAAAGGAAAGACAAAGAAAATAAAAAGAATAAACAAAATCAATAGGAAAAAAAAAGGCAATATTGAATGAAGGTTAAAAAATGAAGAAAATTTTTTTTAAATACAAGACAATTTTTTAAAGAAAATTTACGTGTATTGACTTAATTTAAATACAAGATAAAGAAAATAAGAAGATTATTTTAAAAATTAATTTTTTTAAAAAAAATTTTAAAAATAATTACACACATGAAGAAGCATATTGTACAAAGACATTCAACCTACCTGGTTGAAGGTGCCACATCAGCACAAAATGTGCACAAAAATACGAAAAAATAAGTTTGAAGGGTAATAAAACCCTGATTAAATTAAGATGTGTCGCTGAAATTTTAGTCATAATTTAGGAGGTACTTATACATTATCCCAAAAATATTTGCAATTTGCACCTTCTTCAAAAATACTTTTCTAACTTTGTTAAGATCACAAAGAAAAACATTGTATCTGTTAGAAATTTGCATAAAATAGGGTTGTAAATATACTGTCAGCCAAAAATTATATTCAACTAAAATGCTCGTATTATATGAAATATGTATCGATATTATATATAGTGTATAATTATGTGCATATAATGCATAACTATATATAGAGATGTACTGTATATATTTACATATATTGTTATACAATATTTATATATTGTAACAATTCATTTTTCTTAGGAGCTGATTTTTTCCAATTCTTACCAGCTCAAATCTCCTCTAAACTGTCCCAAATTTTAGATATGAACTTCTATGACAATTTTTGATGGGATTGAAAATTTCACTACTCTTTCTTGTCTAGGCCAAAAGTTATAAAATTGGGAGCTCTATTCAATAGTAAATTCAATAGTCAAAAATTTTGTAATGTTAATTATTCTAACTATTTTTCTTTTTGAGTGAATCGTTTCTTCTATCTTCGTGTATGATTAATAATCAAATAACCGAACCAAATAAAACTCTATAACAATCAAACCCATAAATATATATATTCTATTTGTTTTGATTTTAATATTTTAAAAACCAACTAAATTAAATTAATTTTAATTTTGATCAATAACCGATCCAAATCAACCCATAAACACCCTACTCAAAAGTAGTTATTTTTTCCTTAAAATTTGACCAAACACTATAACTTACTAATTAAATTAAACATACATATATATATATATATATTGTTTTTTTAAAAGTTACTTTTGACTTATCAAAAATTTGGCCAAGCTACTACACAGTACACACTATCTGTAGTAGGACTAAACTATATACAATATCTTTCATCAAATTTGTCTAAAAAAAAAAAGAAAACATGATAGATCATTTATCAAAAAATTCAACAACATGGCCTTTAAGTTTCATTTTGTTTATTTAAGCTATTTTTAAAAAAAATTTGAGGGACTAGATCATAATATGCGAAATTCTCGGTAATAATTAAGATGAAAATTCAGATAGCTAACCAATTTAGCTGAGATTGTTCTGACTTTTCACAATAAATTGAGACACCATTATTCATTAGCTCTCCGCCTTTACTTTTATCACTTGTATCAAATTTCTTCACAATATTGTAATATGAAGAAGGGTATTTCTTTTGTTGCAATATTCTTGGTCTTTTTTCTTGGTGACAGAAGCACAAACGTGCAATGTCATGGAGCTGCTAGGTCCGTGTGCCACGACGTTCCCGTTGATATTTTAATTACATGTTGCGATAAGTTTAGAGAGCAACAGCCTTGTCTTTGTGAGTACTTCAAAGATCCTCTGGTCGTCCCTGCTTTCATCTCGAGAGTTTTAACCGCCTGTAATTTACCAATGCTTAATTGTATCTAAAAAAAAAGTTCATAGACGATGATCTAAATGATATCATCTATATGTCTTGTGGTATTAAATAAAATGAGTATGTTGCTATTAAATAAAATGAGTTGTGACTTTAATGAAAAGTTGTGACTTTTATGAAGAGTTGTGACTTTTATGAAAAGTTGTGACTTTTATGAAATGTTGTGACCTTTCCAATAAGAAGGCACAATAAACATATATTCACACTACCCTTAGTTGTCTATAAATAGAGGATTTCCTCTTATTTTTCAACAATGAAATAATGAATTTCTAGACTTCTTCTTCTACTACTAAATCTAGTATTCTAAATGTACTTTACTGCCGTTGAGTGGTTCGCTGACATCGTAGTTTTAGGTACCGATACACCGGTGAGTAAGATCGTTCTACCCTGGGAGGATATATTCCATTAACCTCGGGTACTTGAGGGGAATAATTTCCTTAAGGGGACACTGTGCATTCAGCGGGCTCGATTTTCTTCTTTGAGATGAGAAAAATATTTTGTATATTATTTTTAATCTGTTTCTAATTCTATTTTCTCTACTAATTAAATTTTTTAGTTTTGAAAATACTCTTTAAACTTTGTTGCTTCTTCCCAAGTTCTCCAAAGTTTTTGTTCTAAGTATCTTAGGAATACATGATCAGCAACAATCTTAAGGAAATTATTATACTGTTGGTATTTCTTGTATTCTACTGATTGAGAGAAATAGATCATGGAAGTAGAAGATTAATGCACTACTTTTCTAGAATTCGATGCCTTTTTTAGCAAGGTCAAAGTGAGAATGTAACAGAAGAATTGGTGGTATTTCGGTTAAAGATTACACCAGGTAACCTTCTTATTATTTATCTAAGGAGGGAAATAGTTTCTAAAAGTTAACTCTTTTGATATTTATCGTGTGTATCTTTGGAAAAAGATCTGCAAATCATATGTTTTTTGAATGAATTTTCCTTGGCAAATAGTGTTGCCTTTAAAATTCTTTAGTTTGCAGAATGAGATAGTTTGATAAGATATTATGTCAAAATGTTTTAATTGGAAGGCTATTTGAAAAGAAAAGCATATTTATGTGACAATCTAAGAATTTGTTTATTCTATTGGGAGACTAAAAAACTTTAGTAGTTTTGTACTCCATGCGAAATTTGATTGTGTCTGATTGTTGTAGACTAAAAACTTTTGTAGTTCTACTCTGGATAAATTAGACTATGCAATTGGTTTGAAAATTTAACCTAATAAGTCAGTGTTGTACTTTTGATTTTCTACTTCGGTTGAATTTGAAACTTATTTGAAGTGATAAAAATTTCATCCACATTCAAAGTTCATTCGGTTGACGATTTGAAGAATATAAACCTTCATTGTTAAATAGAAATAAATTGTACAAAAGTTTTGTCTTTCTTGTTAGTATTCTAAATACTAAGTGGTATGTCTAATTGTGATAGCAAAAAAGACCAGTGACTTAAAGTTTGTGATTTTGTGCCTGCAATAGGTGCCTCTATGGAATGAACTTTGATATTGTGTAAAGATTGTCAAAGGGTTTTGAAGCACTATAATTCTTTTGTAGAATAATATTTCCAAAAGAGTTTTCATGCAGTCCATGACATTTTGATAGTATGTGGAAAAATTATTTTCAAATACCTGAAAAATATTTTTGAGATCATATTTAAAATGTGGGGGTTCTTTGCTTATGATAAAAATAAAATTAGACTTAGTGTTTAATTTAAATTTGGAGCCCAAGATACGAGATTCAATGACATTCGTGTATTATGTTTGACCTACAAAATTCTTAGAGTATATTTGAATTGTGGTCGTTGAGTTTCTCTTTTACTAGTATATGGTATGACTAGTATGAAATTACCAAATTATATATATACTTGTTCAAAATAGTTGTGTTCTTTTATGAAAGAGTGTCACTTAAAATATTGTGATTTTTTCATGAAAAGATTTGTCTATTAAAATATAACTATTTGTATAGACATGAATATTTGTGAAAAGTTATATGTCATGATTGTGTTGTAAAAGAAGCATTTGGTTCATATGCTCTTGTTGGACCCGATGAGACTATGTTCATGGGTAAATTCTATAACAACCAAATTGAAGGTTATGGAAAGGTCCTTCTGAAAAGGATATCTGGCAAGGTGCTGACTCTAAGCAATGTTTGTATCTGACAAAATTGTAATAAGGAAGAACAAAATATTTGTGAAGAAAAGTTACCTCACGGTGGGTCTCTTCAAACTCAATATTTTTGGTTGATCTTAATTGCTTGAGTCAAACTGTTTGTGACATGATCACTTGGGACATGTCAATTACAAAACCTTGTAAAGAAAAACTGATCAACGTATAAGTTTTGTCTAACTTTGAGTCCAATAAATAAAAATGTCAAGTTTGTGTTGAATCTAAGTATGCTAAGCATTCTTATAAATTTGTTGAAATGAATTCTAATCCCTTAGAGTTGATTTACACTGACGTTTATGTCTATTTGCTGAATGGTCAGGATGAAGCAATAGAAACGTCTAGGAAATATAAACTTGAAGTTGAAAATCAGTTGGGAAAAAGATAAGAAGTGATAGGGATGGAGAGTATAAATCTCCTTCTGCAGAAATATGTTTGGAAAGTGGAGTTATCCATCAAACTATTGCCCTACTCACCTCAATCTAATGGAATTGCAGAATGAAAAGAAAAATCAAATTTTGAAGGAAATGATGGATGCATTACTTATAAGTTCAGGTTTACCATAAAACTTGTGTGAAGAAGCTATCCTTACAGCAAAAAGGAACAACAAAAGTTTCGTCTTTTCAGAAAGAAAGCAAAAAAAAGTTTTGTTTGTTCTGGACACAATCTATTCCATATGAGAAATGGAAAGGAAGGAAATCCAACTTGAAATATTTCAAAGTGTGGGGGTGTCTAGCGTAAGTTCAAGTTCCTATCCCTAGAAGGATCAAATGAGGACCTAAGACTGTGGACTGTAAAATTAGACTTGAGTAGTCTAGTGAAGGGTCTCAAAGACCTTGGGAAGAACCAAAGGAGAATGTACTTAATAAAGAGATTCAGAGGCGTAGTAAATGTCAAATGACATCTACTTCCTTCGGATCTGATTTTGTAACATTTCCTATGTCTTCTGTAGACTCATTCCTTTGGAAAAAGGGCGTCAATAGTGAGATGGATTCAATCTTAAGCAATCATATTGGAAGTTGATTGATCTTCCTCCATGAAATAAACCTTTGGGTTCAAAGTGAATCTTCAGAAGGAAAATGAAAGTCGATGGGACTATTGACAAATATAAGGTTAGACTTGTAGCCAAAGGATATAGACAAAAGGATGGTCTCGATTACTTTGATGCATACTCTCCAGTAACAAGGATAACATCTATTAGGGTGTTAATAGCACTAGCGGTCGTGCATGTTCTTGAACTCCATCAAATGGATGTTAAGACAACCTTCTTAAATGGAGAGTTGGAGGAAGAAATTTACATGGAACAATCCGAGGGTTTTGTGGGTCCTGGTAAAGGAAAAAAAGTGTGTGAACTTGTTAAGTCACTTTATGGACTAAAACAAGCACCCAAACAATGAAGTGTGAAATTTGACAAAATTATGTTGGCAAATGGATTTAAGAATGATGGAAGTGATAAATGTGTTTACATTAAAGACACTCCAAATCACAAGGTCATTGTTTGCTTGTATGATGATGACATGTTTATCATCAGTAGAGACACTTATGACATAAATGCTACTAAACATATGCTAGAAAGAAACTTTGATATGAAAGTTCTTGGGGTTGCTAATGTGATCTTAGATATAAGAATCCTTAGAACTCCGCAATGTTTAGCATTGTCAAAGTCTCATTACATTGAAAAGGTACTTGAGAAGTTCAAATATTTGAATTTCAATATTGTAAAGATATCAGTAAATGTGAGCTTTGTACTTCAAAAGAATGAAGGTGAAAGTGACTCACAATTGGATTATGATAAAGTATTGGGATTAATGATGTATATCAGAAGGTGTACGCAGTAAGATATAACATGTGCTATTAGTAAACTGAGTCGGTTCACGAGCAATCCCAATCAAACTCATTGGATAACAATGAGAAGAGTTTTGGGGTATTTAAAACATACTTAAAACTATGCCTTGCATTATGACATATATCTAGCAGTATTGAAAGGATATAGTGATGCAAATTGGATCACCGGATCAAATGAAGTAAAATTCACGAGTGGATATGTATTTACTCTTGGTGGAGGAGCAGTCTCTTAGAAATCTTCCAAGCAAACATGTATCGCTCGCTCTACAATGATCTTTGAGCTTGCCGCTCTAAATAAAGCTGGCGAATAAGTTGAATGGCTCCGAAATTTCTTGAAAGATATTCTTGTTTGGCTCAAACCTTTGGCATCAGTATGCATACACTTTGATAGTCAAGATGCAATAAGTAGGGCATGGAGAATGATGTATAACAGAAAATCTCATCATATATGACGGAGATATAATACCGTTAAAAAGCTGCTCTCTAGTGGAATTATTACAATTGACTATGTAAAGTCAAGAGATAATGTGTCAGATCCACTAATAAAAGGGCTAGTTAGAGAGGCAGTTGAAATATCATCTAAGGGAATGGTTTTACGGCTTAGGACAAGTCATTATGGCGGTAATTCTACCTAGCAGACTAGAGATCCTAAGATCTAGGTTCAAGGAGAAAACAAAGTTGTGACTGACGGTTCGGCATTATCGATCAACTCAATCCATTCTCATAATGAAGACAATGTTCAGGAACAAGGTTAAAACATTAAGGCTTGTTAACGAGTTAATAAAGATTAAAGTTTTTAATGATTTGCTAAGTTTGACTGATTTGACCAAATAGTGTATCTACGCGATAACATGAGTTAGAAATTACCTATATGAGTGTGAAGTGTAAGCCGTTTCAAAGAGAATCATTGTAAAAATCCTATTCTCTATACACTCATGAAACCAGGAGGTGTTCATGGCTGAAACGAACACAACTGTAAGAACCATAAATGGTAAAGGGTTGGTTGTGTGACATATGGTTGTCTAGGTATACACTAAAGCTCGACGATTTCAAGGATATCGCACCTACCGATTGATCGAGTATATCCGACATATGTTCAGTACGGAAAGTTCAAAGGGAAACCTACTTATCCAGATGCAATTAATTCTTGCTTGTAAAGTATACACACTTGTCCGTTTCTTTGTCATAGAGTCATTCCCCATTCATGCGGGAGATTGTTGGGTTTTAAAAGGTGTGAATGGAAAATGAAGAGTTGCGACTTTTATGAAGAGTTGTGACTTTAATGAAAAGTTGTGACTTTTATGAAGAGTTGTGACTTTTATGAAGAGTTGTGACTTTTATGAAAGGTTGTGACCTTTCCGAAGGGTTGTAGCTCTTCAAAGGGTTGTGACCTTTCCGATAAGGCACAATACACATATGTTCACACTACCCTTAGTTGTCTATAAATAGAGGATTTCCTCTTATTTTTCAACAATGAAATAATGAATTTCTAGACTTCTTCTTCTACTACTAAATCTAGTATTCTAAGTGTACTTTACTGCGGTTGAGTGGTTCGCTGACACCGTGGTTTTAGGTACCTATACACCGGTGAGTAAGATCGTTCTACCCTGGGAGGATATATTCCATTAACCTCGGGTACTTGAGGGGAATAATTTCCTTAAGGGGACACTGTGAATTCAATGGGCTCGATTTTCTTCTTTGAGATGAGAAAAGTATTTTGTATATTATTTTTAATCTGTTTCTGATTCTATTTTCTGTACTAATTTTAATTTTCCAGTTTTGAAAGTACTCTTTAAACTTTGTTGCTTCTTCCCAAGTTCTCCAAAGTTTTTGTTCTAAGTATCTTAGGAATACATGATCAACAACAATTTGTTATGTATTTCAAAGATACCCTAGATTTACGATGTTTGGCTTTAGTATTAAGTACTCCATACGTTACAATTTGTTTTTTTGGTTTAGACTTGACATAGAGTTTAAGAAAGTAGAAAGACTTATCTAACTCTTAAATTATCTCAAAACTTATTTAACTCTTCAACAATTCATAATAGCCACGTGTTTCACAAAACTATACAAAAATTGGTAGATGTTGATAAAGCTATTATCAGACCACTTCAATCGCCATAAATTAATCGTCAAACATTAACACCGTTGTAAAATAAAAATGAAAAGTCCTCGCTAGGTTGCGTTGACGATGAAGGTGATGTATGTACAACTACATTCGTCATCGTTTTATACATCTGAACCTTGCAGCAATATCAATTGACACAAAACTCACCATCCAAGTCTATTTTGACCCGCTTAATTTCAAAAAATTTAATATATTGTTATTTATCTTTTGTAATCACAATTTGAATTCCAACTCAAGAAAATAATAATTAAAAAAAACACTTTTTTAAAGTGGAAAGTCACAAAACATTATTCAATATGAGAACATACATTGCACCAATGCAAATGAAGAGTTTTAAAACGGAACGAATTAGTGATTAAATTGTGCTTAATTGAAAATTCTTTTTAAATGGGATAAAACTTGAATGGGTACTTGAGATTGGGGCAATTTAAATTAGGAAAAATTATGCAAAATGTCAGCGCATAAGATTATTCTTCTCTTTGCCACTTTCAGTCTTCCTTCCTTCTTTTTCCTGATCAATCAGTCATTAGAGTTCTAAAGCTTGCTTGATTTAAAAATTTGACGTAGCGCAAATGTGAATCGTTTCGAGCAAATTATATATCAATAGACTCAAAACATCGAGATGATTTCATATATAAAATTTGAGACTGTTTAGAGGTAATTTTGAGTTGATCGAGATTGAATAGTCATTTTATACTTCATGTATAATTCATGTATAGTTAAGCTCTATTCACCTTTTTGAGTGTATCATAATGTATAGCCAATGAATACTTCATGTATAGTTGTCACGACCCAAAATCACAAGTCGTGATGGCACCTATGTTCCCAACCGATAGGTAAGCCAACCCAATAAGTATAGCAAGCAAATATCTTACATACTAAGTCTTTTAAATAAAAATGCGGAAAACCGAAACACCACCCCAAGATTTAGTGTCATAAGTACAAGAGCTTCTAAAAGGCAATACAAGTCTAAAGTTATATGACAAGTCTAGACATAAGAAATATCCTATTAGAATACCAACAACCTAATAAATAGAGATAAATGAAGGTGTGGGCCGCAGAATATCTAGGCAGCTCACCACAACTCCAAGAAAATCCAAACTCAGACTCAAGCTCCAAGGAATGCGCTCGAATTCAAAATCCAATCTGCACCACAAAAGAGTGCAGCAAGTGTAGTATGAGTATGAAACCACGTGTACCCAGTATGTATCATAGACTGACAACGAAGAAGTAGTGACGGGAGTATATAAGAAAATAATCCTTTAATTTTACAAGTCCACATCATACTTATCAACCAAAATTTCATCAACAGGGAAAATCAAATATCACGTAATGTCCAACATCAATAAAACACATACTCAAACAAGAATGAAGGATGTAATGAGATGCAATGCAATGTGACACCATGAAATGATATGCCTCAGATGCCAAGTACTCTCTCGACCGTATATACGTGATACTCCTCTGAAATACATTAAGAGTTCATGACCCATGGGGGACTCGCGAGGTCCATATACCGACACAGACGATCTCCACGTGTCTGTGCGGACGATCTCAACGCACTATCATAAAATCACACAATCCCCAGCACGAACGATCTCCACGTGCACAACTTATAATCATAACCAATCCATCTCACGGATGATCTCCACGTGCCCAAATTATAATCATAGCTTGCTCTCAACACGGACGATCTCTACGTGTTAGACCTTTACTCACACTCTATCTCATGTCAATGCATGTGCACAATATGATATAAAAAAAAGGGGATGATGCAACATCTCAATAAATCAAATGTCGCTATGACATATAATCACCTCAATTATCACAATTATACGGGTTCACTAAAGAACACAACTACACCAAAGAAATCAAGTCACTAAATACATCAGCTAATGCACATATGCTTTGGCATTCTCGAATTACAATCTATCATATTATAGTAATATATTTTCCCTTTAACAACACCAGTACTCGTACCAATGCCCGTCACACCATTGGTACGAGACCCCCGTTTTTCGCTCTTACCCATTGTCTATTCTATTTTTAATCTTTAATTAGAAAACGTCCCTCAACGAAGTCTAGGAAGTCTTAATATACCTCGAAAGTCGAACAAGTGCCACGAATTCTTCAAGATTTTGCCTTTCCTTTTCGTAAAGCTTTAAAGCATTTCCAATCTATTAAATATGTAATCCTCATAAGAATACGAATCTAATAACACCCATATTACTATATTTAGTTTCGGCTCGAAAATCGGGTCAAAAAGTCATTCCGAGCCACCAAATTCGAATCTGAAATTTTCTTTCAAATTAAATTCACCCATGATAAAATAAACTCGCATGCAAAATTTCAGCTAAAACATATAATTATTCGACCCCCAAATCAAGATTTTATTCTAAGAACCCTAGGCCTATATTTTCTTAATTCGGCCCAAATTCTACACATTTCAACCCTAAAAATCTATTCATAATCACATAAAAATTTAATGGAAAGGACGAGAATCATTACCTTAACGATTTGGAATGAAAATCTAATTTTTTTCCCTCTTTCCCCCTCTTTTTCTCCCTTTCTTTTCTTTTCTCCTCGGCGTGTTTCCTCATTCCTTGTTTCTGCGTTACTGCATAGCAGTAACCAAATATGACCCCTATCTCTTTTCTTGCTTTCTATTGGGCAGTTGCCCTTTTTAAAATTCTTTTTATTTACTAAATTAATAGGGCACTTTGCCCCTTTTAAATATTTTATTTTCTTTTTTTTCACTATTGTTAACACTAAAATAATTCTTTATTTAATCTGAAAATCATGTCACTCATTCCACAAGTCATAAATTATTTACAAAAGCTACTAAAAGGGTTAATATCAGAAAAATGGCTAAAATTCATAAAACCACTAAGAGGGTTGTTACATCATCCACCACTAAAATACACGTTCGTCCTCGACTGTAAAGAGAAAGAAAGTACATGGAGTATCAAATAGTTAACAATATCTGCCTATTCAATCTTCCATGTGGATTTCTAACCTGTCTATCCATAATAACTATAGAACCTTCCTCAAATGCCAAATTATTGGTCGAACCTATTGAGTCATATTGAATCACACAACAACCATTAACACAATACTTATTCAACATCAAAATATGGAAGTTCAGATGAACACCTCATAAGTCTGGTGGCATATCCAACTCATAAGTCATTTTTTTTCAAAATGTAGAAGCACCTCAAATGGATCAATGAATCTAGGGTTGGGTTTTTTTTCTTCTTTCCAAACCTCATGACATTCTTCATCGGTGATACTTCCAACAACACCTTCTCTCCAATCATGAACTTCAGATCACAACTTTTCAATCCGCATAACTTTTCTTTCATGCTGGGCTGTGAGAAGTCTATCTTAATCAACTTAATCTTATCTAAATAATTTCTCAAAAGATCCATGCCTAAAGGTCTAATCACGAATACATCGAATTAATAAATCAGAAAACAACATTTTCTATCATCCAAAGCCTCAATCGGGAGTATCCAGGTGCTAGAATGGTAACTATTGTCAAAGCAAACTCCGCTAATGATAAGAATTGATCCCACCGACCATCAAAATCAATCACACACATCTACAATATATCCTTCAACACTTGAATAATCCACTTGGACTGACCATCTGTTTGTAAATGAAAAATTGTGCTAAGATCTATCGAATACCCAACTTGTTGTATGTGGACGTCTAGAAGTTAGATGTGAACTAAGTACCTTAGTTCAAAATGATGAAAATGGAAACACCATGAAAACAAACTATCTTTTGAATGTAAACTCTAACCAAACTCTTCGCATGTATGAAGTCTAAACCGATCCAAAATAAGCTTATTCGATCATTCTATCTATGATAAGTCAAATATCATTAATCTTTCTCAAAGTCTTTGTCAATCCTATCACATGGCAATTCACTCCAACCTTCACTCATGTATAAACATCTTCTGAGTCTCACCACCTAATCTCTGGTGCTTATACTTTACATGCTGACAGTTGAAACATCGAGAGGCATACTCTACAATGTCCCTCATCATTCGACATCACCAATAATACTTCAAATCTTAATACATTTTTGCTACTCCTCATGGAATAGAATATCTAGAGCTATGAGTCTCTTTCATAATTAACTTGGTCAAATCACCAACTCTTAAAAGAAAAATATGATTCTTCATTCTTAAAACACATTAATATTTCATCTTTATAGTCATCCTTTAATAGCTTGTCTTGAACTACATTTAACTTCCAAACTTCAAACTATCTAGCCTTGATCTGATCCACTAGAAGAGAGTGTACCCCAATGTAAGCAACAATCCTATCAGGATTCAAAATATTAAGTCTCATAAATCTATTATTCAAGTATTGAACATTTATTCCACTCGCAACAAAATCAGGCTATCCATACTAACTTCTGACTCAACGCATTTGCTATTATACTTGTTTTGCTCGGGTAATATAAGATAGCAATGTTATAATCCTTAAGAAACCATAACCATCTCCTCTGCCTCAAATTTAGATCTCTCTAATTAAAAATATATTAAATACTATGATAATACGTGGACACCTCAACGTGCTCTTCAAGTAAATAATGTCTCCAAACTTTTAAAGCAAAAATCATTACTATCAACTTTTATGGAATTGATGAATAGGATGTTAATGATTTATTTGAGATTTCTTAGCTATAGTCTACATTACGTGATATTTGATTTTCCCTTTACTGGTACTCGTACCAATGTCTGTCACACCATTGGTACGAGACCCTCGTCTTTCGCCCTTACCCATTGTCTATTCTATTTTTAATCTTTAATTAGAAAACGTCCCTCAACGAAATCTAGGAAGTCTTAACATACCTCGAAAGTCGAACAAGTGCCACAAATTCTTCAAGATTTCGCCTTTCCTTTTCGTAAAGCTTTAAAGCCTTTTCAATCTATTAAATATGTAATCGTAATCCTCATAAGAATACGAATCTAATGACACCCATATTACTATATTTAGTTTCGGCTCAAAAATCGGGTCAAACAGTCATTCCGAGCCATCAAATTCAAATCTGAAATTTTCTTTCAGATTATATTCACCCATGATAAAATAAACTCGCATGCAAAATTTCAGCTAAAACATATCATTATTCGACCCCCAAATCAAGATTTTATTCTAAGAACCCTAGGCTTATATTTTCTTAATTCGGCCCAAATTCTACACGTTTAAACCCTAAAAATCTATTCATAATCACATAAAAATTTAATGGAAAGGACGAGAATCATTACCTTAACGTTTTGGAATGAAAATTTAATTTGTTTTCTCCTCTTTCCCCCTCTTTTTCTCCCTTTCTTTTCTTTTCTCCTCGGCGTGTTTCCTCGTTCTTTGTTTCTGCGTTACTGCACAGCAGTAACCAAATATGATCCCTATCTCTTTTCTTTTCTTGCTTTCTATTGGGCAGTTGCCTTTTTTAAAATTCTTTTTATTTACTAAATTAATAGGGCACTTTTCCCCTTTTAAATATTTTATTTTCTTTTTTTCACTATTATTAACAATAAAATAATTCTTTATTTAATCTGAGAATCATGTCATCCATTCCCACAAGTCATAAATTATTTACAAAAGCTACTAAAAGGGTTAATATTAGAAAAATGGCTAAAATTCATAAAACGACTAAGGGGCTCATTACAGTAGTTAAGCCCTATTCACCTTTTTGAGTGTATCATAATGTATATATAGTCAGTGTATAACTCATGTATATGTAAGCCATACTGTATAGTTAGTGTATATTTTCTATGACTTTTGACAAGCAATAATGTATATTCAGTGTACATTTTCTATGACTTTTTCTATTTTTAATGTAAATAAAAACATGGTTATATTTATTGTAAACTAAGTACTTTATTGTATATATTTGAAACTACGTACCCTTTAAATTATCTTGTGTTCAACCCATAAAATTTTGGGCAGGTTATCTATATTTAAGCTCGTTTTTACAGCCCTAGAACACAGGAACAAGAGCAATGCCGAAATAACCTAAAAGGCACAAGGCGCATTAGCAGGGCCAAGAGATAACGAAAAAAAAAAAAAAGTTACATAATATAGCAAACATGTGCAATGTATTTATTGTATATAATTACACTTTAAAAATTTACATAGTCTGATTATACTTCATCTTTTCTAGCATCTCCCCCCCCCCCCCCCCCCTTTCTCTCTCTCTCTCTCCTCCCCCTCCTCTCTCTTTCTCCTTCTCTCTCTCCCTTTTTAGTTTTTTTTTTTGTATTTTGCTTTGTTTATTTGTATCGATTGTATATTTACACTCTCTCTGTCCCTCCTTCTCTATAGTCATTTTGCTTTGAGTATTTGTATTAATTTTATATTTTCTCTCTCTCTCACTGCCTCTCCCTTTTTAGCCTTTTTTCTAGTATTTTATTTTGTGTGTTTGTATTGAATGTACATTCTCTCTTTGTTCATCTCTCCCTCTCCATGTCGCCCATTATCTCTCTCTCTCTCTCTCTATAAATTTTTTCTTTTATTTTCGTTTGAGTATTTCTATCAATTTTATATTTATTTTCTCTCTCTATTTATAAATTTATTCTTGCATTTTTCTTTGTGTATTTGTAACAAATTGTATATTAAGTTTTTCTCTCTCCCTCTCCCTCTCTCATTGCCTTTTCTTTTATATATATATATATATATTTCAATGTTGATCAAGCATCAAAATAAAGAGAATAAGAACATAAGAATAAGTCGTAATAATAACCAAACTTCCTCTAAAGTTTCATAACTCAACGATCATTCAAGCCGCAATCCTAAGACGATATAGGATTAGCTATTCATAATTTGATTCAGAAGTTTTGATTCTTCAAAATATATTAAAGAAGTATAGAGATAATAAAAGAGTAGAAAAGAACCCTAAAAATCAGTCCAAAGTCGTCGCCCAAGTCGTTCCTCGTGTTTGATAAAAGTTAGAATAATTAAAATATCACTAAAGTGTTCTATTTATAGTAGAATAGGAGTAGAATAAAAGTTAGAATAATTAAAATATCACAAAAGTGTTTTATTTATAGTAGAATAGGAGTGCAAAAACGCGAGTCTCACTATGTCAAGGACCAATCTGCCAGTTGAAGGCCAATTTTTGTGCCCAGATCCATGGCACGGACGGGTCGTTGAGGCCAATAATATGAATCTAAACTTGATATTTAAGAATATAAATCTGCCCAAAATCAGTGGTCAATGATTATACAAGCTTCAGAGACCTCATTACAACAATTTCAAAGCAACTACAAAAAACAACGATGTTAAATCGATATGTTGAAATCAAACACATGATAATCTACAATGACATGGGTGTTAGAATGTATGTGGTATTGAAGAAGGAACATAGAGAGTTTGGAAAGTATCAGTTGTATATAACAACAAAGGTTTAAGTACATATAAGATATACAAGATAGATATACAAGTGATATACTTGATTTGGTACATTCTTAACAGTTGTGAAGCATATGAAGGATACAAATACAACGAAAATATGATGAGGGAATCCAACTAAAAAAGAAGTGCATAAGGACAAGTATACAAGGACAAAGAAATAATACTAAATGTGATAAAGGCACCATTTTTATTGGAAAAATTAGCTAACTAGTCAAAATCCCTAACATATTTATTAAAAGCAACTATAGTTTAAAACAATTATTTAAAAAGTCAATATTTTAGTTATATAGCAAATTATATGTATCCAAACTTAATTACTTATTTTTCTCTAAGAAGGCCCACGACTACTGACCAAAATTTTGGGCAAATAAGTTACAGTCAACACATGCTCTCTCTCCAATTTTCATATTAATTCAAAATAAATTTTTTTCTCTCTCATCTAATTCTTTCTTTCAATTGTTCTTCAATTTTCAATATCCCATTTTTCTCTCATCAATAGGTGAAATTTTTTATTATTATTTTTCAGAAATTGGAAAAGATCTCCCAAAAGATATTCACAACAATCTCATTGATTCATGTATGTATCGTTTGATTTGATTTTCTTGTAATTTGTTTTTGTATTGGAGATATAGTAGTAATCACTATTAACATTCATATATCAAATATATTGTTTGATTTTATATACATTGTTGTGTGTTTAGTAATTTTGACATTTTTATTTAGAGTTTTAGGTTTGGGGAAAGCATCTATTTTCACTATTATGTCTGATTCAAAGAGGATTACAAGAGGTATCCTAAATAAATCAGTAAATTCAATATACTATTTGATTTGATTTTCTTGTAATTTGTTTTTGTATTGGAAATATAGTAGTAATCACTATTAACATTCATATATCAAATATATTGTTTGATTTTATATACATTGTTGTGTGTTTAGTAATTTCGATATTTTTATTTAGAGTTTTAGGTTTGGTGAAAGCATCTATTTTCACTATAATGTCCGATTCAAAGAGGATTACAAGAGGTATCCTAAATAAATCATCAATTACTAGAGGTATCCTAAATAAATCATCAATTTCAATTTGTCAATACTTTATCATTTAATAGGACCTCTTAGCCACATTTGCAATATTTATTAAAAGTGTCAATATTTTAGTTTGTTATATATCTTATTTATATATATTTTTGATTTGTTTAATTTGAAAGAATACAATTATTTAATAACAGAAGGGAGAAAATCAGGGGAGGGAATATTTCAAAAAAGATAAATATCACTTAATTTTCTCATCAGTTACATTTTCAAAGAAAACTCAAACTCAAATGTGCGTCTTTTTCACAATGTATTTATTTTTTTTTCCAGAATTTTGTATCCTTTCTTAAATCGTATTTATTTCAATATGTATACTATTTGTATTTGTATTCATTCTAGTTTTCATGTTGTATTTTGTATAATGAAACTTGTATTTCTTTATTAGTTTGTATTCATTCCAATAGGTATGCCAAATGAATTTGTAGTTATTTAAGAAGCACATTGTATTCATGTATTTTTTTCAGTGTGTATTTATTTTTTTCTTCAGAATCTTGTATCCTTTCTTAAGTCATATTTATTCCAATACGTATATTATTTGTATTTGTATTCATTCTCGTTTTATGTTGTATTTTGTATAATGATGTATATAATACAAAAACAATATGATGGAAAAGTGAGAATGAAATATAAAACTGAAAAGGAATAAGTAAATACTTGTTGCAATCATTCTTAAATAAAATACATAACTAATTGGCATATCTTTGGAAGGAATACAAATTAGGAACAAATACAAGATTCATAAAATTATGCAACATGAGATTTTGAATGAATACAAATATTAATAGCATACATACTGGTTTGAATACAAATTGAGAAAGGATACAAAATTCTGAAAGAAATTATAAAAACAAAACAAACACTATGATGTGGATTCTTCTAAAGAAATGGTGGAGAAATTAAGACTTAGAACGGAGAGAGAAGGAGCACTTTTATCTCAATTGATCCATCAAATGGAGAATGGAGATTCTTCGTTCAACATTTCAGTAGATTTGGTTTGAATGATGAGGAAGAAGATGAAGATATGATAATTGATGATGTGTCTCCAGAAGTTCAAGATTTTGTGAATATGAACGAAGGAGACGTTTCCGACATTGATGAAGAAACCTTCTTAGCTAATACAACTGATCTTTCACATTCTCTTCATGCTCACATTATCTTCCTGCTCATGTGGAAAACAAAATCGACACCTATAGAAGAGAGAGAACCCGGAGATGAAAAAATAGAAGAACCATTGGAAGAGGGAATTAGATGGGAGAGAAAATATTTTTTTGAAAAAATATGAGAGAGAACGTGATGGCTGAAACGTAGGCTTAATGTGAGATAAATTAGGAACTAACTTAGGATACACTTTATTTGCTAAAATATTTACATATATATATTTTTTAATTAACTTTTGGACTCAAGGTCCATTTATTACAGAAACAAACCAAACCAATTAGGGATTACAAAGTATAGTCTAGTTCAAAAGTGACCGGCTATGTGATAAAAGAACTAAACATATCCCTAAAATGTAGGATTTCCTAATCCGCCCCTCAGCTCTTTCTCTCTTTCACTCTCCTTGTTTCCGCCGCTGAGAATGCAAATATTCCATATCTTACTACCATCATCTTAAAAATGTTCACTATAATTGAAACAATTTTTAGTGGTAATATGTCACACCCCGAGCCTACACCCAGGACGTGACCGGCACTTGAGAACCATTGTTGATCCCCAAGCGAACCCTTGGCCTGACTTACTACTTAGCGGAAGACTTAACTTGAGCAAATAGGGCTCTTATCCTGACATGGATAACTCATAAAACTTAACTCAATTTGCAAGGTCAATTACTGTCTGAAAATATTTAATAAACTTACTAGAACATCAGTCAAAACTCAAATGCAAGGAAATAAGAATAAGTCTGAGGGACCCATCAATTCTAGACCTGTCTACGAAGCCTCTAAATAACTAAGACGGATGTTGGGACAGACCCCACGACATCTCAACAAAACTGGAATAAAAAGTTAAAGATGAATCCTTTGGGAGTGCTAGGAGGCTCACCAAAACTACTAACTGCGGAAGTGTAAATGATCTTCAACGAACGCCTTTTGATGATCCTAAACACCTATATCTGCATCCACAAAGATGATGGTCGAATAACATCAGTACATGGAATGTACGAGTATGTAATATAGATAAGTAGATAAATAACTGAAATGAAAGTACTGAAAACCAATAAGGATATGAGTAACTCAACTGAATGCAAAGAGATAATGAACAAAACCATTACAACTTTACAACTACACTTACTCAACTCTGTTTTCATGAGACTCATAAGTATATAGAAAACACCTTAGCTTTACCTTGAGCTCAAAACTGAATGTAAAGAATTAGATGAATAAAGTCACTTTAAAACTTCACAAGCTAACTCATCTCTGAAAAACTCAACTTCTCAAGTAATATGAAAATAATGTATATTTTTACTCTGGGAGTTTCTCTAACCGACAACCATCACTATGAGCTATGTGATGATACAACGTAACATCCACGCTGCCAGAACGGTCCTATACTTGCCAGGCATAGGACTCTCAAACTCACTAAGTGGATCCACTAAGTACTAGATGGAAGAAAATCATCTAAAAAGTATGAATTCTTTACCCATGTTGGCTACATGGTTTATGGAGGCTGTGAGTTGTTAAACTCTTCCTCATATCAGTGCTCAATACTACTCCCAAAATCTTTTACTTTACTCATCTCAAATGTTTAAAAACATTATCTTTTCTGGGTTGAGGTAATTACTCAACTAATCCTCTTAAAGAGGTAATTCTTTTCTGGAGTATCTCAGTACTTAATAACTTACTTTAGAAATCATTGTTTCTATTCTTAAAATACTGATATCCTGGGGAAAATACTTAGTTTTTCAAATGCTTCTCAAATATTTTCTCAAAATTTCCTTCTTTAAAACTTTTCTCAAAACTCTTTTTTGAGCTCTTCTCAAGACTCTTCTTTAAGAAATCAATTTAAAACAGTTAAATAGTTTAAAAGACTTCTTATCAGTAACTTAGAATTAACTCAATGGGATTGGACTCATGCTGAAATAGGAACATGAACAATACCACAAAACATTCAACAATATGAATATATTCACTCAAGAATAGAATTAGATACAATCAATGGATTAACTCAACTTTGCTAGAAATCAAGGAACAAAACCCTAGATTGCTTTTGTAGAATTTCTGACATATGTAGGGCGTGAGGGTGAGCAAACCCAACACTAAAAAGCCTTACATACCTGGAAGATCAAAGATCTTGACGAATTTTGAAGAAATTGGATAAACGCTTGAAAACCCTAACTTTTCTCCTCTTGAATCTTCTCTCCAAAATTTCTAAGTGTATATGATAATCTAATATGTCTAAACACTGATAAAGCCTTAACTAAGAGGAAAAGGGTCGGATTTTGGGTTTAGAAGGAAAGGGAAAAGTCCGAAATACCCTTCATTAAAACTGTCGGAAGTGACCTACGGTTCGTAGATCGTTCTACGGTCCGTCCTGTTCAACCGTAGAACCAACTTAAGAAACTTTCAACTTAGGCCTTCAAATGACGACACCCATCTACGGCGCGTTGTTTGATCTACGGTCCATACATGGCTATCGTAGGTCAGGCTTTAGGACTGAAAATTTGACTAAGTCTGGAGGGGACCAACGAGACGTATCTACGTCCCGTCAACAAAACGGCGGCCCATCCTGTTGCTCCATAGGTCAATGTTCAGAAACATGGAAATCCTGAAGGATGACAGCGCCATTGACGGTTCCCACCTACGACCCGTCATTCCACCTACGGCCCGTAGGTGGCCTCCGTAGAACCAGTGTTGCAGCAGTTTTTCTGCATTTTCCCCAACTCCAAGTTACAGTGTGTTACATTATCTCCCCCTTGGGAACATTCGTTCTCGAATGAGCTCCCACTAAGCCTGTAAGGGATGGGGACATTCCTTACAACCCAACACAATGCAAATCGAAGCAAACACCGTCCAACTAAATTTAAACTCAGGAACTCAACATGCTAAACTAAAAGTTGTACTTCGTTAAGAGTTTGTACCTTACTCTGGGTCTGCATTTGAGGTGAAGAGATGTGGATATCTCTCTTTCATGTCCTCTTCGACCTCCCAAGTAGCTTTCTCAACAAACTGATTTCTCCACAAGACTTTCACTGATGCAACTTCTTTGGTTCTCAACTTGCGAACCTGACGATCAAGAAATCTGAATGGGAATCTCCTCATAAGATAGGTTGTCCTTGATACCAATATTCTCGGTAAGCACAACAAGTGAAGGATCACTCAAACATTTCTTTAGCATAGAGATGTGAAATACCAGATGGACTGCCTCTAACTCTTATGGTAGCTCCAATTCATAAGCTACATTGCCAACTCTCTTAGATATCCTATAAGGACCAATGTAGCGGGGACTGAGCTTCCCCTTTCTACCAAACCTCATCACACCCTTCATGGGTGAAACCTTCAAATATACCAATCATCTACCTCAAACTCCAAATCTCTTCTCCTAACATCTGTGTAGGACTTCTGACGACTCTGCGCTGTTTTCAACCTCTCTTGAATTATTTTCACCTTCTCCATGGCTTGATGAACCAAATCTGGTCCTATCAACTCAGTTTCACCAACCTCAAACCAGCCAATGGGAGATCTATACCTTCTCCCATATAGAGCCTCATACGGAGCCATCTGAATGCTGGAGTGGTAACTATTATTGTATGCGAACTCGACAAGAGGCAAATGGTCATCCCAATTACCCTTGAAATCAAGAATACAAGCTCTCAACATGTCCTCTAAGGTCTGAATGGTGCGCTCTGCTTGACCATCCGTCTGAGGGTGAAAAGCAGTACTAAAGTTCACCTTCGAACCCAAATCTTTCTGAAACGACTTCCAAAAATGCACGATAAACTGAGCACCCCTGTCTGAGATGATGGATAAGGGGACTCCATACAGTCTAACTATCTTGCGAATATACAGGTTTGCATACTCCTCTGCTGTACTGGTAGTCTTCACTGGTAAGAAGTGGGCTGATTGGTCATCCGATCCATAATCACCCAAATGGAATCATGCTGCCTGTGAGATCGCGGTAAACCTGTAATTAAATCCATATTAATCATCTCCCACTTCCATTCCGGTAGGGTTATATTCTGAGCCACAGCACACGGCCTTTGATGTTCAACTTTGACTTGCTGGAAATTTGGGCACTTAGCAATAAACCCAGCAATGCACCTCTTCATGCTACTCCACCAATAGACTTCTCTCAAGTCATGGCACACCTTTTTGGAGCCCGGGTGAATCGAATACTTGGTATTGTGAGCTTCCTCCATAATCCTCTCTTGAAGACCATCCACATCTGGAACACACAACCTTCCTTGGTATCTTAACACACCATCTCCCCCCTGTGCAAAAGCCATCACCTTCTGCCTATGCACATTTGCTTTCAACTCAAGCAAAATGGGGTTTTTGTCTTGCTTCTCTTTTACCTCTACCACTAATGAAGACTCAGCTCCATTCATCACAACAACTCCGCCTTCACTGGAATCCACCAACCGAACACCCAACCGTGCAAGCGTGTGAACTTCCTTAGCTAGTTCCTTCTTGCCTTCTTCCACATGAGCAGTAATCCCCATGGACAACCTGCTCAAAGTATCAGCAACCACATTAGCCTTACCTGGGTGATAGAGGATACTCATGTCGTAATCCTTGAGCAACTCTAACTACCTCCTTTGTCTGAGATTGATCTCTTTCTGACTGAAAACGTATTGGAGACTCTTGTGCTCTGTGAATACATCCACATGAACACCATAGAGATAGTGATGCCATATTTTGAGAGCAAAGACTACTGCTGCCAACTCAAGATCATGAGTTGGGTAGTTCCTCTCATGAATCTTCAGTTGTCTGGAGGCATAGGTTATAACCTTACCATTCTGCATCAATACACAACCAAGCCCAACTCTGGCCGCAACAGAATAGACAACAAAACCCTCTGTACCTTCTGGTAGGGTCAACACGGGAGCTGTAGTTAATCGAGTTTTCAATTCCTGAAAGCTTTTCTCACAAGCTTCAGACCGTTGAAACTTAGCTATTTTCTGAGTTAACTTAGTCAATGGAGACGAAATAGATGAGAACCTCTCTACGAACATTCTGTAGTAACCAGCCAATCCTAAGAAACTCCTTATATCAGTTGGAGAGGTGGGCCTAGGCCAATTCTGCACTGCCTCAATCTTCTGAGTGTCAACTCGAATCCCTTCTTCAGATATAATGTGGCCTAAGAATGCCATGAATTTGAGCCAGAACTCACACTTAGAAAACTTGGCATATAATTCTCGATCTTTGAGAGTTTGAAGGACTATTTTGAGATAACTAGCATGGTCCTCCTCATTCCTCGAATAAATCAATATGTCATCAATGAACACGATACCAAACATGTCCAGATATGGCTTAAATACCCTGTTCATAATATCCATGAATATTGCAGGAGCGTTAGTCGGACCAAAAGACATAACAAGAAACTCATAATGACCGTAACGGGTCCTGAAAGCTGTTTTTGGGATGTCACTTTCTCTCACTCTCAATTGATGATAGCCAGATCTGAGGTCAATCTTAGAGAAACAAGTGGCACCCTGAAGTTGGTCGAAAAGGTCATTAATTCTCGAAAGAGGATATTTATTCTTTATTGTGACCTTGTTGAAATGGCGGTAATCGATACACATCCTAAGGGAACCATCCTTCTTCCTCACGAACAAGACCGGAGCGTCCCAAGGTGAGACACTTGGTCGGATGAAACCCTATCAAGAAGATCTCTCAACTTCTCTTTTAACTCTTTTAACTCAGCTGGAGCCATTCTATATGGCGGAATAGAGATGGGTTGAGTATCAGGAAGAATATCTATTCCAAAGTCTATTTCTCTCTCAAGAGGGACTCCGGGAAGATCATCAGGAAAAACCTCTGGAAACTCACTCACAACTGGAACTGATTGAATAGGCGGTGCCTCAACACTAGAGTCATTAACTTGGACTAAGTGGTAAATGCAGCCCTTGGAAACTAACTTTCTGGCCTTAAGGTATGGGATGAAACGACCCTAAGGCACTGCTGAATTACTCCTCTACTCTAAAACTGGCTCAATAGGAAACTGAAACTGGACTACTCGAGTTCTGCAATCGACTGAGGCATAACAAGCATGAAGCCAGTCCATACCTAAAATAACATCAAAGTCCACCATATCTAACTCAACTAAGTCAGCCATGGTGTCCTTGTGATAGACAAAGATGGTACAATAACGGTAGATTCTTTCTACTAGAATAGACTCACCAACAGGTGTGAAAACACTGAAAGACTCAAGAAGTTATTCCAGGGAAATGCCGAACTTCGTAGCTACAAAAGGAGTCACAAAAGACAGACTCGCACCTGGATCAATTAAGGCATAAACATTGAAGGTAAAAACTCGAAGCATACCAGTAACAACATCTGGTGAGTTCTCTTGGTCCTGTCGAGTACCCATAGCATACAGACGTTTTTTACCTCCGCCTGTCCCTGAATTAGCTCCTCTCTGAATGCTCATATCTGTTGGAGCTGCTGAAGAAGACTGGGCTCTATTGCCCCCATTACCCTGCTTGTTCTTTTGGCACTCTCTCATGAAGTGACATGTCTGACCACACTTGAAGCAACCGTTAGATCCATCACGACATTCTCCCCTATGACGTCTGCCACACTTAGCACAAGCGGGAGCCTGATCCGTGCTTTGTACTACACTTCCCTGTGATTGAGTGCCTTGTGCCCTAAAATTTTGGGACCTTTGACCCTTGCGATCATTCTTGTTCCTAGGTGCAGGTGCGCTAACTGAACATGGAGTAGGTCCAGATGATCTCTACTAAAAGTTAGACCGATTCCCATTGCCGGTCCTTTGATGGCCAATCTCCTGACTTGCAGTCTTGGCCCTCTTACTGCGAAACTCCTCCCTATCCTTCAGCTTTTCTTCCTCAACATGCTGCACATGAATCATCAACCTAGCTATGTCCATGTCTCCTATCAGCATCACCGTCTTACCTTCCCTGCTAGATAAACGAGACAACCCAGACACGAATAAGCTCATTCAGCTCCTCATATCTGCCACCATCTCCGGAGCATAACGAGACAACTGAGTGAAATTAAGGCTGTACTCTTACACACTCATGTCCTCCTGTTTCAAGTTCAAGAACTCTCTCATATTCATTTCTCTTAACTCTCGAGGGAAGAAGCGTCCCAAGAAAGCATTTTCGAACTCCGTCCAGCCTAGAGGTGGGGCTCCTTCTGCTCTACTCTTCTTCCACTGATCGTACCAGATCCTAGAAACACCCTTGAGCTGGTATGAGGTCAACTCCACATGTTCAGCATCTGTAACTCTCATCACCTCGAATACCCTCTAAAGCTCTTCAACATAGCCCTCCGGATCCTCAACAACCTTCGATCCAGTGAACTCTGAGGATTCATTCGTAAGAACTCACGGACTCTGGATGTATCAGCCATATCCTGTCGGTCCACTCTCTACTGCCCAGCTTGGTTAGTCACTAACTGAGTTAGCATCTGAATTGCGTTCCTGAATTCAACATTAGTAACATCCCTTTGAGGGTTTTGCACCTCAGGTGCAACTGGAGCTTCCTGATTCTCCGGATCAATATTTCTCCTGGCGGGACGTCCCCGAACAACTCTTCATGGAGACATATCTGAAAACACACGCGTAAGCACGAATTAGAGAAAAGACTTTTATAGAGATAAACTCTATCGCACGAAGTGGAGCAAGAAGAAAGTGAAAGGTTCCTAAATTTCGTAGCCTTCTAATTATAAATGTGACGCGTTTCACACTGATAACTAGGACTCTACTGACACGACTTCATAGACTCCCTAGGACTCTTGAACTCTGGGCTCTGATACCAAGTTTGTCACGCCCCGAGCCTACACCTTGGACGTGGCCGGCACTTGAGAACCATTGTTGATCCCCAAGCAAACCCTTGGCCTGGCTTACTACTTAGCAGAAGACTTAACTTGAGCAAATAGGGCTCTTATCCTGACATGGATAACTCATAAAACTTAACTCAATTTGCAAGGTCAATTACTGTCTGAAAATACTTAATAAACTTACTAGAACATCAGTCAAAACTCAAATGCAAGGAAATAAGAATAAGTCTGAGGGACCCATCAATTCTAGACCTGTCTACGAAGCCTCTAAATAACTAAGACGGATGTTGGGACAGACCCCACGACATCTCAACAAAACTAGAATAAAAATTTAAAGATGAATCCTCCGGGAGTGCTAGGAGGCTCACCAAAACTACTAACTGCGGAAGTGTAAATGATCTTCAACGAACGCCTTTTGATGATCCTAAACACCTATATCTGCATCCACAAAGATGCAGGTCGAATAACATCAGTACATGGAATGTACGAGTATGTAATATAGATAAGTAGATAAATAACTGAAATGAAAGTACTGAAAACCAATAAGGATATGAGTAACTCAACTAAATGCAAAGATATAATGAACAAAACCATTACAACTTTACAATTACACTTACTCAACTCTGTTTTCATGAGACTCATAAGTATATAGAAAACACCTTAGCTTTACCTTGAGCTCAAAACTGAATGTAAAGAATTAGATGAATAAAGTCACTTTAAAACTTCACAAGCTAACTCATCTCTGAAAAATTCAACTTCTCAAGTAGTATGAAACTAATGTATATTTTTACTCTGGGGAGTTTCTCTAATCGACAACCATCACTATGAGCTATGTGATGATACAATGTAACATCCATGTTGCCAGAACGGTCCTATACTTGCCAGGCATAGGACTCTCAAACTCACTAAGTGGATCCACTAAGTACTATATGGAAGGAAATCATCTAAATAGTATGAATCCTTTACCCATGTTGGCTACATGGTTTATGGAGGCTGTGAGTTGTTAAACTCTCCCCCATATCGGTGCTCAATACTAATCCCAAAATCTTTTACTTTGCTCATCTCAAATGTTTAAAAACATTATCTTTTCTGGGTTGAGGTAATTACTCAACTAATCCTCTTAAAGAGGTAACTCTTTTCTGGAGTATCTCAGTACTTAATAACTTACTTTAGAAATCATTGTTTCTATTCTTAAAATACTGATATCCTGGGGAAAATACTTAGTTTTTCAAATGCTTCTCAAATCTTTTCTCAAAATTTCCTTCTTTAAAACTTTTCTCAAAACTCTGTTTTAAGCTCTTCTCAAGACTCTTCTTTAGAAATCATTGTTTCTATTCTTAAAATACTGATATCCTGGGGAAAATACTTAGTTTTTCAAATGCTTCTCAAATCTTTTCTCAAAATTTCCTTCTTTAAAACTTTTCTCAAAACTCTTTTTTAAGCTCTTCTCAAGACTCTTCTTTAAGAAATCAATTTAAAATAGTTAAATAGTTTAAAAGACTTCTTATCAGTAACTTAGAATTAACTCAATGGGATATGACTCATGCTGAAATAGGAACATGAACAATACCACAAAACATTCAACAATATGAATATGTTCACTCAAGAATAGAATTAGATACAATCAATGGATTAACTCAACTTTGCTAGAAATCAAGGAACAAAACCCTAGATTGCTTTTGTAGAATTTCTGACATATGTAGGGCGTGAGGGTGAGCAAACCCAACACTAAAAAACCTTACATACCTGGAAGATCAAAGATCTTGACGAATCTTGAAGAAATTGGATGAACGCTTGAAAACCCTAACTTTTCTCCTCTTGAATCTTCTTTCCAAAATTTCTAAGTGTTAATGACAATCTAATATGTCTAAACACTGATAAAGCTTTAACTAAGAGGAAAAGGGTCGGATTTTGGGCTTAGAAGGAAAGGGAAAAGTCTGAAATACCCTTCATTAAAACTGTCGGAAGTGACCTACGGTTCGTAGATCGTTTTACGGTTGGTCCTGATCGACCGTAGAACCAACTTCAGAAACTTTCAACTTAGGCCTTCAAATGACGACACCCATGTAATGCCCGTCGTTTGATCTACGGTCCGTACATGACCATCGTCGGTCAGGTTTTAGGACTAAAAATTTGACTAAATCTGGAGGGGACCTACGAGACCTATCTACGTCCCGTCAACAGAGAACGACGGCCCGTCCTGTTGCTCCGTAGGTCAATGTTCAGAAACTTTGAAATCCTGAAGGCTGACAGTGCCATTGACGGTTCCCACCTACGGCCTGTCATTCCACCTACGGTCCGTAGGTGGCCTCCGTAGAACCAGTGCTGCAGCAATTTTTCTGCATTTTTCCCATCTCCAAGTTACGGGGTGTTACATAATAGATTTGCATATTAATAAAATGTGCTAATTTTTTTTACTGATATTAATTAATTGACATTGGATCCAAATACAAAGAATGCTAGCTAATTGTCTCTAAAAATTATATTTAGCGGTAATTACGCTAATGATGTTAATTAATTTCTGAGGTAGTTTGAATTTATGTGCACCAATTCTCCCCTTCGTAGATCATGTGACGTCATTTAATAAGCATCGTGTTCAAAAGCATTTTTAGGCGCTGAAAATTAATTTTATATTAGAAAAGTAATTTCGGCTTTGGATAAAAGTTCTAAAACTAATAATGAAGGGTGGGTTTAATGAAAGAAAATTTAAAATGAATAAAATATCTTTAATAATATTTTTATATAAAAAATGATAAATAGAAAAAGAAATGGAATTGAAGGATTTATTAAATTTGAGAAGGTTATTTTGATGGATTACGCTAAAGTAGTAAAAGAATTTATCAAATCAAAAATATTTATAAGTTGAGATTACCAACTTATACATTTAGGTTGATTTTGACTCTCAGCTTAGAAAAAACGTTTCATTTGACATATAGAATTACATTGTAATTATGTTATGTAAAAAACATGTCCTGTAATTAATATATTACTAAGTTGTTTATTATCCTTACTAATAGTTTCACCAAATCAAATTACAAAGTGTCCTTCCAAACAAGTTCTTACCCCATCGAGTTCAAACTTTTGACTTTACAATAAAAGTTAGGCTTTAACAATTCAAAACTTCAAAAATTCAAAATTCCAAAATCTAAAGAAGGATTTGGAGGATGAGGATAGGAGAATTGTAGCCTAAAGTTTGTTAAATCTAACTAACTTTAATTGACTTTTAAAATTTGACTAAAATTTAAATAACATATTTAAGAAAGCTATACGGTATGCACACTATTGCCATGCAATATCGAGGCTTTGTTTGATATTTGATTCGCCTTTGGTTTATGTGTTAAGTATGCTCAAAATTTCGATTTATGTGTTAAGTATACACACAAAAATTATTCTATTAAATTCCGAGAACCCTTACCTAAAGCTTGTTTCCGCCCCTTCAAAGTCTTAATTTTAGAGCCCGTTTGGATATGGATTTTTTTTTCCTTTTTCTCAAAAAAGAAAAAGAAAAGAAAGAAGAAGATTACAAAGCAATATTTGATTATACATTGGTCTGATTTATGAAAAAGGTAACAATTTGAACGTGAGTTTCAAGTTTGAAAAAAGTGATTTTAACTTTTTCTAAAATTAATTTTTTTCTCACAAAACTTTTATATTTTTCTCAAAATAAATAACTTTAATTTTTAAATATTAATTCTAAAACTTTTTCAAATACTATTTTTGAAAATCATATATTTTTTTTATGTCAAAACGCGTGCTTAAAAATTTGAGAAATAAGTCCATACCCCATAAAATTAAAATAATTACAGACAAATATCTATTTACAATTAATATCCTAAAACTACTAATATAGAGAAAGGGATCTCTTATGCAATTACAGTCCGTTCCCAAATTCTCTTATTCCATAATTCTCCTTCTTCCCCAATTCTTCTTCTTTTCCAGTTCTCCTTCTTCCTCAGTTCTCTTTCTTCTCCAATTCTTTTTCTTTTTCAGTTCTCCTTCTTTCTCAATTCTTATTTTTCCCAAATTCAAATCAACACTCAATTCCACAACATTCTATCAATGGATAGTATGATGAAGGTTGAAATTCAGAGCAATAGTACATTAGTTCTGATGTTAAGACAATAATAATAGAATCTACTTTCAATTATGAAAATTTAGTCACACAAATCAAAAATCAAAAATCAAATCAAAATTGTTGCTTTTGAAAATAACGAGATTAAATATACAATTACATCTAGATTTTCGTCATTGAAAATATTTAATAATACAAGTGTGAAAGTCTACATTGAGTTGAAGAAGAAGAAGTTTGAAATTACTTTATATCCACTGGTGATCGCCTATAACCACTATTTCACAAAGTCAATCCTCAATTCGTATGTGGAAATTCATCCTGAATGATATCATAACAATATATGGCTTACAGTTATGATATCATTGAGAAACAACTAGACATTCAGGGAAAATTGCAAAAAACAACTGAATGAACTATCACAATATATATATATATATATATATATATATATATATATTGTGATGGTATCAAAAAGGTTTTCCTAAGTCATTCTATGGTACATGAATGATACTATCACGGTTTATTCATATATTAGAATGATATAATTGAGGAACATTCACTGTTTCACCAAGTCAATCATCTATCCTTAATGAGGGACTTCTAAAATCCTCAATGATACCATAACAATATATTGCATAACATAAAATTACACAAATACTGAATGATACCATCATAGTATACACACACACACACACACACACACAGATATATATATATATATATATATATTGTAATGGTATCATAAAGGTTTTTCTAAGTCATTCCATGGTACACGAATGATACTATCACAACATATTCATATATTATCATGATATTGAAATTGTATAATTGTGGAACAACCACTGTTTCACCAAGTCAATCATCAATCCTTAATGAGGCACTTCTAAAATCCTCAATGATACCATAACAAACATTTAGGAAAAATTACACATATATTGAATAATATCATCATAATATATATATATATATATATATACCGTTAGGAAGGGGATACACAAGATAATTTATTTGGACCGAATAGACATAAAGGGAATTAATTAAAGATGGGTTATGAAGAAAATTAGTTTATTTTTTGTGTCCAAAAAATATAGCTTTCCGTAAAAGATTCCATACTCAAGTTTCATCTCTGGTTCAATATTTTTGGTCATGTGGACATAGGGCCTAGGGGCTTTTTTAGCCCATGAACTAATAGTGCCTACTGAAAAAAAATACATTTAAAAAAAGATTTGTAATTTGCACCTTCTTCAAAAAAATACTTTTCTAACGTCTATCTGTTAGAAATTTGCGGCTCAAAAGTAAAGTCTTGAAAGTGTAAAGAAAGATCAGGATTAAACTTTCTGCATCGAAGGTATAAAATTCTTTTCAACTAAAATGTTCGTATTAGATGTAATGTATCCGTAATGATCCTGAAGGTCAATTTTAGTATTTTTTGTTAAATGATCGTTTTATCCCTCCCGAGAGTTGCCTCGAGTCATGTTTGGCTGATATCCGATGTTGATTTTGCGAAAATTCTTGTTGAGTTGTGGTTTTTGAAAAATTTGAATTATAAAGGCTTAAGTTGTCAAAATGTGATTTTTGAGGTCTTTAAGAGTTTTGGGACTCGGATGGGAATTTCGTTGATTCCATCAGTTCCGGAATGCGGAAATTGGTCTAGGAGAGTTGACGGAATAAGTTTTGGGGTTGTATCGTGGATTTGAGGTCTTAAGTTGGAAAATTGTGAAAATTTGATCATAGGGTTGACTTTGGTCAACATTCAGAGATTGGATGCTCGGATGTGGATTCAGACGACTCCGTTTGATTCGGGGGATGATTTTAGGCCTAGGGATGACCTTGGTTGAATTTTTTAGAAGTCCCGTGTTTGTTTTGAGATTTTGAAGCTTGAGTTAGTGTTGTTGCGTTTTATCGGGTTCCGGGTCAAGGAGACATCGAATTCGAATTCTGACGGTTCCATTGAGTTCGAAACGTCGAATTTAGTGGGGTTGCATAACTGGTTTGTGTGCCCGAGGTTCCGAACTAATCACGAGGATATTTTC
This sequence comes from Solanum appendiculatum, assembly GCA_018342035.1. NCBI lineage: Eukaryota > Viridiplantae > Streptophyta > Magnoliopsida > Solanales > Solanaceae > Solanum > Solanum appendiculatum. The sequence continues at coordinate 215,998 of JAGDQO010000684.1, read as the reverse complement.
GGAGACTTGTTGAATTGCTGATTTTGCTGTATCTGGTGCCAGCTATTTTGACGTTCGCGTTCCTGGAGTGGGGCCGCGTTCCCGGAGGGTCCAGCGTGTTGTTCTCTGTGTTAGCGGAGAGTCAGTGTGTTGTTATCCGTGATCGCGGAGTGTTGGGTTTTGGTCTACGCGTTCGCGGAGGTCATTTTTGGGCCTGGCAGTGTAAAAGTCGAGATCCAGAGAGTGGCAAGCGAGATTTCTGGGGAGAGAGGCGAATGACAAAGTGTTTGCTACGAATTAGAATTAAATGAAACTGTAGCTATATCATTTATTTTGAATTAATAGTTTGCTATAATGCACAATTTTCCCAATCATATATATGGGTAGTGGGCTTAAATGATAAGTCCAAAGATAAAAGCACGGGCACTAAATAATTACACTATATACCCCCTCCAAACTAATTTCGCTTAACTGATACTAAATCAGTATATATATACTGTGTTGGTATCATTAAGACTGATAATTTCGCTTAACTGATACAAAATCAGTATATATATATTGTATTGGTATCATTAAGGCTGATAATTTCGCTTAATTGATACTAAATTAGTATATATATATTGTTATGATTAAGATTTCTTGATAAAAAATTACTCATTAGTCAATGATATTATAAGAATATATATATATATACTCCTAATGCCCAAAGAGTTGCTAAAACATGCGGAGTATCTACACCAGAAACGCCTTTCGTTTTACACACTTGCTCGAATTATCTAAACACAACATCAAGGTAATTTGTGTATCCTACCGACTACCGTAGCTAACGTAACTAATGTCAAGTACTTCCACCATTGAAATCACACAACCAAGATTCAAATACACAAATCAAATAACCTCAAATTCAATATGCATACATTTGGAATACAATATCAAGAATTGTGGTTTTACTTCAACACTCTAAGCATTAAAATGTGTAAGATTTTCATAAATTACACGATCGATGGAGTAGTGATCAAAGAGTATATAAGCTTCGAAGACCTTAGCTTGTTGCAACAATTTCAAAGCAATTATAAAAAAACAACAATGCTAAATCGATTGAAATCAAATACACGTTAATTAAAAATCGTATACCAATGAAAATCTACAACGACATGAGTGTTAGAGTATATGTGGAATTGAAGAAGGAACACTGAGAGTTTGAAAAGTATCAACAACAAAGGATAAGTACATACAAGATGGATATACAAGTGATACACTTGATTTGGTACAGTCAAATAGTTGTTAAGCATATTGAGGATAAAAATATAATGAGCATATGATAATAGGGAATCCAACTCAATAATAAATTGCATAGGGAACATATGAATTCTTACTTCTCTATTATCTTGTATGTTATATATGCTAAGGGCTTGTATGAGATCTCGGGGTCTTGTACGTCGTGTTACATCTAGGGACTACCCTGGGTCGTGACAAACTTGGTATTCAGAGCGCAAGATTTTAGAAAGATTCTAGGATGTCTCATAAGCCACATCGAGTAGAGTCTTCTTCATGAGTGTGAAGCGCGCCACACTTATGAATGAGAGGCTACAAGATGTTTAGGAAACTTCACTTCTCTTGTTACTCTTGAGTCGTGCCATAGAGTTTAACTCTATATCTCTCTCTTAATCACCTATCCTACGCGTTGCAGGATATGGCAACTCGAAGGGGCTACGCTCCTAGGAATGCGAGAGAGAATGAAGGGCAAGGAGCTCCTCCTCAAGCTCCACAAGCTTCGGCCGACCCTTTGGCTGAGCAAGTGACCCCGCGGAATTTAGGGCTGCTTTCCCAGCTTTGGCCCAAGCCGTGATGTCCCAAGCCAATAGAGAAGTGGTGATTCCCATGAACCCAAATGTGGGTATGGTGGCGTCAAAGGTGAGAGACTTTACAAGGATGAATCCTCCAGAATTTCATGGCTCTAAGGTGGAAGAGGATCCTCAAGAGTTTATTGATGAAGTTTATAAAGTGTTGATGATAATGGGTGTGACACTGGAAGAGAAGGCGGAGTTGGCCGCTTATCAACTCAAAGGTGTTGCCCAAACTTGGTACAACCAATAGAAGAGCGAAAGGGCTATTGATGAAGGTCCCATAGGATGGGAGAGGTTTAAGAGTGCTTTCCTTGATCGATTCTTCCCTCTTGAGAGGAGAGAGGCCAAGGTGTTTGAGTTTATTAATCTACGTCAAGAGAGTATGAGTGTGAAAGAATATGCATTGAAGTTCACACAACTGGCTAGATATGCTCCGTCCATAGTTGCCGACCCAAGGGCAAGAATGAGCAAATTTGTGTCGGAAGTGTCCGATATGTTGGTGAAAGAGTGCCACACAGCCATGCTTGTGCATGATATGGACATTTCTCGCCTCATAGTTTATGCCGAACAGATTGAAGAAGTAAAGCTAAAAGGGAGTCTAGAGAGACTAAGCGGGCTAGAACCGGAGATGGCAACTTTTCTCATGCAAAATCCGATGGACGTGATCATTCAAGATTTCGCCAAAAGTTTTCTAATCAAGGTTCTTCCAAGGCTCCTCCGAGATCCAACAATGATAGGGTGCCAAAACGTAAGCCTCAAGGAGGGAACGGTGGTGGATCTTCTTTGACTAGTTGTACTAGATGTGATAGGAGGCATGAAGGCAAATGCCTAGCGGGTTCGGATGATTGTTATACTTGTGGTAAGGTTGGTCACAAGATGAGAGATTGTCCATCTCTCTTGGCTAAAGGAAGAGAGGGTAAGCAAGCTGCCCCAAGTGGTTCGGGTTCAGGTGCTCCTAAGCAAAATAGATTTTATGCACTTCAGGCTCTCATGAGCAAGAGAGCTCACCCGATGTGGTCACCGATACGTTGAAAGTCTTTCATTTCGATGTTTATGCCTTGTTAGATCCCGGTGCTACATTGTCCTTTGTGACGCCCTATGTGGCCATGCGGTTTGATATTATACCAGATATGTTACTAGACCCTATCCTGGTTTCTAATCCGATAGGAGAGTCTATCTTAGCTAAGATGGTTTATAGAGGTTACCCCATTTCCTTATCCCATAAAGCTACTCTTGTCGATCTCATAGAGCTAGATATGCTAGATTTCGATGTCATTCTTGGGATGGAATGGTTGCATGCTTGTTATGCCTTTATCGATTGTAGGACAAGAGTGGTCAAGTTTCAGTTCCCTAATAAGCCTATCCTAGAGTGGAAGGGGGGAAATTCTATGTTTCGAGGTCAATTCATTTCTTATCTAAAGGCTAGAAAGATGATTTCTAAGGGTTGCTTTTATCATCTAGTTAGGGTGAGGGATGTAGATTCCAAAATCCCTACTCTCGAGTCGGTCCCCGTTGCTAGTGAGTTTCCGGAAGTGTTTCCCGATGACTTGCCCGGTATTCCTCCCGAAAGGGAAATAGACTTCGGTATTAACATTCTCCCAGATACGTAACCTATCTCTATTCCTCCTTATAGAATGGCTCCGGCGGAACTTAAAGAGTTGAAAGAGCAACTAATAGATTTGTTGGATAAGGGTTTCATTCGACTAATTGTTTCCCCACGGGGTGCTCCTGTATTGTTCGCGAGAAATAAAGATGGTTCCCTCCATATGTGCATTGACTATCGCCAATTGAATAAGGTTACAATCAAGAATAAGTATCCTTTGCCAAGGATAGATGATTTGTTTGACCAATTTCAATGGGCTAGTTAATTTTCTAAGATCGACCTTCGTTCGGGTTATCACCAATTGAGGGTGAAAGAAGATGATATTCCAAAAACGGCTTTCCGGACAAGGTATGGTCACTATGAGTTCTTGGTTATGTCGTTTGGGTTGACAAATGCTTCGGCCGCATTCATGGACTTGATGAATAGGATGTTTAAGCAATATCTTGACATGTTCGTGATTGTGTTTATTGATGATATCTTGATCTACTCAAGGAATGAGGATGAGCATGGAAGTATTTTGAGGGTTGTGTTGCAAGTCCTCAAGGATCAACAACTCTTTGCAAAGTTTAGCAAATGTGAATTTTGGTTGAGATCAGTGGATTTTCTTGGTCACATTGTTTCCGGTAAGGGTATTGAGGTAGATTCTAAGAAGACTAAAGCAGTCAAGAATTGGCCTAGACCTTTATCACCTTCGGACATTCGTAGTTTCTTGGGTTTAGCCGGTTATTATAGGAGGTTTGTTGAAGGATTTTCTTCAATTGCTTCTCCGTTGACGGCTTTGACTCAAAAGAAAGCTAAGTTTATGTGGTCCGAGGCTTGTGAAAGGAGTTTTCAAGAATTGAAAGACAGACTTACTTCGGCCCCGATATTGACTCTACCGGAAGGAACCGATGGTTCTGTAGTGTATTGTGATGCCTCAAGGATTGGGCTAGGGTATGTTCTAATGTAAAACGGGAAAGTGATTGCCTATGCTTCAAGGCAACTAAAGGTACATGAGAAGAACTATCCCACTCATGACTTAGAGTTGGCAGCAGTGGTGTTTGCTTTGAAAATATGGCGACATTACTTGTATGGAGTACATGTAGATATCTTCACCGATCATAAGAGTCTCCAATATGTGTTTAAGCAGAAAGATTTGAATCTCTGCCAAAGAAGATGACTTGAATTGCTAAAAGACTATGATATGAGTGTTCTCTATCACCCCGGCAAGGCTAATGTAGTGGCAGATGCTCTTAGTAGATTGTCTATGGGCAGTGTTGTGCATATTAAGGATGGCAAGAAAGAGTTGGTTCGTGATGTTCATAGTTTAGCCCGATTGGGTGTTCGATTGATTGATTCCGCTAAAGGTGGTGTTACGGTTCACAATGGTTCCGAATCCTCTTTTGTGCATGATGTAAAAGCTAAGCAAGACCTTGATCCAATTTTGGTAGAATTGAAAGAAGCGGTTCTCAAGAAGTCCATAGAGGTTTTCTCCCAAGGGGCAGATGGTATACTTCGTTACCAAGGTCGCTTATGTATTCTCGACGTTGATGATTTGAGAGGGCAAATTTTGTCGGAAGCTCATAGTTCTAGATATTCTATTCATCCGGGAGCTACCAAGATGTACCGTGATTTGCGGGAAATCTATTGGTGGAATGGCATGAAGAAAGACATTGCGAAATTTGTGGCTAAGTGACCTAATTGCCAACAAGTGAAGGTTGATCATCAGAGACCGAGAGGTTTGACCCAAGGCATAGAGATTCCTACTTGGAAGTGGGAAGACGTGAATATGGATTTCGTAGTAGGTTTGCCTCGCACAAGGCGACACTATGATTCGATTTGGGTTGTGGTTGATAAAATGACTAAGTCAGCCCATTTCATTCCAGTCAAGACTTCTTATACGGCGGAGGATTATGCTAAGTTGTATTTAAGGGAGATGGTTAGGCTGCATGGAGTGCCTTTATCCATTATCTCCGATCGAGGTGCCCAGTTTACTTCTCAATTTCGGAAGTCATTCCAAAAAGGTCTTGGTACTCGTGTTAAGCTTAGTACGGTCTTTCATCCCAAAACCGATGGGCAAGCGGAGCGTACTATTCAGACTTTAGAAGATATGTTGAGAGCTTGTGTTATTGATTTCAAGGGTACTTGGGATGACCATTTGCCTTTGATCGAGTTTGCATATAATAATAGTTACCATTCTAGTATTGGTATGGCTCCATTTGAGGCTCTCTATGGTAGGAGGTGTAGATCTCCCATAGGTTGGTTTGAAATTAGGGAAGTTGCTTTGATAGGCCCCGAGTTAGTGCATGAGGCTATGGAGAAATTTCAGCTTATTAGAGGAAGGCTGAAAACGGCTCAAAGTCGACAAAAGTCTTATGTCGATGTTATAAGAAGAGAATTGGAGCTTGATGTTGATGATTGGGTTTACTTGAAAATTTCACCTATGAAAGGTGTAATGAGATTTGGGAAGAAACGGAAGCTTAGTCCCCATTATGTAGGCCCATATCAGATTTTGAGACGTGTTGGTAATGTTGCTTATGAGCTTGATTTGCCTAATGAGTTGGCATCGGTGCATCCGGTTTTCCATGTTTCATTGTTGAAAAAGTGTGTTGGTGATCCGACCTCTATAGTGCCAATAGAGACTCTTGGCATAAATGATAGTCTTTCCTATGAAGAGGTTCCGATTGAGGTTTTAGACCGACAAGTCCGGAAGTTGAGAAATAAAGAAGTTGCTTCCATGAAAGTTCTATGGAGGAATCAATTAGTTGAGGGTGCTACTTGGGAGGCCGAGGCCGATATGATGTCCCGCTATCCTCATCTCTTTCCTTCCGATCCTCCTCTAGCTTGAGGTACCTAGTTCCTCATGGTGCATTCTTTTGGTCTCATGTGTCATAGATGATTTCCATGATTCCTTGATTTTATGCATGTTCATGAAGAATCTATTATGATGTATGTGCTTTGAGTATGAGTTGCCTAAAGTCTTCATGAATTTAGTGTTGAGCATCTTTGGCTTGGAGTTGATGTTTCCTCCTCAGATATGTGCATTTATATGCTTGCATGTTAGGTTGGGTTGTTAGTCCAAGTCTAACATCCTTCTCATGATGTCCAGGTTCTCATTCGAGGACGAATGTCCCCAAGGGGGAGATATTGTAATACCCCAGCTTTCCAATGAATGAAAATGCAGAATTTACCTTTAGGCAGTGACCTACGGAGGCCACTTACGGGCCGTAGAAAGGTTTACGGACCGTAGGTGAGGAGTCGTCAATGGCTCTATTAATTTCAGTAATTCCTAGTTTCTGAAGTCTGATCTACGGCTAGCAGGACGGTTCGTAAGTCGAACGACGGTCCATAGAAAGTAATCGTAGATGTCCCCCAGACTTGGCAAACTTCTTAAACTCAAGGCAGTGATCTATGGTTGTGGTGTACGGTCTGTAGATGGACCTACCAACCGTAGATCGAGACCGTCGTTGCAGGGTCCTAGTTACTAACTCTCTGAATTTTTTGACGATTCAACAGGACGGTCCAATAATGGATGTATGGACCGTAGATAGACCCTGACAGTTTTTAATTAAGGGCTTTCTGGTCTTTTCCATGGTTAATTCCCTAATTAACTAAGTCGGTCTTACCCTTAATGAAGGTCCTATATATAGTTTTCTATACCTAAATCACTTCATTCTAACCCACTCCCTAAATTCACCTCTCAAATATTTCTCTCTCTAAAAGAAATCCTCTCTAGCTCAAGAAAGAAGAAGAAGCTAAGTCCTCCATTGAAGATCACCCAAATTCTTCCAATTTCTAGTGGGCTTTGCTAAGGTATGACGGTATTGACCAATGGAGTTGCTTCCTCCATTGGGCCCTCCCTTTTCTTTATGAATTTCAAGGTTCAATTCCCTTCAAGTAAGCTAGGGTTTGATCAATTGTTATGGGTTCTTCGAGTATGAGTCCAATTACTGATTTTATGCTTTGTAGTGCACGATCTAGCATAGGTAAAGTAATTTAGTTCACGATCTAGCGTGAATTACATGATTATTGTAAGTATTGCATAAACCCCCATGATCCCACGTAAATTCTCTCCAATTTGCTAGTCTATGCCTTGATTGTTGGGTTGAGACATGAATTGATGAAATAGACGGATCATTTATGAAATTGAGCATGAATTGAGTATGAGTCGGGGTTAATAGCATGAATTTAGCATGTTCAAGTAAAAAGCATGATTTTCCTCTTTTATGTGGGTTACTTCAAGTATGACTAAATTGCCTTGATTATGACTTTTAAGAGCTAGCTTGCATTGAATTGCATGGTCTAAAATAAAGGCAACATGAACCCTTTAGCTTTGAAGAAAGAGCATGATAGAATCATGAAGAAAGAGGCTTATAGAATCAAGCATGTTTTATATGAAATCTATGATATATGATATTGAGTCTTGAAAGGGTTTTCTCATATAATGCTCAACCTAAGCTTGTGAAAGGTTTTCTTACATGTAAAGGATTCATGACTTGTTAAAAGGTTTGCTTAACTAAAATTGAATCAAGAGCTTAAAGAAGCTATTCTAAGGGTGTAAGCTTGGACAAGTCCAAGAAAGAAGAAACACTCAATGAAGTAAGCTTAGACTAGTCCATGGTATGTGAAGTCATGTTTAGCTTGGATTGGCAACCTCAGTTGTGCCTTTCCATGGATATTACTACTTGTGATAGTATAGTGGGAATTATGCTTAGAATCGAGTGGACGGGTGACAATTCCTCATATGTCCTATGCCTACGTGCCCCCATAGGTGGTCTTTAATAGGCCCATATTTTATCAGCTTAGCTAGTGGATCCACGTAGGCTATGGTTCAGGATTCTACCTTGGCAAGTAGAATGGCCCTTTTTCGGTGTAGGTCAGACACCGGATTCCATGTTGAGTTATTCCATGATTTATAGATCGGTTTGAGGCTTTTCCCACACATTCAGCTTGCACAATGGTGCATGGGTTACTAAAAGTAAAGTAAAGAAAAGAAGAGTAAAAGAAAGATGATTTAGCTTGCTTTGGCCATGGTTTATGCTTTATGGTATGTGCTTATATGCCTTATCATGTTTAGCTTGGCCAATTGCATGTCATGTTTATCTCTCAGTTTCTAGCATGTTTTATGAGTTTATATGCATTTCTATCATACTTAGTACTTTATTGTGCTAACGCATACTCTTGCCTGCATCAACTTCTTTGGTGTAGGACGTGGCAATTCTCCTACTCGTGGCTAGAGCATTGACTTAGAGTTGAGAAGAAGACTTGGTGAGTCCTAATCCATCCAAGGACATAGCCTTGTTGGATTTTACTATGATGTCTTTCCTTATGTTGGATATTGTATTGGGCTGCATCCCTATCACTTTTATTCGTATTCTATGGTTTTAGAAGGCTTTGAGACATGAGTTGTAGACTTCCGCTGTTTTGATTAAAGCTTGTTATAAAATGCTCTTTTGAACTCTTACTTCTCTATTATCTTGTATGTTATATATGCTAAGGGCTTGTATGAGATCTCTCGGGGTCTTGTACGCCGTGTTACATCTAGGGGCTACCCTGGGTCGTGAAACAAGGACAAGAAATAATTCAAAATGTGATAAGGTACTATGTTTAAAAAAATTGAATTGCCTCCATTGATCATTGATATGTGCAAGCAAAAAGTATAGCTTATAGTTTCTCATCAGAAACTTTTACATGATCATTTAGTAGTGACAATGTATAATTATTCTATTAGGTAATACCAACAAAGGTTTGAGCTTGAAGCAAAATCTAACTAGGCACTCAAAATGCCATAAAAAAGAGTTGTACTGCTTGTAAAAAAAAATAGGATAAACCAGTGATGGACAAATTTTGTAGCTAAACAACAAAATCTATTCCTAATTTTATTTAGCTACAAATTAGCAATATATTTTTATTAGCTATGAGCAAATTAGTGACAAAGTTAGTAGCTAAATCCAATTGGTTTTTCATAGATATAGCTTCAATCATAGATTAGGGGAAAAATGGTATTCCCTTGTGAGTCCCTTACTATGCCTCCTTTGCCACATTTTCCTTTTTGGAAAGGGGATGTTCGCCTTTTGTAACAAATAGACCCACGATACGGACTAATATATGTTCTTACCCGCAAGCATAAGTAAGATCTATTCAGAGTTCTAAAACTGTTTGAGTCCATTTCACCATGGTGGTTACAACTTCAAATTTGTAAGCACATCTTGCTTTCCAAATTTCCCAACAAATGATGGGATGGGAGTGTGAGAGATAAGGGTAGTTATGGGGTTTCTAGTTCTGGTATTCCCACTACTAAAAATTCACTATTTTCCCACTGAATTTTTTCACTGAAAAAATGTCCAGTGACTATTTCTATGGATATTTTGATTGAACCGGTGAGAAAATAAATAATAGTAATGTTTTCATACGGAAAAATAGGAAATTTCCCACTATTTTAGTGAAAATTTGTTTTTCACCATGCATTTTTTTAGTGAGTTGGTTCGACGAAAATTATATAAAAAATTTATATTTTATAACACAAATTTCTCACTAATTCATAATGAGAAAAACTTTTGTTTTTTGTAGTGTCCACTAGTTGTGTGGATGAGGATTTTAAGAGAACTTGAGTGCAAGTCTCACTCCAAGGGGAGCAAAAATATCTCTCCACACTCTCTAAGCATGCTTGTCATGGCTAAAAAGGTGATCCAATACTGTCTCTAGAGTTGTGTTAATGCATTGACCACGCGATCGCGATAGTGGCACTTAGGGTTAATATTGGTAGTGGAAACATTACAATAATATACCTAAAGCGTATCCATGTAGTTTGAGTTTACATGCACCAATGCTCTCCTTCTTATTAGATTATGTTAGGCTATTTGAGTTAGCTGATTAGAAGTAGCTAAGAAGCATCAAGCATGTGTTCAAAAGTACTTTTAGGTGCTGAAAATGAATTTTATAAAAAAGTAATTTTGGCTTTGGATAGAAGTTCTAAAACTAAATGAGCCCCCTCCCTTTCCCCTTTCCCACTTATTTTTTTTATAAGAGAGGGAGAGATCAAGTTCCTTGTCAATTGTCATCTATCAACCCGATCTCTTTTGAAGGGTGGGTGTTTGTAATGACCCTGAAGGTCATTTTTGGTAATTTTCACAAAATGATCGTTTTACCCCTCCCAAGATTGCCCCGAGTCATGTTTGATCAGTATATGAAGTTGGTTTTGTGAATTTCCTTATCAAGTTAAGATTTTTGGAAAGTTTTGAATTTTGGAAGCTTAAGTTGTCAAAAGGTGGTATTTGAGGTCATTCGGAGTTTCGGGCCTCGAATTGGAATTCCGTCGATTCCATCAGCTCCAGAATGTGGAATGTGGTATAAGAGAGTTGACAGAATCAGATTTGGGGCTATAGTGTGGATATGAGTCCTTGAGTTGGAAATTAGGAAGTTTTGGACCATAGAGTTGACTTTGGTCAACATTCAGTGATCGGATACTCGGAATTGGATTCCGATGACTCCGTTGGGTTCGGGGATGATTTTTGGCTAGGAGTGGTCTTGGTTGAATTTTTAGAGGTCCCAAGCTTGTTTTGGTATTTGGAGGCTTAGGTTAGTTTAGTTGCGCCTTATAGGGTTCCGGGTCAAGGAGACCTCGAATTCAAATTTCGAAGGTTCCATTGAGTTCGAAACGTCGAATTTAGTAGGGTAGCATATATGGTCTGTGTGCACGGGGTTCCGAACGAATCCCGAAGGTCTATTTGGAGACTTAGTTGCCTTGTGTGATTGATATACCTGATGTTTGGTGCAAGCCTCCGTGTTCGCGGAGGGTAGACTGTTTTGACCTCCGCGCAGCGTTTTCAGAGGAGGGCCCGCGAACGCGGGAGGTAATTTGAGCCTGAACCGTATTTAATTTTCAAAATCGGGAAGACACCCATTTTCACCATTTTTGGACCTTGGGATCTCGGGTAGGCGATTTTGAAAGAGGTTTTTTGAGGGAAATCATTTGGGTAAGTGATTTTAACCCATAAATTTCATAACCCATCGATTATATCTTGTTTTTAACTTGAAATTGAGGTTTTTAAAGTGAAGAATTTGGGTTTTTTCATGAATTTTGAAATTTTGATTTAATGATGATTATGAACTGATTTGAGCTCCATTTTCAAAACGGCTTTCACCAATGGATTTCTAATGCTTTGGGGATCGTTTTCATGTAAAAAATTTCATATTTAAACTCCATTTTCGGAATCGGATTTTTGAGCCGTTTTGACCCTTTTTCCCGAATTTTGTGTTCTTGGTGTCAATAGTTCCGGAATTTGATTGTGAATCATTATTTGAATAAATTGTGGTGTTTCGGACTATATTTAGAAAGGAAAGGCTCAAGGTGTTGATTGATCGTGGTTTTGGCTAAGGCAAGTGAACTTCTAAAACTCCACAAATCTTGTAGAATTCCGAATTTCCTTTCTTGTATGTGTTGGAGAGTAATGGAAATGAGGATACGGATTGAATTCTTTCATGAACTAATCTTAATTGATCGACGGGGTTAATAAAAGGCAATGTGTGCTAATGTTGTGAACTAAAGTGTGATATGCCGCGATCTTGATATCGATGTATAGTCGGTGAAATGCTTTGATGGCTTTGTTGTGATTGTGGATTGCTTGAACTTGTCATTTCCTCATCATTTGTGTGAATATGCGGATTGCATTTTTGTCCTTGAACACTATGATGAGATGATTGATTGTGATGCCGAGGTCTTTTCCGGCGAGATTGTGATGCCAAGGTCTCTTCCGGTGAGATTGTGATGCCGAGGTCTTTTCCAGTGAAATTGTGATGTCAAGGTCTTTTGCAGCTAGTCGAGGTCTTTTCTGGCGAGATTGTGATGCCGAGGTCATTGCCGACGATTGTGAGTATGCATGATCATTCATCGTGCATCAACATTCATTCATATCATTGTGTGGTGAGCATGATTCTAGTGATTGACTTTGTGATTACTTGCGAGTTGTGACTTATGATTTTGAACTGTGATTGTGGAGACTGTTGAATTGTATATTGGTAATTGTTAGGTTGGGTTGATTTTCTGTGCAGGTAGTAGTTATAGAGGTTCGGTTGGAATGAAAGAAGTTCGCGTATTTTATTAGATTTACCTAGTTTTGTTAGTTGGCTTACTGAGTACCGTGTTGTTTGGTACTCACTCCTTGCTTCTACACTTGTGTAGGTTCCGAGCTCGGACAGTGAGTTTCTCCTTTTCTGATCATCCGAGGCTTCCGAGGAGACTGAGAGAGGTAGCTATTATTGTCATCCGTCGGACTCTCTTATTCCTATTTTTATGCTTTGTTCTACTTGAGCAACAAAGACATATTGGAGACTTGTATTTTCTTTCCAGTTCTGTATTAGCGGCTTGTACTTGTGACAACCCGTCCTTGGGGGTTATTTAAGTTTTGAAAGAGTACTTCTGATGATGTTATTCTTCTTTAATTTGCTTATTTCCGCTTTGTTAGGTTTAGGCTAACTTGTCCTGGTGGGATAGGACAAGTGTCATCACACGCGGTTTTGGATCATGATAGTGTTTGATAAAAATATCCTTAAAAATTATATTTAAAAGAAATATAAATTTAAAAATATTTTATATGAAAAAGGATACATAGAAAAAAATGGAGTTGAAGGCTTTGTTTAATTTGAGAAGGTTATTTTCAGGAATTACAATATATTTTAGGGATAAAGTAGTAAAAGAATTTATCAAATCAAAGATATTTATAAGTTGAAATGTTATAAGCTGGGTTTCCCAACTTATGAGTTTAATTAGGTTGATTTTGGCTCTTAGGTTATAAAAACTTTTGATTTGGCGTATAAAATTATATTATAATCACATTACAAAAAAAAAACATGTCTTGTAAGTAATATATTATCAGGTTGTTTATCATCCTTACTAACAGTTACACCAAATCAAATTACAAATTAAAGGAAAAACACAATTGCCTTAATTAAATTTTAAAAAAATTAGCTAAAAAAAGGAAAAACACAATTGCCACCTTCTAAATATACGATAACCTTAGAAATAGGTGGTTGGGCACCCATACTTTTGGAGGTTATGGTTTTGATTCATATTTAATTCATGCGCTACGTGCTCTCACTCGAATTTCGGAGGCGGATTCAAAATTTGAAACTAGTTACAGGTAAGGAAATACTTATTGTTATTGCATCTAGAATTTTTCACAATTTTTTGGTGCGGTTCCAGAATAATAAGAAAAGTTAAATATGAGTTTTAACTAGATTTAACTTTTGACAAAAAAACACCAAATCAATCATATTTCACTAAATTGTTTTTAGATATTTTTGTAATTTTAAATAATTATTAATTTATAATATCAATGGGACCATATATTTATATAGGATCTTTTAAAAATATATTATCTTATCGAAATCGGTGATTTTTTCCATTAGCCCAAGTCGAGATTGGAGAGAGATTATTATCTTAGAGAGATTATTAATTTAGAGAGATTCTACTGTTCACTTTTCAACTTGTCAAAAATTTGGCCAAACTCTATCATACGTTTAGTGAGCTAGTACTTAGGCCAAACACACTATCTCTAGTAGGGCCAAGCTATATATCCTATTTTTCATCAACTTTAGTACGGGAGGCTACTAACATTCTACTATGATAGGCCATTTATATATCAAAATTTCAACCATTTTTAGTTTCATTTTGACAGTCGTCTCAGCGATAAATAAGGGATTTGTAATAATAATGTAATTATCACTATATTATATTTATGAGTAATAATAAATATAATATTTATAATTAGTACTTTATATAAAAAAAACCCGCTAAAAGTTTTATTGACTTTAGATAAAATGGCATTAATTCAAGGCATAATACATAAATATGTCCTTAAACTTGGCTTCATATCTATGCTCTACAACTTTGAGTGTGAACGGGTAAAAACTTAAATTTGTATAAAATTTGACAAATAGACATATTTGTCCTACGTGTCGTCCTACATGACAATTTTGTTCCTATGTGGCGTCCTACATGTATTATGTCACGTAGGACGTATGTGTCTACTTGTTCAATTTTATACAAGTTTAAGTGTGTACTTGTGCACACTAAAAGTTGGAGGGCATAAATGCTAGCTAAAACGAAATTAAAAGGCTTATTTATATATTATACCTTAATTCAATTATCGCTAAAAGAAAAATCCATTGCCACTGAATGTCTTAAGTGGATTGTCCTAAGTTTATTCAACAAATTTTCACTATAAATTAAGACCCCATCATTCATTAACTTTCCACCTTCACTTCACTTGTCTATCTTACTATATAATCTAATGTTTGGCTTTAGTTAAATATAGCAACGTTAGGAAATATTTTTCCTGTCTATTGGGAATAACATTATATTTCTACCTAGGGTTAAGGTCTGTATATACTCTATTATTTTCAAATTGCACTTGTGAGATTACACTGGATATGTTGTTATTGTTATTAGTGACATATGTTTTGTAATTAATGTCTCATAGTTATTGAAAATATATAGAGTGTCGCCTTCTCTGATGTCTCATAGTTATAGAAAATAGAGAGTCGCCTTCGTAATTAATATCTCATATCTTATATAAGAACTTTTGATTTGACACATAAAATTACATTGTAATTACGTTACGAAAAAACATCTTATAATTAATATATTACTAGGTTGTTTATCATCCTTACTAATAGTTACATCAAATTAATTAAATTACAAATTAAAATGTGCTTACAAACAAGTTCTTAAATCTTCAAGTTCAAACTTCAGACTTTTTAGCGAAAGTTAGGCTTTAACAATTCAAAACTTCAAAACTCCAAAATCTAAAAGAAGAAGAAGGAGAGGAGAAGCAGTCCGAAGTTTTTCGAATCTAACTAAGTTTGATTGAATTTTAAAAAATTAGCTAAATGTTAAATAACATATCTAAAAAGGCTACCTGGTATTATTTCTACAAAATTGCCACCTCTAAATATACGATAACCTTAGAAATAAGTGGTTAGGCACCCATTGTTTTGAATGTCGTGGTTTTATTTCATATTTAGTTAATTCACTAAGTGTTCTCGTGTAATGACCCGAAAGGTCATTTTTGGGAAATTTTCATAAAATTATTGTTTTCGATCAGTCGGTGAAATTGGTTTGAGAATTTTGGAACTATTCGTTTAATTATAGTTAATTAATTAATGGGTAATTTTTAAATAATTAATTTAGTTGATGGTTAATGTGTTAAGTCCATAGTTTAATTTATTTAATATCCTATACCACTTGACCATTTGTTGAAATATGTTAAAGCAGATTATTTATATTTTTAACCTAAGGCAGCCGACGTGGAAACCGAAAAGTTCACCTTCAACAATGATATGTAGGTAGGTTTTAGCTTTGGAACAAAAGAAAATATATTATTATCATTAGAGGTTAACGTACTGTTCCTTCTCTTTCTTTTCAAATATGTCTTACAATCATATCATTATATAATTACCATAGTTTTTGATACATTATTATATCTTATTAAATATTAGGTGTATTGTATTATAGGAAATCTATTAGATTTATGATATTGGAGAAATTGAAATTCAACCCTGGGCTTGAAATTGAAAAATATGAGAGTTGACATGTTAATTGACATCAAGATTTGGAACTTGATTATAGATTCAGGTAAGTTTTTAGGTATAGGCTAGACATATAGTAATATGGGTGTTGTTAGTTTCGAAATCTCATTGTGATTATTTATTAGAATAGATTGCATTGATTTGGAAGCCCAACGATAGGGGAAGGCTCATGTTACGGGGTGAATTGTTGATTAACTGAGGCAAGTGGATTTCTTGACCCTTGTTAAGTGTATAGAATCGTGTATTTTCTTGTGGTATGTGTTGGGGAGTAATGGGACTTGGTGATGGATTGACTTTCATATTGAATGATCCTAATGATGAAAAGGCAACTTAAATTATATATTGATGTGTTGAGAATGATTTCAAAGTCTTATTAATTCATTGTTGATGTTGTATCACGATTGTGTTGTTGTGAATTGTGCATTGATATGGGAATGGTCATCTCTTCATTAATTGTGTGAATCTGTCATTTGCATTGATTCTGAGACATGGTTGCGACAAGTGTTACGTGAATTGAGGAACAATAAGGAATTAAAGAGGATGTACCATATCGAGGGACGTGTCGCGCGCCGCGACGAATATCATAATTCGAGAGACGTATCGCACGCTGCGACAGATTCTATTATCGAGGGACGTGTCACACGCCACGACGAATTCTATTATCGAGGGTCATGTCGCACGCTGCGACGGATGCATGGATAGATTTGTCTCCCATGGATCCCGAACTGAGAGACGGCGGGTGTGTATCACTAGGCCAAACTCTCATCACCATACTTGGCATTGCATTTCATGCATTGCATATCTTTATCATTTATGAACTTGTGAGTGCCTTTTTGTGGAACTTGTGATTGATGAACTTGATCCCTTGAGTCACGCCCCGAGTCTACACCCTAGACGTGGCCGGCACTTGAGAACCATTGCTGGTCCCCAAGAGAACCCCTTGGCCTGGCTCACTACTCAGCGGAAGACTTAACTCGAGCCTATAAGGCTCCTAACACAGAACAAGTAAACTCACAGACTTAAATGAACAGTTAAAATAGTTAAAGTCTTGGAAAATACTCAAACTCTCCAAAATACGGGGAACATAAGTCAAACCCAACATAAGGAAATAAGAATAATCATGGAAAATCTCCTCAACTCTAGACCTGTCTATGAAGCCTCTAAATAACTTAGACGGGTGTCGGGACAGACCCCACAACATCTCAACAAAACTAAAACAACTGGAAAAAAAAGATGGATCCTCCGGAAGTACTAGGAGGCTCACCACAATTGCTATCTGGAGTGCAAACGGTATCAACGAAGCGCCTGTTGATGACCATGAACACCTGTATCTGCATCATGAAACGATGCAGGTCGAATGACATCAGTACATTGAATGCACTGGTATATAAAACAGATGAGTAAGGCAATAACAGAAAAGATGGGGCTCAAGGAATACTCACCTCAAATCAACTAAACTCAAGCAAAAACAACTCATAACTAACTCAAGTAAAAGTAATACTCAAAAGTAACTCAATGTAAAGCATTTAAAAATACAAAAGCAACCTCAAGAATATGCGTAAAATATCATAAAGTAAGTGTTTACTCATATTTGGGAGATTCTCTAACCGACAACCATCACTCTGAGCTAAATGATGATACAACGTCTCGCCCACGCTGCCAGAACTGTCCTATGCCTTGCCGGAGTATAAGACATTCTCAATTAAGTGGATCCACTAAGCTCTACCCGAAGGCATAAGGAAATCATCTAAAAAGTATGATTCCTTTATCCATGTTGGCATACATGGCTTATGGGGAGTTGAGTTGTCTGAACTCATCCCCATATCGGTGCTCAATACTACTCCCAACAAATATACTCATGCTCAAGTAAGTAAAATATATTCTTCCTCTGTTTTTGAGATAATTACTCAAAAGATACTCTTTAATAAATAGTGCCTTAAATTCTCTTCTCAAAACCCTCTCAATTGTTTCTCAACTCAAATTCCTCTTTGTCACTCAAAATGATAGTTTTTGGAAATCAAAGTTTCATTTAACAAGTTACTCAAATAGCCTCTTTAACTCTACTCACAACTCCTCTTTATCTCTCTCAAAAGCAAGATCATTTTAAATTAAAGTCCCGGTTCAAGAAATCCTCAAAATATTCAGTAAATGCTCAATTTATAGAGTTCTTTGCATAAAATAAAATATGGACAGCCAACTCAATAATTATGGTTCATACCAGAATCTAAGCATGAACCATAGCAAGATAACTACTCAAGAACATGAATACAATACTCAAGAATTTACTAGAATTCGGTAACAATAGGCAGAAAACTCGAATATTTCTCAAGAACATGGGATAAAACCCTAGATTTCATAATTCTAAATTTTGAATGTAAATTGACGTGTGAACGTACTAGCCCAACACTAAGGGAAGTCTTACATACCTGGAAAGAACAAGGTTCTTGGCGAAACTCGAAGGATCTTTAAGAATGTTTAAAAATCCTAGCTATTCTCCTCTAGGAACTCTGCTCTGAATCTTCTAAGTGTTAAAGAACGTGAAAGAATAATTTAACACTGTTTAGACGCTTAATTAGGTGTAAAAATGTCATGGGTTAGGCTTAGAAGGGGTGGGAAAAGACTAAACTACCCCTCTTTAAAAGCTGCTAAAAACTGTCCACGGGACTATCTACGGGTTGTGATTTGATCTACGGACCGTAGATCCCATCCGTGGAATTGATATTGAATTTTTCAGCTTAAAATTTCATCCTACCGACCCGTCGAAGTTTCTACAGACCGTAGATCCAATCCGTCGATTGAATACTAAATTTCAGGCTCAAAAGTCTATTTACGGGTCCAATCTACGGCCTGTAGAATGGATCTGTAGAAAAGGGAACCCAAAATTGAGTCTCTGAACTTTTTTTGACGATTTGAAAGTACGGGTCGTCGATTGATTGACGGCCCGTAGATAGGAGCCGTCGTTCACAGACTCAGAAATTTCTGAAATGACAGTCTCTGGTAAAATGGCCATAACTTTTTTCTTCGAGCTCAAAAAAAGGGAAACTTGGTGGCGTTGGAAAGAGGACTCAAATACCTTTAATTTGATAGGTTATGGGACACCTAATTCATTATGTGCTGGAAGATATGATTGTTTGAATTTGTCCTAAGTAGAGTCTTATGCCAAGACTTAGTCGAAAAATGAAGTTTTCAACTCAACTTTGTGCTAGGGGGTCCTTGTGACCTCAAGTCATATTCAAATCCATTCTAACACAAAAGAAACGACCTTTGCCAATATGAGCAATTTACAAATCACCCGATATGATTTCTACATGCAAACAAAGAATGGTCCGGGCCATAGCTTAGGAATTTTCGGAGTGTTACACCTTGTGTTGCTGATCTGTTATTGTTGGAGTGTTGTTATTGAGCTATGAGCTATGTAAATTGTGAACTGCTAGGTTGGGCTGGTTTTATGCAGGTTGTAGTTGTGGAGGTTCGGTTGGGGTGGTAGGAGTACCTGTATTCTATACCCTTAGCTTTGTGTTTAGGAGTTTGCTTGCTAAGTATTGTGTGGTTTGGTACTCACCCCTTGCTTCTACAGTTGTGTAGGTTATGAGCCCGGATCTTCATGATACTCCATCTTCTTTTCCGAGGCTTCCTGTGGAGATTTGTAAGGTAGTTGTTTGTCATCTCAGCGGACCTTCTTGCTCCTTATTTATGATCTTGTTCTACTCTAGAAACAATGTCATATGAGACTTGTATTTTTCTTTCGAATCAATTGTAATACTTTAGAGGCTTCTACACGTGACAACCAGGTTTTGGGGATTTTATTAAGTTGACTTAGTTATCCACACTTATGATATTTTGATATTTCAATCTGTCTTACTTCCGCATTTTTGTGATATTTGAGTTTTATGCTGATTTGTCTTGGTGGATAAGACAAGTGCCATCACATCCATTTTTGGGTCGTGACATCTTGAACTTTGGAGGCGATAAATTCAAAATTTAAAGCTTACTAGTTGGATGAGGATTTTAAGAGAACTGAGTGCAAGTGGCACCCAGGGTTAATATTGGTACCTAGTTTGGAAACTCTATCATTAGTATACTTAGAGCTTATCTATGTAGTGTGAGTTTACGTACTTCGTAGATCATATGAGGCTATTTGAGTTAGTTGATAAGAATACCTAATAAGCATCAAGTGTGTTCAAAGCATTTATAGGTGCTGAAAATTAATTTTATTGAAAAGTAATTTCGACTTTTGAGTAGAAGTTCTAAAATTAATAATGAAGGGTGGGTTTGAATCGATTTTTTTTTTAAAAAAAAATGACTAGAATATCCTTAAAACTATTTACAAAAAATATAGACTTAAAAAAAATAATATGAAAAAGGATACATAGAAAAAAATAATGAAATTGAAGGTTTTGTTTAAATTGAGAAGGTTATTTTCAGGGATTACAGTATATTTTAGGGATAAAATAGTAAAAGAATTTATCAAACCAAAAATATTTATAAGTTGAAATGTTATAAGCTAGGGTTACCAACTTATAAGTTTAGGTTGATTTTGGCTCTTAGCTCATAAAAACTTTTGATTTGGCAAATTAAATTATATTATAATTACGTTACAAAAAAAAAAAAACATGTCTTGTAATTAATATATTATTAGGTTGTTTATCATCCTTTCTAATAGTTATACCAAATCAAATTACAAATTGAAGTGTCCTTCCAAACAAGTTCTTAAATCTTCGAGTTCAAACTTCAGACTTTTCGTCTTAAAAGTTAAGTTTTAGCAATTCAAAACTTCAAATTCCAAATCTAAAGAAAGAGAATCAGTTCGAAGTTTGTCAAATCTAACTAAGCTTTAATTGAATTTTAAAAAATTAGCTAAAAAAGAAAGAGCACAATTGCCACTTCTAAATATACTATAACCTTAGAAATATGCGGTTAGGCACCCATACTTTTCTAGGTCATGGTTTTGTTTCATACTTAGTTCATGTGCTATGTGCTTTCAGATTTTGGAGATGGATTCAAAATATAAAGTTTATATAATTGGATGTATGACTATATTTCATTGTGACACTTAAAAAAAGTAGTTTTTATTTTTAAAGTTTAAAATTGATGCAGAATCTTTCTATATATGTTGGAATCATAAAATATTATTATTTTATAGAGATATTACTGATCGATAAATTAATATTTATCAATTTAAAAAGTGTTTTCGAGATTCAATGAAACCTCAAGGAATTTAAATTAACTCACTTGTGAAAACGACATTCATGAACTTGAGGTCATGATTAATGATCTCGATTACAGCAATAAGATGGATGTCAATAATATGTTGGATTATCTGGATGAAAATGTTACATGTTCAGAAGTCTAGAGCTTAGAAAAAATTGTGGATACCACCAGAGAAAGCAATATTAATGATATAGTTGAAGACGATATAGTATTCTTGGAACCAGTTACACGTAAGGAAACACTTAGCGCATTTGAAACTCTTCGCAATTTTTTGGTGCAATTCGAGAAGACAACACCGGAACTTTTGGATGCAATAAGAAAGTTTTTTTTTTCAATAAGAAAAGTTAGATATGAGCTTTAACTAGATTTAAATTTTAACAAAAAGCACTAGAATCATATTTCACTAAATTGTCTTTAGATATGTTTGTAAATTTAAATAATTATTAATTTATAATATTAATGGGATCATATATTTATATAAGAATCTTTCAAAAATATATTATCTTATTGAAATCGGTGATTTTTTCCACTAGCCTAAGTCAAGACTGAAGAAAAATATTATCTTAAAGAGGTTATTGATTACCGAGTATTAATTTAGAGAGATTCTACTGTATTTGAAAAATATAAAATTAAGAGTTTGAAGGAGACGATACAAAGCTTTAGATACCTATTCTCGGAATATAATACCTTTTGTGTATACCCTGCATAAATATATTAAAATTTTCGTTGTAAATTTAGCTATCATTATAAATTAATTTGAGATTATTACAAATCTTTTGACATTTGATAATAAAATTTTAAACTTTAACTTCAAGTTGAATTCCAAAATTACATTTTTTTCCCTAAAAGCTTGACCAAATTAACATCTCAACTTTCTAAACTTTTTATTAAAAAAAATAATCACTTTTTGACTTGTCAAAAATTTGGAATTATATTATTTTATCCAAATTTGAATCCTTAGTTTATTCATCAATTTTTCACTATAAATTAAGATCCCATCATTCATTAGGTTTCCACCTTTACTTCACTTGTCTATCTTACAATATACTCTAATATTATTCAAAACTTTGGAATACGACTAAGGCTACTTCTTTCGTAGCAATATTTTAACTGTAGAATTCTCACGTTAGGAATTAGGAGAATCAAGATTTGTATTGATGAATAAATTGTTGAGTTAGAAGCTCCTAGGAGAAGAGCCATATACTAGTTATACTAGGAATTCTACTATACTAGAAATTCTAATACTAGCTATACTAGGAATCCTACTATAATACCTATTACTACTATAATAATAATGTAATTATAAATAATCAAATCCTAGACATAATATAACTCCTAATCGTAATATAATCTTATTCATAATCTAAGTGACCTAAACCTAATGACTCTAACTCTTCAGCAAGCTTGTCAGCTCGTCATCAGCTTCATTGGACCTGTTCCTTTGACATGTTCCAATCATCAGCTTCTCTTCAACAGTCAGCTCGGCAGTCAGCTCCATTGGACATGTTCCAATTATCAACTTCCTTTATCTTCATTACTCAATACTTCCCCTCAAACTAGAGAGTGGAGGAACGGTTACTCCAAGCTTGCTTCGAAAAAAAAAACCCAGCAAAAACTTGTTTTGTCAATGCTTCGGTATGAATATGATGTCAAGTTGGTCATTGTGGTAGTTCATCTGCAGATTGATACGAGTAGTCCCACCAGTAGAAACACTTAAGAGCGGTATGGTTATTCCGACTACAGATTCGACATGACTCAGTACTGTTCCTCTCCTTATTTCCACTTGAAAATTTTTGATTGTTCAAAGAACCTGGTCTATATTGACTGTTCTGAGAACATGTTCCCTGTCCAGCAGGCTTGAAACCCGTTTCTCTGGAGTTGAAGTTGTTGTTTTCTCTTCCCCTGCCTCGTTGGGCAGAGAGTACCATGTTATGGTTTTGTTGTGGCATCTCTTCTTCATCTTCCCTTTTATCAAAACTCGTGAGAGCATTAACAAATTGATTAAGGGTGGGATATGGTGTCTTACCTAACATGGCAGTCCTGAAGGTCTTGTCTTTGAGACCTAAACCTCTAGCAAAATTGATTACTTTGCTATCTTCATCTACATATTTGTGTATGGCTGCAAGGCCATCACATATGCCTTTAAATTCTTTGATGTATTAATCAATCTTGTTGGTTTCTAGCCTAACACTTTGTAGTTCTTGTTTAAGCTGAAGCTCCTTATCTTTTATTGCTTGAAGATAAGTTTTTTCCAAGCATTCCCACATCTCCTTAGCAGTTAAGCAGCACACAATTAGGTACATGCTTTCTTCGGTCAAGGTGCCTGAGATCCAAACTCCGTAGCAACACATCTTTCTCCTCCCAATCATCAATATTGTTGCCGTCTTTGGCATCCTTCTCAACTGCTGCTGCTTTTTCAGCAGTTTGCCCAGAGAAACAGGTACCTTTAGTTGATTCTTTCTCTATTGGCTTGAGTTTAATGGAGCAAGCGACAATGAGTTGGTGAAGTGAAGAGGTAGACATAGCGTTGGTAGAATGCATCATTGCAGTTGAACATGTGGGGTTTTTTTTTCTCGTCTTTTTTTTTTTTGATCAATACTCAGAGAGCGGAAAAGCTTTTAAGCTCTGATACCATGTCGAATTCTCACGTTTGGAATTAGA
Source organism: Solanum appendiculatum (assembly GCA_018342035.1). Lineage (NCBI taxonomy): Eukaryota > Viridiplantae > Streptophyta > Magnoliopsida > Solanales > Solanaceae > Solanum > Solanum appendiculatum. Next base: position 192,130 of record JAGDQO010000684.1, on the reverse strand, counting down.
AGAATCAAGATTTGTATTGATGAATAAATTATTGAGTTACAAGCTCCTTATATAGGAGAAGAGTCATATACTAGTTATACTAGGAATCCTACTATACTAGAAATTCTAATACTAGCTATACTAGGAATCCTACTATAATACCTATTACTACTATAATAATAATGTAATTATAAATAATCTAATCCTAGTCATAATATAACTCCTAATCATAATATAATCTTATTCATAATCTAAGTGACCTAAACCTAATGACTCTAACTCTTCAACAAGCTTGTCAGCTCGTCATCAGTTTCATTGGAACTATTCCTTTGACATGTTCCAATCATCAGCTTCTCTTCAACAGTCAGCTTGGCAGTCAACTTCATTGGACCTATTCCTTTGACATGCTCTAATTATCAGCGTCCTTTATCTTCATTACTCAATATTAACCAGAAAAAATGTTCACAGACGATGATAGTAATACGTCGTAGAATGGTCTAAACGCTATCATCTATATGTTTATGGTATTCCCTAAGATATATTTACATATTCCTAAATAAAATGGTTGTATTGCTATTGTACTAGCCAAACCTTTCTTTCCCTACTTGGATGAGTCTTGTATTTGATAATAAGAAATAATTGACTCATATATATATGATATCACATGATGTGTGAACAAATTTTCATCTGTTAGAAATTTGCAGCTCGAAAGTAACGTCTTAAAAGTACAAAGAAAAAACAGGTTTAAATTTTATGTACCGAAAGTAGAAGAAATCTGCTTATTTGAAAAATATTTTTTTAATAAAGTATTTTCGAAGAGTACCAATTTGAATTTTACTAATCAATGTACATAATTATATACCAAAGTTTATGTACTAAAAGTATAAAAATATTGCTACATAATTATATCAATTACAAGGTAATTATTGATAAACATTAACTTAATCTTATAAAAACACGAAGAGGGTGTTTGGATTGGCTTAAAAATTTGGTCAAACCTACTTTTAAGTCAGCTTTTGACTTCTCAAACTGTTCAGCAAATGTTAAAAATAACTTAAAATAAGTCAAAATGACTTAAAATAAGTTAGGAAGTGTTTGACAAGGTAAAAAATGACTTAAAATAAGTTTTAAATGACTTAAAGTAATTCAAAAACCAAAAGTTGGTCTCCCCTTGCTTTTTATTTTTTTGACTTGAAAGTCATTTCAATTTACTTTTTATTTTTGACTTAAAAACTGCTTTTTTAAGTCAATCCAAAAGGGCTCGAAATTACGTCTCTCTTTGGGTGACTTGGTTGACGGGATCAGAACCTAGAAAACATGAGTTTTATAATTTTATGTAACGACCCATTAGGTCGTTTTGAGTCCTAGAGCTTGTTCTTTCATAAAAAAACTCTTCTGATAGATTCTAAACGGGTGTTTTGGACTATTCGTAATTACAATTATATAATTAATGGGGTAATTTTGATAAATATATTAGTTGATGGTTAATGGGTCAAGCCCATAATTTATTTAAGGGAAAATTGTGCATTATAGCAAACTATTAATTCAAAATAAATTTTATAGCTATAGTTTGAGTTAATTGTAGTAGCCAGTGTTTGCCGTTCTTACCTCTCTCGCATAAATCTCGCTCGCCACTCTCAGTTCTCTCGCTCGCCTCTCTCGCTTTTTATACAAACACAAATGTATAAATTGTATTTGTATTTGTATAAAGCGAGAGAGAACTGTATATACAAATACAAATACACATCTTTTCGTCCTATACACTTATAATTATACAAATACAGATCTTCCCCTGCCTAGTTCTCTTTTGCATTTCTCTCTTTCTCACTTTATACAAACACAAATTATACAAATTACAATGTATAATTTGTATTGTATAAAGCGCGCGCGAGAGAGAGATTTGATATACAAATGTTTTAATTCGATTCAATTGTATAAAAATTCAAATTTTATGCAGATATACAAACACAATCATTGATAAATATACATAGTAGTTACATATATACAATTATCTAACCGATATACATATACAATCGCTGCGCTTTTATACAAACGGGATGTCTGCCTGCGATTTATACAACTGAGAGTTTTCTATGGAGCGCAAGTAGCAAAACTGTAGCTATAAAGCACTAATATGATTTTTATGTTTGCTAAACCTAAAGTTTACTCATTTATTTAATGCTCTATATCATTTGTCTCATTTGTTGAAATAAACTTAAAAGGGTATTTATTATTTTAATTATAACAAGAAAGAGAGAATAGGTCGGCACAATCAGAAGGCGTGTAACTTCTACCGCAGGCACTAGAAACTTTTTCTAGCGTTTTCAATTTTCTCTTATCAATTGTCAATGATAATAACATGCTTAAGTATTCTATAGCAAGAGGGATAAGTAGTAATGGATATTTAATTTGGTGCTGTATGTGTGTGAGTGAAAATTGAAATGATTATTTATAATATGGTCTGTTGATCTAGGGCATATTTTATTTTAATTATTTTATGTGTGTGTTTGCAACAAATTTTAATGTGATAGAAAATATATTGCAATCACAAATAAAATATGAAGAAACATAATTTTATTGATCAAAATTGTGAGTACAATTCTGTTTCTCCCTTGATTCTTCTCTCTCTTTAGATTTCTCCGTAATTCGAGGGTCGTTAGTGGCGTATTTTCCGAACTAGGATGATTTGGACTTGATATTCATAATTCGCGGGCCGCTAGTGGCGTATTTCTCGAATTAAGTTGATTTGGATTTGATCTCTTTATGAATATTCCATGAATTTGTAGAATATTCGAGATTTTGATCTCTTTATGAATATTCCACAAATTTGTGGTGGAATTTTCGAGATATTTTGAGATGTCTTTTCAAGGGAATATAGTACCCTTTATATAGGCATGAACTAGGATTTAGGGTTGAGTAGCCTCCAAGAATCCTAGTTGGAATTGAACACACCTTGTAGAGTCCCAACTCGAATTGAACACGTCATGTAGAGTCCTACAAACTTTCAATGTCTACAAATGCCCCATGCTTCAAGGCTTGTCGGAGTGTAGACTTGTAGAAACTCAAAGACGAGACTTGAAGTACTCATTCTTCCACCTTTGCTATTTTGTGGCTTTAGATTTAAGGATTTAATTTGTGAGAGAAGAGATGAAGGGCAGATTTGGTCCCACTGGGCGTGCCATTTTGTTTGCAACAAATTTTAAAGTGACAGAAAAATAAATTGCAATCACAAATAAAATATGAAGAAACATAATTTTATTGATCAAGATTGCGAGTACAATTCTGCTCCTCCCTTGATTCTTCTAGCTCTTTAGATTTCTCCATAATTCGAGGGCCGTTAGTGACGTGTTTCTCGAACTAGGAGGACTTGGACTTGGTCTACATAATTTGAGGGCCGTTAGTGACGTATTTCTCGAAATAGCTAGGATGATTTAGGCTTGATCTTCATAATTCGAGGGCCGTTAGTGGCGTACTTTTCAAATTAAGATGATTTTGATTTGATCTCCTTATGAATATTCCATGAATTTGCAGAATATTCGAGATCTTAATCTCTTTATGAGTATTCCATGAATTTGTGATGGAATTTTAGAGATATTTTGTGATGCCTTTTCAAGGGAATATAGTACCCTTTATATAGGCATGAACTAGGGTTTAGGGTTGAGTAGCCTCCAAGAATCCTAGTTGGAATTGAACACATCTTGTAGAGTCCCAACTCAAATTGAACACGCCTTGTAGAGTCCTACAAATTTTCAATGTTTACAAATGCCCCCTGCTTCAAGGCTTGTCGGAGTGTAGATTTGTAGAAACTCAAAGACGAGACTTGAAGTACTCATTCTTCTACCTTTGCGATTTTGTGGCTTCAGATTTAAGGATTTAATTTGTGAGAGAAGAGATGAAGGGCAGATTTGGTCCCACTGGGCGTACCAATTTGTTTGCAACAAATTTTAAACATATGGAAAATAAATCAACCACACAAATAAAATCTGAAGAAACATGAATATTTTATTGATCAATAGTGCGGGTATAATTCTATTCCTCCCTTGATTCTTCTCTCTCTTTAGATTTCTCCATAATTCGAGGACCGTTAGTGGCGTATTTTTCGAGCTAGGAGGACTTGAACTTGATCTACATAATTCGAGGGCCGTTAGTGGCGTATTTCTCAAACTAAGTTGATTTGGATTTGATCTCTTTATGAATATTTCATGAATTTGTAGAATATTCAAGATCTCGATCTCTTTATGAGTATTCCATGAATTTGTGATGGAATTTTGGAGATATTTTGAGATGCCATTTCAAGGGAATATAGTACCCTTTATATAGGCATGAACTAGGATTTAGGGTTGAGTAACCTCCAAAATCCTAGTTGGAATTGAACACACCTTGTAGAGTCCCAACTCGAATTGAACACGTCATGTAGAGTCCTACAAAATTTCAATGTCTACCGGGTGTTAGTTTCTGGAAGATTGAAAGTTGGAAAAATGTTCATGTGCATCGTATACAATTTGCTGGTTGTTGCCACTGGTTCGTGACTAGTTGGCTACCATTTTACTTAGCATTGTGTTATTATCATGTTATGAAGTAAATTGTGATATATTGCGATATGTAATTAAATATTAGGTTTATTATATTATATGATTTCTATTAGAGTTATACTATTTGGAGGAATTAAGACTTAACCCTATGCTTGCAATTTAATAAATGGAGACTTGACATATTAATTGACCTCAAGATTTGGAAATTGATAACAAATTTGAGTGGGTTATTGAGTTAAGGCTAGACATATAATAATATGGGTGTCTATGGACTCGTTTGCTTATGAATATTGTATACTTGGTAGATTGAAAACGTTCTGAGGCATTAAGAAAAGGAAAAGCATTGGGGAAGTAGCTTGCTTAACTTCAGTTCTTCGGTGGATTGGAAAAGTTCTGAGGCATTGAGAAAAGGAAAAGCATTGGGAAAGTAGCTTGCTTAACTTCAGTTCTTCGGTGGAGGTAGGTTATGGTTTATTCTATGTGATAGATAGATTCTTAATAGTGATTGATAGTCATTGAGTGATATTGTGAAATTTTCTATGTACTTGGTTGTTGTGGTTTGGATGATTCATGTGTTATTGTGATTGGTCTGTAATCCCAAGACCTCGAAATTCTTAATCATGAACTTGTTCTATTAAACTGATGTCTTGAATAAATGATGCTTAGTGAAATATTGTTAAGGAAGTGGAAATAGATGATAAAGAATGATGAATTAACTATATTATTGGATCGGGTGCCACGAGCCGGCACGATATTATTGGATCGGGTGTCACATTTCGACACGATAGTATTGGATCGGGTGTCACGTTCTAATATGATATTATTAGATCTAGTGTCATGTTCTGACACGATATTATTAGATTGGGTAACATTAAAGGAAAACATATTAAATTAACTGATGTACTCAATCTTAATGAACCCATTTCCCAAAAGAGCATGGTGTGGAGGCCTGAGTCCTCATGTGTGTTCTTGATATTGTGGACTGATTGCATACTTGCTTCGGTGTTGTTGTCACTTGATCATGTTGTTTGTTGCTTGTCACCTGCTAAGTGCTATAGTTGGTTTTATACTATTACTTTATGCTATTGATTTTTATTTTGAATCGGCCGATGATATCTACTCAGTACATGTTGCCCTGTATTGATCCCTACTTTTGTTTTCTTCGATTTCCTTTTGTGGAGTAAAGCGAGTGTACCAGTGACTTCGACTTGCCCTCAGCTCTAGCTGGTCTCCAGCACATCAGGTTCCAGGGTGAGCTATTCATTGTAGCCCATGTTGCATTCTCTTGATCATGGCATGATGTCCTTAGTTTTCGGACATAATCTTTTATTTGTTTATTCTAATGTCTTTAATACTCTTAGACTTGATATTTTGAGAGTAGATGTCCTTGGTGTGATGACTTTCAGGTTTTAGGGATAATATGTAATAAACTCTAGTGGATTTTATTTCTCACATTAATAAGTTATGAGCTTCCGTATTATGATTGCATTTCGTAAGTTAGGGTTTAGATTTATTTGTTCGCCCACTTAGGAGGTTAAGTGTGAGTTCCACTCATGACTCGTTTGGGTTGTGACATTTTACTTCTCCTCTTCAATTGGAAAAATGGACGAGGGTTACTCCAAAAATCCTCCTAAGCTTTTCCAAGCTTGGGAACAATGGAAATGAGGGATTACAGTGCAAAGGAAATCAAAATCCATGGATTTTAGGCCTACTCTCATTAGAATTCGCCTCCACAGAGCCATAAGTTCGTGTGCAAACTTCTTCAGCAGTTACTTGGTGTCCAAGTAGGCTAAGCTTAACCGAGTAGTTAAACATGTCTCTAAATACATAATGAGTTGTAGTTTGACGGGAGATTTCATATATAGGCCTTCATGCACGGAGTCTAGAATGGATAAATGCATTGATTATTGCTGTTAGGGAAATAGTATACTTGATTAGTGATGTTGGTCTTATGATAGTTGTTACGTGTTATCCTATGGGTAGTAACCCGTGGGAAATTGGATTATGAGGTGGAAAACTGTTTGGAAAGGGTCGTTTGAGGTAGGTGATTGTTGAATTGTTTCCCAATTTACGTTATGTGTGCTAGTTAACTCTTTCTCTAGTACTACTCATACAATAAGTGGTGGGGGAGATAAAAAGGATGAACTAAAATGGTAGTTTATTGTTTATCTCATGTAATGAACTTGTCCTTTTTGCTTGTGGAATTACAAGTAAGATTACATTCCTTGTGATTATGATCGTGTGGTGTTGTGATTTTCGGTTGGCTTGGGTGCCACGCCTGGAACCATATTATCGGTTGGCTCGGATAGCACGTCTGATACACATTATTAGGTTGCATAGGTACCACACCTAGTATAGATATCTCTCAATTGGCTTGAGTACCACGCCTAATACATATTATTGGTTGGCTCGAGTACCACGCATCATATAGATTCTATATTTTTTGGCTTGGGTACCACACATGGTACATATACTAGGCTCGGGTACTACACCTCGTATATGTTTGGTTATTATTCTGTGTGTGGTTCCATGATAGAATCAAATTTATTTATCATGAGGTATTTATCACATATTGGTCCATGAGTGATCGAATTGATATGTTCAATGTTGGGATGGTTCTTGTGTAGATCAGGTTTACAAGTTTGTAACACCTCGAAAAATTCTAAGACCAAATCAGACCTTGGAAACCAAAAGAACTAAAATGTTTGCAGATAGTGGGCTTGTATGGACCAACTCATGGACCGTGAAATGGACCACGGGCCGTGAAGGGATCCATGCAACCGAGCTCAAAATTTGAAAATTTTGAAGTATATGTTCATGGATGGATTTATGGATCGTGAAAACTTTTACGGGCTATGTATCTACTTATGAACCCATCCTTCAGACCTCGGGAATCTTGTCCTTCACGGACTCCTGTACGGACCGTACAAGGCTGTAAAGACCAAAAATAGATCGATAGAACTAAACCTTTAGGAACCCAGTTCTCCACGTGTTCAAGAGCACCTTCTCAGACCGTGAAGGATTGTTTGGTCTATGGAAGGCCTCCGTGAAGGTGTTCCGACAATTTTAAGTCAAAGTTATTTTAGTCTTTTTCCACTCTTTTAATCCTATACTACATCATTTTGACCTATTCTAAAGGGGTATAATTTATTCCTAAATATCCTAACCTCCCAATTTACTCTCATTATCCTAAGACAAGTTTTTTCTCTCTCAAGTCTTCTCCCTCAAGCAAGTTAGGGCTCCAAGAATTCAAACCTCCATTGAAAGATTCAAGCTAGGTCTCATTCAAGGTATGTGGGAACTTCATCAATGGGCCCTTCTTCACCCATTGAGTCCCAAAGAAACCTCAATTTCTCGAATTATGATTTCCCCAAAACTAGGGTTCATGTGATTTTCATGGGTTCTTATTGAATTTCAGTTTCTTCTTCATTATTGATCTTAAATTGCATGAATTATTAATAATCCCATATTTTAGATAATATTTTCATGAACTCATAGCATGCAAGTGTTTTCATGATCATAATTTCTCTCAGTATATATGATTATCACAACTTATATGCTTTCGATTAAAGTATCTTTCAGAGTATGTCCAGCTATCATGATTTAGGAGTTACTCAACATGTTATCAATTTATCAGTATGACTCAGTAGTACATATTATTACTGTTGCTAGATCATGCATGATTCTATAAGGAGTATACTTAGCATCGAGTTGGACTAGGGTCGATTACTCAAGTTCCAGAACTACGTGTCCCAGTAGGTTATGTTTCGATTAGATATTAGCTAGTGGATCTATCTTAGCTCAGATTTAATAATCCTTACCCTAGCAAGTAGTCACTCTCTTTTCGGTGTGGGAGCAGTACACTAAACTCCATATTGTATCTCACATGATTTATGTCAGTTAAAGGTATCTTCCACAATACGATATAATCTTCAGCTATTGCATAACCTTGTACTATGTATTTTGGTAGTATGTTAGAACATATCATCAGTTTTCATGTTATGTTTACTTAGTTATTGCATCAACATGTTTTACAGAATTATCATGTTTTATGCATCTCCTCATACTCAGTACGTTCCAAGAACTGCCCGCATACTTTTCTGCTTATGTGGTTATATAATATAGGTTCTAACGCACATTCTTTAGGCCACGGTTAGTATAGACTCTGATCAGCACAGTACCACTTTTGGTGAGTCCTCATGTTTCGGGGGCGACATATTATGACTTTTTTCAGTATTCCCTTTTTTGATTTTAGATAGTTTAGTGTTAGCTAGGGACTTGTCCAGACGACTCGTGATAAGTAGAGGCTTTCAGACAGATAGTAGATTTCAGCATAAGTGTTTTGTATCAGATTCTCTCTTATGATATGATAGACTATATTCAAACTTAATTTCCATTTTTCAGTTTACTCAGTTTATGTTATGCTCCGTAGTGTCATGTCAAGCCATGAGATTAGCTTGGGATCACTTGTGGCTATAAGTATAGTGTCACGTCTAAGGGATAGTCTCGGGGCATGACAATGTTAAGCACCATGGACAATATTTTAATTAAGGATCATTGGAATATGGTCCATGTTACTTGAGGGGTGTGTTGAATCATGTATGGGTTGAGTCAAGATGTTTAAGTAAAGTTTTAGCAAGTGGACCACTGAATTTGCTAAGGATCAAAGGTAGTTGGTAGATTGGGATTCGGGATTGGAATCACTGAGATAATTCTAGTGTTTAATTAAATAGGCATAGTTTTCGAGAAGCCTTCATGAGGTAGAGGGGTTAAGTTATGACTGGGTAGGAGGGTGGAATGGTTCTTAATGGTGGAGTTAGTTGCGGAATGAGGTAAGAAGGTTGGGATAGAGTTCTTGAGTCAGAGGTATTACTACTCCGTAGTGGGGGTTGTGGTTGAAAGATCTGGGGTGTATAGTTTCAAGTTATGTGTTTCTTTTGATTTGATTACATGATATTAATGGTGGATTCAGGTCAATCGATGATGTCTATGTTTGGTTTTAGGCCTTTTTCCCTTCCTATGTGGATAAATAAAAGTCCAAGGTTTTAGGTCTCCCTTCCTTTCCTTTGTGGATAAATTTGAGTCCAATTGGAATAGCCCACTTTGCCCATAAGCCCAATATTATGGTGCATTTATAAGACTTTATTTTAGGTCTTATTTTGAAGAATCATAAGAGTTTTGAGAGCAGCCATATAGTGAGAAAAGAGAGAAAGTGCAGATTTTCGCACAAACCATAGCAGCCAATTTCAAATAGCGATTCCCGCTTCGTTTCTTATCCGTTTGAGCTGATTTTTGGATAGCTTGTTCCTTTCAACGTAATCTTTGATTGAGAACTAAGAGAGGGTGATTTGGAGTCCCGTAGCTCCAGATTTTTGCTCGTGAACAGTAGTTACGTTTTGGTGATTTTGCTACTTTTTATTTCTCTAGTTTTTGGTGTTATCTTGTAGTTGTGTTGCTCATTGTTTGGCACTTTGTTGGTGGCCATTTTGGAGAAAACTTTTGTAACTCTTGTTGATTATAGTGGAGCTTTGGTCTTGTGGTTTTTACTCTTCACACCGAAGAGGTTTTCCATGTTAAACTTGGTGTCTCGTGTTGATTTATTTTTCTTGCTTGGTTGATTTGCTTGCTGCCCCAAATTGTTTGTTTTTATATTATTTTGTCTTCTCTTGGTTCAAATAGAAAGAAAAAGTTTTGACTTGGGTTTCTTCTGCAATTGCCTTGTCGTGCGCATTTATTTTGTGCTTGTCTTTCCCAACAAAGTGGTACCAGAGCATTAAGTTGTTGTGATTGTCTATTTGAATGATGGAGTCTAATATGAGCAAGATGATTTGTTTGAATGGTAGGAATTATCATACTTGGAAAGGCAAGATGAAAGATCTTCTATTTGTCAAGAAAATGCATCTACCTGTGTTTGCCTCTAACAAACCCGAATCCATAAATAATGAGGATTGGAAATTTGAGCACCTGCAGGTTTGTGGTTATATTAGACAATGGGTTGAAGATAATGTTAGAAATCACATTGTGAATGAGACGTATGCTAGAAGTTTGTGGGACAAGCTCGAGACACTATATGCTTCGAAGACTGGCAATAATAAATTGTTTCTATTGAAACAATTGATGAATATCAGGTATAAAGAGGGCACTCCTATTTCTGATCATATTAATGATTTTCAAAGTGTTCTTGACCAGCTGTCCGGAATGGGTGTAAAGTTTGATGAAGAAATTCAGGGACTACGGCTTCTTAATACTCTGCCAGACTTTTTTGAAACTCTTCGAGTTTCTTTGACTAATTCTGCTCCCAGTGATGTTGTAACCATGGAATATGCTAAGAGTGGTGTCTTGAATGAAGAGATGAGAAGAAGATCTCAAGGCTCATCTTCTTCAGTTTCACACTCCGATGTTTTGGTTACTGAAGATAGGGGAGAAGCAAGTTCAGAGGTCAGAATGACAGAGATAAAAGTAGAGGAAAGTCAAAGTCTAGATTCAAGAATGTTGCATGTGACTATTGCCACAAGAATTGGCATATCAAGAAATATTGTTTCAGGTACAAGAGAGATATGAAACAACAAAAGAAAGAAGGAGACAATGAAAATCGAGTTGTTGTTGTCGCTAATGATGATCTTCTTGTTTCTTGTGATGAAAATGTCGTTAATCTTGTTTGCGATGAGTCTAGCTGGTTTGTGGATTTTGGTGCTACTTCTCATGTCACTCCCAGGAAGGAATTATTTTCTTCTTATACTCCAGGTAATTTTGAGATGTTGAAAATGGGTAATAATCATGAGGTTGCAGTTCTTGGCATTGGGACAGTTTGTTTGGAAAGTAACAATGGTTCCAAACTAGTTCTCAATAATGTCAAACATGCTCCAGATGTTCACTTGAATTTGATTTCTGTTGGATACCTTGATGATGAGGGTTATGTTAATACCCTTGGTGCTAGCCAGTGGAAGCTTACTAGAGGTTCGATAGTTGTAGCCCGTGGTAACAAGTTGTCTAACTTGTATATTTTTCAGGGCTCCATTTGTAGAGGCTCAGTGAATTTGGTGGAGAATGATACTTCATCAGAGTTATGGCATAGAAGACTGAATCATATGAGCGAGAAGGGGATGGACAATTTGGCTAAGAAGAATTTGCTTTCTGGAGTGAAACAAGCAAAGTTGAACAAGTGTGTTCATTGCTTAGCCGGTAAACAGAAAATAGTTTCTTTTCAGAGTCATCCACTTTCGAGGAAGCTTGATTTGCTGGAGTTGGTACATTCTGATTTGTGTGGTCCTTTTAAGGTAAAGTCTCATGGCGGTGCACTTTACTTTGTGACTTTTATTGATGATCATTCTCGCAAACTCTGGGTATTCTCTTTGAAGTCCAAGGATCAAGTGCCTGATGTGTTCAAGAATTTTCAGGCCTTGGTTGAGAGACAGACAGGGAAGAAATTGAAATGCATCCGTTCTGATAATGGTGGTGAGTATATTGGTCCTTTTGATAGATATTGCAGAGAGCAGGGTATTCGGCATCAGAAAACTCCTCCAAAGACTCCTCAGCTAAATAGTTTAACAGAGAGGATGAACAGAACTCTAGTTGAGAGGGTTAGATGTATGATTTCAGATGCTAAGCTGCCAGATTCCTTTTGGGCAGAAGCACTTAATACTGCTGCATATGTTATCAATTTATCTCCTACTGTTGCTTTGAATGGTTATGTCCCTGACATAGTTTGGTTTGGTAAGAATGTTTCTTATGATCATCTTAAAGTTTTTGGGTGTAAAGCCTTTGTGCATGTTCCTAAAGATGAGAGATCAAAGTTGGATGTTAAAACTAGGCAGTGTATCTTTGTTGGTTATGGTCAAGATGAATTTGGCTATCGTTTCTTTGATCCAGTTGAGAAGAAACTTGTTAGAAGCCGTGATGTTGTGTTCTTTGAAGACCAAACAATTGAAGATCTTGACAAAGCTGAGAAGGTTGATTCTCAGAGCAGTGAGAGCCTAGTTGATGTTGATCCAGTTCATTTGACTATTGTACCTGATGAAAATCTTCAAAATGATCAAAGTCAAGCTGATATTGAAGATGGTGATCATATTCAGAATGACCAGTATGCCGTTGATGCTCCAGTGCAAGATGATGTGGTTGGTGAGGAACCAACTATTATTGATGCTCCAGAGAGTTCTCTAAGAAGATCTACTAGAGAGAAAATACCTTATTCTCGTTATTCTCCCAATGAGTATGTACTCTTAACTGACGAGGGAGAACCCGAGAGTCTTGATGAGGCCATGGAAAGTGAAGAAAAAGAAAGGTGGTTTGATGCTATGGAGGATGTAATGAAGCTCTACATGATAATCATACCTTTGATTTGGTTATGTTACCTAAATATCGAAAAGCTTTGAAAAATAGGTGGGTTTTTAGGGTGAAACATGAAGATGGTAACCTAGTTCCACGGTACAAAGCTAGATTAGTTGTGAAGGTCCAGAAAAAGGGAATTGATTTTGATGAGATATTCCCTCCAGTTGTGAAGATGTCATCTATTCGTGTGGTTCTAGGCTTGGCTGCAAGTCTGGACTTAGAGATTGAGCAAATGGATGTTAAGACTACTTTTTTCCATGGTGACTTGGATGAAGAAATTTATATGGAGCAGCCGGAAGGCTCTGAAGTCAAGAGAAAAGAGAATTATATTTGCAAATTGAAGAAGAGCTTGTATGGCCTAAAACAAGCTCCTAGGCAATAGTACAGGAAGTTTGGTTCTTTTAAGAGTCAGCAGGGCTTCAAAAAGACTTCTTCAGACCATTATGTTTTTGTACAAAAATTCTCTGGTAATGACTTCATTATCATTTTGCTTTATGTTGATGACATGCTTGTTGTTGGTCATAATACTTGCAGGATTCAGAAGTTGAAGCAAGAGTTGAATAAGTCTTTTGCTATGAAAGACTTGGGACCAGCAAGGCTGATTCTTGGCATGCAGATTTTCCGTGATAGAGATGCCAAGAAGTTGTGGTTGTCACAGGAGAAGTACATTCAGAAAGTACTTCGTAGATTTAACATGGACAAAGCTAAGGTTGTCAGTACACCTTTAGCTATGCACTTCAAATTGAGTACTAAACATTATCCTTCCAGTGATGGTAAGAAGGAAGATATGAAGAAAGTTCCTTATGCTTCAGTTGTTGGTAGTTTGATGTACACAATGGTGTGTACAAGACCAGATATTGCTCATGTTGTTGGTATTGTTAGCCGTTTTCTTTCTAATCCAGGAAGAGAGCATTGGAATGCTGTGAAGTGGATTATGAGATATCTTTGTGGCACTTCTAGTATGAGTTTGTGTTTTGGGACAGGGAAGCCTATCCTTTGTGGTTACACTGATTCAGATATGGCCGGTGATGTTGATACTCGTAAGTCTACTTCTGGCTACTTGATTACTTTTGCAGGGGGAGCTGTGTCTTGGCAATCTAGATTGCAAAAAATGTGTTGCTTTATCTACTACAGAGGCTGAGCTTATTGTAGCTATTGAAGCTTGCAAAGAGTTGCTCTGGATGAAGAGATTTTTGGGGGAACTTGGTTGTGCTCAAGAGAGGTATGTGCTTTATTGCGACAGTCAAAGTGCTATTCATCTTGGCAAGAATTCTACATTTCATGGTCGGTCTAAACACATTGATGTGAGGTATCATTGGATTCGAGATGTGTTGGATTCTAAATTGCTTGAACTTGAAAAGATCCATACCAATGATAATGGTTCCGACATGATGACTAAAGCTTTGCCAAGAGGGAAGTTTGAAGAATGTTGCATGATCGCCGAGATGGCGGTCTCCTTCACATAGTCGGTAGGGGGAGAATTTTGGGTTTTAGGCCTTTTTCCCTTCCTATGTGGATAAATAAAAGTCAAAGGTTTTGGGTCTCCCTTCCTTTCTTTTGTGGATAAAGTTGAGTCCAATTGGAATAGCCCACTTTGCCCATAAGCCCAATATTATGGTGCATTTATAAGACTTTATTTTAGGTCTTATTTTGAAGAATCATAAGAGTTTTGAGAGCAGCCATATAGAGAGAAAAGAGAGAAAGTGCAGATTTTCGCACAAACCCTAGCAGTCAATTTCAAATCGCGATTCCCGCTTCGTTTCTTGTCCGATTGAGCTGATTTTTGGACAGCTTGTTCCTTTCAACTTAATCTTTGAGTGGGAACTGAGAGAGGGTTATTTGGAGTCCCTTAGCTCCAGATTTTTGCTCGTGAACAGTAGCTACGTTTTGGTGATTTTGCTACTTTTTATTTCTCTAGTTTTTGGTGTTATCTTGTAGTTGTGTTGCTCATTGTTTGACACTTAGTTGGTGGCCATTGTGGAGAATACTTTTGTAACTCTTGTTGATTATAGTGGAGCTTGGGCCTTGTGGTTTTTACTCTTCACACCGAAGAGGTTTTCCACGTTAAACTTGGTGTCTCGTGTTGATTTATTTTTCTTGCTTGGTTGATTTGCTTGCTGCCCCAAATTGTTTGTTTTTGCATTATTTTGTCTTTTCTTGGTTCAAATAGAAAGGGAAAGTTTTGACTTGGGTTTCTTCCACAATTGCCTTGTCGTGCACATTTATTTTGTGCTTGCCTTTTCCCAACAGTCTATTGGTATGTGTTGTTTGTACTGATACTACTCTTACTATACCACTTGACATTATCTGGTTATAGGATCAATGAAATTTCTTAGATGAAGACGACAATGATCTCCGACAACTTCTATTTCTCTTTCTCTTATGATGGAAATTGTCTTATTTTCAGACTTTGTACTTTCTTAGAAATTCTTGTACCTATTTAGACTAGTTCCTACTTCCTAGGGAGGCTTCTGCGAATTTTGTAAAAGTATTTTATTTTATTCAACGCTGAGAGACTTTTCTTTTATTTCAATAAGGAGATATTTTGTAGTTTATTTACTTCCGCCAAACACACAATCTCTAGCAGGACCAACCTATATATCCTATTTTTCATCAACTTTAGTATTAGTACGAGAGGTCACTAACAATGATAGGCCATTTATCAAAATTTCAACAATATATATGGTCTTTTTAGTTTCATTTTAACAGCAAGTCTCTACAATACATAAAAGATTTTGCGACAATAATATAATTCTCGCTATATTATATATATTTAACGACAACAATAAATATAAATATTTATCACCAACATTCTATATAAATGTTACTAAAGGCTTTAATAACTTTAGATTAAATGGCATTAACTTAATTAATTTGTGCTAGATGAAATGGCTTTAATAACCTTTCTTTCCCTACTTGGATGAATCGTGTGTTTGAGAATAAGGAATAATTGCCTATATATATATATATATAAATCTTTCTACCTCTTCTTTGTTTCCAAGAGAGGCCTAGATTTATGATGTTCGACTTTAGTAAAATATAGCAATGTTAGGGAAATATTTTTCCTGTCTATTAGGAACAACATTATATTTCTACCTCTCAAGGTATGATTAAGATCTGCGTACACTTCATCCTTCTCAGATTGCATTTGTGAAATTATATTGAATATGTTATTATTATTGTAAGTAAAATATGTTTCGTATTTATTGTCTCATAGTTATAGAAAATAGCAGAGAGTCACCTTCATAATTAATGTCTCGTATATCTTATAAGAACTTTTGATTTAGCACATAAAATTACATTGTAATCACGTTATGAAAAAACATATGTCTTATGATTAATATATATTACTAGGGTGTTTGTCATCCTTACTAATAGTTATACCAAATTATATTACAAATTTAAGTGGCCTTCCAAACAAGTACTTAAATCTTCGAATTTAAACTTCAAACTTTTCAGTTTAAAAGTTAGGCTTTAAAGATTCAAAACTTCAAACTCCAAAATATAAATAACATATCTAAAAAGGCTAGCCAGTATTATTTCTACAAATTGTCACCTCTAAATATACGATAACCTTAGAAATAGGTGGTTAGGCACCCATTTGGAGGTCATGGTTTTGTTTCATATTTAGTTCATGTGCTTCGTGGGCGGGTTGAAAATTTAAAGTTTATATAAGTGGATGTCTGGTCATATTTCATTTTGACACATAAAAGAATAGTTTTTTTTGTTTTTAAAATGAAAAATGATGTTTAAAAATGTAAAATTAAGAGTTAGAAGGAGCCGATACTAAGCTTTAGATATCGATTCTCGGAACATAATAATTTTTGCGTATACCCTACATATACATATTAAAATTTTTATTGTGAATTCAGTTATCATTATAAATTAATTTGAGATTATTACAAAACCTTTAGGTGACATTTGATCATAAAATTTTGGAATTCAACTTCTAGAATTTTCAAAAATTTTAAAAATAACAAAAATATATTTTCTCCTTTTCCACTCCAAATTACTCAGAAAAAAATATAAAAAAACTTATTTGTATTTATGGATAAAACACAACTTCCAAAGCCCGTTTAGATATGCATGTTCCCCCTTTTTTCAAAGAAGAAGAAGAAAAGGAAGAGGAAGAAGAAGTTATTTTCCAATATTATACATTGGACTAGATTTTTTGGGGGAAAAAATAATAATTTAAAGTTGAGTTTCAAATTTGAAAAAAGCAATTTTTACAAGTTTTTGAAGCGACTCACAGAACTTTTTTCTTTTACAAGTTAAATATATGTCCAAAACAACTTCTAACTTTTAAATATTATTTTTAAATATTTTCAAATACTATTTTAAAAATATTACATGATTTGTGAACATATTTTCATTTGTTAGAAATTTGCAGCTCGAAAGTGAGACTCCAAGGGGAGCAACAATATCTCTCCACACTCTCCTAGATTTTATGATTTTTGTTAATGATTAAATCGATAACCCAATAAGATTCTACTAAAATTACTATTTTACTCCTTATTATATAAAAATGACTTTAATATTTTTACCAATCCTATTTTCAAAATTTTAGTATTACTTTTAGCCGTAGGAAACACAAAGTAGAATCACTCTCTCTTTATTGCGATACCTTTTCTCTTCTCAAGTTTAGATTTGATTGTGACAAATACAAACAATTAATGTTGTTTCCTCAATTTATTCATGAGTCTTTAGAAATAATTCGAACAATTATGTCTTAAACAAAGTAGTCAATATTGAAATATGTGTTGGACTTCTATTCTCGCTACTATTTTTATTTTTATGAACATCAAGTATATATGATCATATCAAAATATATTTTCACCTTTTCCACTCTAAATTACTTAGAAAAAAGTAAAAAACAACTTGAATTTGTGTTTATGGACAAAACACAACTTCCAAAAGCCCATTTAGATATGCATTTTTTCCTCTTTTTTTTCAAAGAAGAAGAAGAAAAGGAAGAGGAAGAAGAAGTTATTTTCCAATATTATACATTGGACTAGATTTTGTGGAGAAAAACAAAATATTTCAAATTTGAAAAAAGCAATTTTTACATGTTTTTGAAGCGACTCACAGAACTTTTTTCTTTTACAAGTTAAATATATGTCCAAAACAACTTCTAACTTTTAAATATTATTTTTAAATATTTTCAAATACTATTTTTAAAATATTACATGATTTGTGAACATATTTTCATTTGTTAGAAATTTGCAGCTCGAAAGTCTCACTCCAAGGGGACCAACAATATTTCTCCACACTCTCCTAGCATGAAATATTTTTGAAGAATAGCAATTTGAATTTGACTAATCAATTTAAAAATAATGAACCTTTTATTGCCAAAGTTTATGTACCAAAAGTATAAAAATATTGCTACATAATTATATCAATTACAAGGTAATTATTGATAAACTTTAATTTTTAATTTTATAAAATCACGAAATTACGTCTCCTTTTGGGAAAGATTTGTAACTTATTTGGTCAAAATTTCAAAATCTATTTATTTTTAAAAATGTTTTTTTAGAAGCATTTTTTGAATAATTACTTTTGAAAAGTAACCATTTGAATTTGACTAATCAATCTAAAAAGCACCTTTGTCAACATTAAAGCAATAATTCGTGCTTGATCTAGATTTCAAAAATATTTCTAGGAAAATACTATTTTTTCACCTTTTGAAAACGACTTCTGCTACTTCTTAAAATTATGGGTGTGTAAAAACTTATTTAATCAAATTATCGAATCGATAAAAATACTATTGATTTATTGTTATTGAGTTATCAGTTTAATGATTTTCAATGGTTTTATAAATTTTTTATTGGGTTATTGGTTCGGTTTTCGATTTATGATTTTTATTAATGGTTGAACCGATAACCCAATAAGATTACATTAAAATTATTTTTTTAAATTAAAACTATATTAAAATTACTATTTTACTTCTTATCATATAAAAATGACTTTAACATTTTTACCAATCCTATTTTCTAAATTTTAGTATTACTTTTAGCAGTAAGGAACACAAACTAGAATCATTCTCTCTTGCGATACCTTCTCTCTTCTCAATTTTAGATTTGATTGTGACAAATACAAACAATTAATATTGTTTCCTCAATTTATGCATGAGTCTTTAGAAATAATTCGAACAATTATGTCTTAAACAAAGTAATCAATGTTGAAATATGTATTGGACTTCTATTCTCGCTACTATTTCTATTTTTATGAACATCAAGTATATATGATCATATGAGCATTTTTTATCGGTTAAACTAAAAACTAAACCGTTAAGAAGAAAAAAATGATTAACCAAAAATAGATAATAAATATCTTATTGGTTTGGTTATCGGTTTAGCATGTTCACAAATTGAAAACTGATAAACTAAACCGCTGCTAATACATAAACCGAACCGAACGATGCACACCCCTACTTAAAATCACATTTTTTAAATTTTCTAAAAGCTTGACCAAATTAACATCTCAACTTTCTAAACTTTTTATTAAAATTAAAAAAAAAACTACTTATTAGACATACATCCATATCATATATACTAATTTTACCTATACTTTCAAATTAATAATTACAAATAATTACTTATCTTACCACTAATTAAGAGTTTCTGTCATATATTGAGGAAGATACACCTAGATACAAGCATTTTTACTACAAAATACACTAAAATAGGAAGAGATGGGGAGGGAGATAGTCATGTATCTCAGATACATGCGAACCACACTAGATACATGTATCTATATGTATGTGGTGTGATTCACATGTATCTTCAAGATACATAGGAGAATGGTAAGCGAGATACGAGGGAGGTGAGTGAGATTTGTCTATGTATCCAAGATACATGCGATTCCACATGGATACAGTGTATCTGGAACAAATTACACCTAATTTTAACCCTATGTATCCCGAGATATGTACTTGTATTTGGATGCACCAAAATCTGGTAAAATTCGTAATATTACAAACTAGAGTATATCTAACTAATTAACTCCTACACTAGTGAGATTTCTCTAAGTTTTTCTTAAAAAAACACCTTTTGACATGTCAAAAATTTGGCCAAACGCTATCTTACGTTTAGTGAGTTAGTACTTATGGCCAAACACTGTATCTCTAGTAGGACCAATCTATATATCCTATTTTTCATCAACTTTAGTACGAGAGGTCACTAACAATGATAGGCCATTTATCAAAAGTACTCTATAATAAAAGAATCACTAAAAAGTTTTAACGATTTTAGATGAAATGACATTGACTCAACTGTCTAAAAAAAAAAAAGGAAAATTTGTCTTAAGTGGATTGTCCTATGTTTATTCATCAAATTTTCACTATAAATTGAGACCCCACCATTCATTAGCTTTCCACCTTCACTTCACTTGTCTATCTTACTATATACTCTAATATTCTTCCAAACTTTGGAATATGACTAAGGCTACTTCTTTTGTTGCAATATTTTTGGTAGCGGCAATGGCCCTTTTTCTTGGTGAATTGCTTGTGACAGCGCAAGTACCGTGCGATATCATGGCGTTGGACCCGTGTACCCCTGCGTTTTTGTTGTCAAGGACACCAACTCGGACATGTTGTGCTAAGTTGAAGGAGCAGGAGCCTTGTCTTTGCGAGTATAGCAAGAATCCTGTGGCGAAGCCATATCTCAACTCTCCTCGTGCCCCGGTGGTTTTTAAAACCTGTAACGTAACCATTCCTAAATGTTAGGATTTAAACCAAAAAAAAATGTACACATGCAGACGATGA
Source organism: Solanum appendiculatum (assembly GCA_018342035.1). Taxonomy (NCBI): domain Eukaryota; kingdom Viridiplantae; phylum Streptophyta; class Magnoliopsida; order Solanales; family Solanaceae; genus Solanum; species Solanum appendiculatum. Next base: position 171,529 of record JAGDQO010000684.1, on the reverse strand, counting down.
TAGAAATACGTCCTAGAATGGTCTAAACGCTATCATCTATATGTCTGTGATATTACATAAGATATATTTACGTATTCCAGAATAAAATGGTTGTATTGCTATGGCACTAGCCATACCTTTCTTTCCCTACTTGGATGAATCTTGTGTTTGAGAATAAGGAATAATTGACTAATATGACATATTGAATCTTGCTACCTCTTCTTTGTTACGTATTTCCAAGATAGCCAAAATTTATGATTTTTGGCTTTAGTAAATAGTAAATTTAGTGAAAATATGTTTCTTGTCTATCATAAACAATTTTTCTACCTTCCCAGGTAGGGGTAAGATCTGTGTAAACTCCATCCTACTTAGACCCTACTTGTGGAATTACACTCAGTATGTTATATATTATTGTTGTTGTTGTTGTTGATAGTGAAATATGTTTGGTAAATTAATCAACCAAAGAATATATCAAAATTGCAATATTTTTAATAAAGAGGAAATTGATTAAATTAAATTGATCTTATTTTTAGTTGCAGATTGATTAGTTTTTAAATGTGAAACACTTAATAATAATCGATTTGAGTTAATTTAAAATCGATCGAACTAAACCAATTTTTTCAATAAAATCGTGAACTTTTATTTAAGTGTATAACCGTCCCGAACAATTGGGATGGTCTTTTTAATTTATGAAAAAATCGAAAAATTCTCGAACCTAACCGAATAACCTTATATGTAAATATATTTTATATATTGTTTGTTAAATTTAATATATAAATATATTTTATAACATTTTTCAAATCTATATATATAATAAAGGAGAAACATAGACAAGGTGATGTGGCACCTCTCTATGCTCTCCATTTGCATTTATCTTTTTTCTCTCTTTTTGGCATTATTTCTTATTTAAATAAATTATGGTATTAGAAAAGTAAATTACTTAATTTTTTACAAATAAATATTTTATTAATGGAGGAACATTTACAACTAAAACTCTTCATATTCTTTTTTTTACCCATGACTTAGACCTCTTTAATTTTTACTTTTGATAATATTCATGACCCCCATAATTTTCATGTCCATAACCTTCAAACTATAATTTGTAAGTTTATTATGTCTTATGGTATTCCTCTATTTTGCCTATATAAATTCATATCTAATTTCATGAAGATTCACACTCAAGATTATTCTTTCTCTTCTTTATCATATTGATTTGTGAATTAACTAACATGTAAAAAAAAAAAAGTACATGAAGGTAAGAAATATTTATTCTCAAGTTTTTCTTTTCATTTATTCTTGTCACGACCCAAAAATCGGGGTGTGATGGCACTTGTCCTATTCCACCAGGATAAGTCAGCCTAAAACCCAACAAATGGAAAATAACATATATAACGAAGATAAAACAAAAGCGGAAGACTTCAAACTTAAAACCAACCCAAGACTGGTTGTCACATGTACAAGCCTCTAATACAGCATTTAAATAGAAAGGTACAAGTCTCAAAATCTTTATATCTCAAACAGAAACAAAGCAAAAGGAAAAAGGCTGATAGAGATCGCCAGCATCGAACAACTACCTCTCAAATATCCTCAACGAGCTTGGGAGAAAGAGAAGAGAGAGAATAAGATCACGGTCCTGGCTCGAAACCTACACAAGTGTAGAAGCAAGGGTGAGTACCAAACAACATGGTACCCAGCAAATCAACTAATAAAACGAGGCAAATCTAAAAGAATCATGAAACCCTGACTTCCAACCAAACCTCCGATAACTACAACCTGCACAGAAATACAGCCCAACCTAAACCGAGTCCAATCCATGGATCGAAATAAGACAGTCAACAACAGCTCAACAACTCAACAGCACCAATGAAAGAACTCATTTCAATATCAACATGTAAATCTCAGAGTCACAAGGCACAAACATAACACCACAATAGCAAGGATCAGACAATACAATGCAATGCAATGCCAAGTAGAGAATGCATGTTTGTCCTACGATACACAACCGTTGAGTCTCAGACCGGTACCTATGGGGGCCACACATGGACCATGTATCCGCCGGAATCATTTCCCATCGGCATAATCATCAATCGCCGGAACCATTTCCCAGCGGCATCACCGAAACCATTTCCCATAGACATATATCATCACTCGCCGGAACCATTTTCCATCGGCATAATCATCAAGTGTCTCGTCATAGTGTCTCCAGAACCAATGCACACAAGCATGTTCACACAAATAATGAAAAGAATGATAGTGTTCACAATCACAACGCAATTCATATCAATGCAAATCACGTCACACTATCAATAATATATCAACATCATCAAATACATCATTTATAACAAGATCATTTGCCTAGTCTCCATTTCACTACTCCTTTCATCACAAGTGGGATCAATCACTAAGCAAGATTTTTCGAGTCTAGTCCCATGAACCACAATGAGCAAAAGACATTTCAATCATGTCCACAATCACATCGAGACTATCATGGCAATTCATCAATTATACAACAATATCAAGTTCATGGCCTATCACACTTTGGCCTAACACTTTTAGAAGACAAACCCATTTCATTAACCCAACAGGTTAAATTTTAGGTTGATTCATGCAAGAATTCACCCATACCTCAATCCCATTACTCCCCAACGCAATCAAGAAAGGAAGTCGAAATTCTAAGAGATTCACAAGGTTTTAAGAGTTCACTTGTCTTAATCGAATCGAAATCAATCCACAACCGGAGCTTTTCCCTTCCGTAAGCAATCCAAAGCAACACAATCTATTCAAATTATGAAACCCAATCACAATTCGGGTCTAACAATGCCTAGAACACGAAATTTGGAAAGAAAAGGTAAAACAACCCAAAAATCTTATTACGAAAATAGGGTTTGAATCTGGAATTTCTTTCATGAAAATGATCCTCAATACAATAGGAATTCAATGGTGAAAACCCCATTTAAAAAATAAGCTCAAACAGCCTTCAATCCTTACTTTACCACAAAAATCGGAGTTCCATCAAAAACCCCACAATTTCCATTTTAAAAACCCAAATTTCCAATTTAAAATCATGTTTTAAACATTGGGTAATCAAAGTCAAGGGTTAAAATCACTTACCCACACTGATTCCCAAGAAAACCTCTTCAAAAATCGCCCACGAGAGTTTCAAAATGTTGAAAATGGACAAAATCTCGATTAAACACTGTTCAGGCATTAAATGACATCCGCGAACAGGGACTACTAAGCCCACGAAAGCAGAGACCGACACTGCCCTTCTCGGCAAACGCGTCCATGGCTTCGCGAATGCGGAAACCAACACACAGGGCTTCCGCGAATGCGCTAGGTCCCTCTGCGAACACGGAGGCCAAAATCTTAGGCACCAGATAACAGCAAAAATAGAAATTTCACTAGTCTCCGAAAGGACCCTCGGGATTCGTTCGAAACCCTGAGCACACAAATCAGATATGCAACCATACTAAATTCGACGTTTGGGACTCAATGGAACCATCGGAATTCGGATTCGGGGTCTCCTTGACCCGAAACCCAATAAAACACAACAAAACTAACTTAAGCCTCAACAACTCAAAACAAGCTCGGGACCTCTAAAAATTCAACCAAGGCAACCCCTAGGCCTAAAATCATCCCCCCAATCCAACGGAGTTGTCAGAATCGACATCCGAGCATCCAATATCAGAATGTTGACCAAAGCCAACCCTATGATCAAGATTACACAATTGTTTCAACTTAAGACCTCAAATCCACGATACAGCCTCAAAATTGACCCCGTCAACTCTCCTAGGCAAATTTTCACATTTCGGAACTGATGGAATGGACGGAATTTCCATCCGAGCTCCGAAACTTCGAATGACCTCAAAAACCACAAATTGGCAACTTAAGCCTTCAAAGTTCAAAACTTTTCAAAAACTTCATTTTAACTCTAACTTTCACAAAACCAACTTCGGAAACATTTCAAACAAGACTCGGGCCAACTCTTGGGAGGGACAAAATAGTCATTTTACAAAAATTACCAAAAATGACCTTCAGGGTCATTACAATTCTATTTTGTCTATATAAATTTATATTTAATTTCATAAAGACTCACATTCAAGAATACATTATCTCTTCTTCATCATATTTGTTTGTGAATTAACTAACATATAACAAAAAAGAAGTACATGAAGGTAAGACATGATTTCTTAATATTTTGTTTATGTATGTATTATCATTCTCCAAGCAAGTATGATAAAAATATCTTTATACTAAGGAATAATGTATTGTTCGTATGTGATTGTTCGCTCTAATAATCAGTTTGCGGGGATATAATGTAGTTTGATTACAATATTTGATAGATTTCAAGAGATGATTATTATTATTGTTAGTACAATTGAAAAAAATAATTTACATAAATATTACATGTAGTTTTGATTTCTTTCTTTCTTTTGATATAATTATTTTTTAATTGGTATGATATTTTATTTATTCATAATTATGATTTTTTATTCAATTGATTTCATATGATTAAGAGTTTGACATATAGAGCAGAATATGGTGGCGGATCTACTTGCAAAGGAAGATGGTAGAAGAAATTTTATTTAAAGCATAATTAGAGATTATTTTTGGTAGATTTTTTTTTACTTTGAGTTGGATTAGTAACTTAGCTACTTTTGTTAGAATATTTTAACTTTAATTTGTATAAATAACTTAGCTACATGTATTGACAATGCTACTCATTTAGTTCTTTACTATTCTACTATTTTTTTGGTTATGAAGCATAGTTAATATAATTATCTCATTTCAACAAAAAGAAATTATGATGATCAGGAGCTTCATTTTTATTATGCTTGCAAAAAAATATTTTAAAAAATTGTTAGTTCTATGATGTCATTTTCTTTCGTATGTAACAATCTGTTTTTGTCACTATTCTTTTTTGTTTGAAATATATTTACAATTTTTATGTAGTCACCAATTATTTTATTTTTTTAGTTCAGTTTTGTATTTTCACTCTTGATTTTCAAATTCATTTATTTATTTTTACAAATAAAATAATGCATTTAGTGTCTAACAAAATTTATGACTCATGTCTTTTCATCTTACTTGTAACTTCTACTCTTAAATATTATTCATAACTTTTGTATGTTTCGTTTTCATATTATTAATAAATATTTAATTAATGTTAAAAAAATTATAATAGACAAATGTAATAATAAAGACACAATAAAGAACTTCAATTTTATTTTTTACGAAATCAGAATTTGTTTAGAGAATCAGTACTTCTATAAAATATAGAGGAAATGAAAACATAAAAAATATTTCCGACGTAATACAATATATTGTTATTTCAAAATATGATCTTTTGTTCAAATTACTTTCTCACTAAATATTTTATTCTACTATATACATATGAATAGTTTTCACTTAAAGAAAATGTAATTTTTTTTGGATATATTTTATATGTTTAAAAAAAGATGAGAAAATCTATCATGTCGCACATGAAGAGAAATATCAACATTGTTTATATATCTAATACTAATCTGAATATAAATGTTATATACTATTATCTTATAAATATTTCATATAGCTGCACAAAGCACTGGCCATTTCACTAGTATAAATATAACCTAGGTCCTAGGCCTCTGGTGACTAGACGACTTTGGGTCTTTGCTCTTTAATTAGTCTTTACTTAATTAAGTTTAAAATTAAAAGATACTCTATCAAACAATACAACAAAACATATGCAAACACTCCTATTAAATGTTTAAGATCAAACTATACGTAATACAATACAACAAAACGTACTCATTTTATGTATTCCTCAACCCATATTAAGTCTTTAGTGGCACTTTAATTTGTACCAAAATAAAATGGTTCCTACTTCTATCGTAATAATCACCTTTTTCCCTACTTAATTGAATCTTGTGTTATTATTGATAGATATATTACTTCCTCCGTCCAACAACTATTGTTGGACAGTGGGAGTAATATATATATTGATTCATACTCCTGTTTTTATTTTCTCTATCTCACTTTATGTGGCACGAGTTTCAAGAGTCAAATATATTTAGTTAGATTATAAAATTTTTACTTCTTTGAATCTCAAAATTTCAAAAATGTCACATAAATTGAGACGAAAGGAGTAATTATTTCCAATATAGCCTAGATATATGATGTTTGGCATTAGTACCCAATATTTTCAAGAGACATTAGTGAATAGAGAGCCGCCTTCTCTAATGAAAATTCTTTCGTTTCGATTTGTAAGATTAACAATCACATGCATAACTAAATAAAATCTATTACTTATAAAGAACACAATGTATCCCTCCGTTTTAATTTGATGGGGTTTAAGAAAGCAGAGAACACTTTGAATCTTGTAGTTTAAATTAAAAATATATTAAAATGTTAGTTAATTTTGTAGTCTTAAGGTACCAAGTGGACAGTTAGAAAATGAATTAAAAAGTACATTAAAATAAGACAGACAAATTAAAATGGAGGACATATTATTTTTAATGGAGATCGGAGGAAGGACAACAATGGTTGGAGGTAGGTGGGACATCCATTTTTTTGATTTTTTAATCTACGTGATAACTTATTATTATTATTATTATTATTATTATTAATTAAAGCTATGAGTGCAAGAGAAAAGAGAAATTTTGTGTGTTTGGGAACAAATTTCCACTTCCAAATATAAGAGGCTTTTTTCCTTTTTCCTACAAGTTGGGATTACTTAATGGGAAAAGGGAATGGGATAGCAAATATTTAACCCATAAATCTGTGGTGAATACTTTAATCATTTTGAGGAACAAATAGATATACTTGGACACCCATGCTTGGGGATGTTAGAATATATTTGATGGGCAGATTGCTTACAATTTAAATTTTATTATTGTAAAGTAAAAATTTGTTTTGATGTTACAATTTGTGTACATAATATTTCTTGTATTTATACTCTAATAACTCTCTATGTTCCTTTCTCTTATTTCTCCCTTGATCACTCATTTCTTTTTTTTTTTTACTTGCTTGATTACATCTCAAATGACTATCTCTACATAGTGATAGATATTTACTATTTTCTCTAGGAAATTCTTAAATTAGCTCTTTTTAGAATCACTCTACAATTCACAATATAATGGTACAATTTCTAATGGTTTATAATAGTTAATTAAGATATACAATATATTTATTATTTCATAATCCACATATCACAATAACTTTGAGATTGTATAGTTCTGTTGCCCAGTACTCCAATAGTGAAGATAGAAATTGGTTAGGTTCAAGTCTGATACCATGAGCATACTTGTGTTTGGGGGTGGCAAGTTTATTCTTTATAATACTTGTTATGCATATATACATGTATATATAAAATTTCAACCGAAATCAATAGATGCGGTGACACTCCACTATTATACATAGATCCACCCCTGCGTTCAACAGTGTGCCTGACAGGTTGTTCATGTTCAGAAATACTTTGCACAATTGAACATGACTGTAAATCTCAAAAATCCAAACTCAACCTCGCAAAAAGATGTCAGAAATTAGTAATTCTGTAAGGATTTAAGCTTTGGTAATGGTATTAATAAATCCTAGTTTTGGGGTTCAACTTATTGAAGTTTAGATCTAGGAAAAGAAACTGATTTCAACTAACATGAGGTTAAAACAATGGATTATCAACAATACTCTATCTACAGAACATACAAGAAGTTGGATCCTCATCGAATCTATGAGAAGAAAATTGAGCAAAAAGATTAAAGTCATTTATCATGAATAAATACCACGTTATATCAAGGGTGGAGAATACTTACTCTTCTTTAAGTAGGGCTGCGTATCGGTCGGTTCGGTTCGGTTCGGTTTGACTTATTGGTTATCGATTTGTAGAGATGCTAAACCGTTAAAGAACCATTAAGTTATTGACTTATCGGTTATTGGTTTATCGGTGATTGATCGTTATCGATTTGGTTATCGGTTTAACCGTTAAGATTTGACACAAAAAAAAAGTCATTAAAAATCACTTAGAAACAAGGTGACAAACCAAATGAACCATGCACATGAGTTCACAAATAACAACCTACGTTGTGTAGGATTTCAATCACCAATCTCCACCAACTTCACAAGAGCAACATTTCATATTACAACTCGACAATCTAAAAAACTAACTAAAGTACCTTAACTCACAATTCGCCCATACTGTTACAAGATTCATAACCACTACAATCTCAACAATGAATAGAAGTTTTAAAACTTAGTAAATTAAATACTTCTTTTACAAGAACAAATTTTGATACAACATTATCACCACATAATAGTTTGAAACTGCATGAGTTACAATCTTCTCCTTTGCCTTTGTGATTGCTTGGATCCGTGTTTGCAGAAAGGTGCATCTAAAGTGTATCTATTTGTTCCATATATGATCCAATTTGTGTGCCCTAAGTCACCACTCTTCTTCATTCTTCTTCTTCTTCTTCTTTTTTAATTCAATGTACTGTAAACGCGAATCATTTCGAGTAAATTATATATCAAAAGATTCGAAATATCGAAAAGATTTCATATTTAAAATTTGAGACTATTTAAAGGTAATTTTTAGTTGATCGAGATTGAATAGTCAGTGTATACTTCGGGAATAGTTAAGCTATATTCAATTTTTTTGAGAATATCATAATGTATAGTCAATGTATACTTCGGGAATAGTTAAGCTATATTCAGTTTTTTGAAAGTATCGTAATATATAGTCAATGTATAGATCATGTATAGGTAAGTTATATTGTATAGTCAGTGTTAGTTTCTGTGACTTTTGACAAGCTATAATATATAGTCAGTGTATACTTTCTATGACTTTTGGTTTTTTTTTTTATGTAAATAAAACATGAATATATTTATTGTAAACTAATTATTTTATTATATATATATATATATATATATATTTGAAATTGACCCTTAATAAGATGGTCTATGGACCACCAAAATTTTGTCAAAAAAAGGGGTAAAATATCTATTTAGGTACGAATTGCAATTCTCGCTTTTGAGTCGTCATAATACAAGTCCTATATATTTTTAAGGTTTTTCCTAAATTTTTTTGAGAGGTAGTTTATCGTGATTTTTGTTACCAACTTCTTGTAACATATTCTTTAGTTCGTCTAAAAAAGAACGTCACCTTTTTATAATTGAAAGTAATTTAATTTTAAAATTTCTCCTTTATCTTGAAATGATTTATAGTCACACAAATAGTCAATGAATGCTTTTGAGCGCAAATCTTAAATTTTGTATTAAGTCCAACAATATCACGTTAATTAGGAGAGAGAGAATAGTACTCCCTCTATCCAATAATAGTTGTCCACTATTGATTTTGTTCACTTTTTAATAATCTATAAATAGAAGGGTAATTTTATTATATCACCCTTTGAATATAATAACTACAATGTCTTGAAAAACGTAATAAGAAAATGACTATAATTAATGATAAGGGTAAATTAGGAACTAAGTGCAAAATTATCCAGTGATTTCATAAAGTGAACAAGTATTGTTGGACATCCCAAAATAGTATAGTGAATAATTATTGTTGGACGGAGGAATTAGTATTTAGGAGTAACTTTGTTATAGTATTTAGCAATTTGGGATGGTTGTTAGGAGCTTTTTTTGCCCTAATAGTTATTGTTTTCAGAAAAAGAAAAATTGAAAGGCACTTTTTTATTCCAGAAACAAAAACATCTTTCTAACAAGAATAAAATTTTCACGTGAGAGTTATGCCAGAAAGTATATTTAAATAAATGATATACTAATAATGATAGAAAAAGTTATGTTGTCATCTATCTCAACTTAATTTTTTTTTATCCTGACTATTTACTTGTATTTATTTTTATGTATTTTCTTAGTAAAATATTGTTGATACATGCGTAAAATTTGAACTCAAAAAGAGATTACGTAAGCGTTTAGCCATATTGTCTAAACAAAATTATTTATGGAAAATTTATAAAATTGGAGTTGAAAATCTATCCAGATAAAAAATCGATACTTTCCTAGATTTGATTTTAAAATTTTCAAATTTTCAAATCCAACAATATTTGATTTGATTTGGTTTTGATTTTAATTTTAGAAATGAAGAAAAAAAAACTGGACTAACAAATTATATATATAATTCTAAACATAATATATTAATTTTTATAATAACTTATGTATTTCATCATTATTTTATTTTAATTTGTAATTGTGCATTCTATCAGTTCTGAAGTGAAGTATGTTTAATTTGTGTTTAAATTGGTTTGATTTATTTATACCGAAGATTATTATAATTTTCTTTAACCTGTACAAGTTTCATTTATATGTTTATTCTGGACTTTAACTTATCTCTAATTTCTTAAAGTAGATAGAAATTAAACAGGAATTTAATTTATTAGGCTTAACATTTTTTATTCTATAAGGATTGATCAATCTTTCTTATGCCATGAAGATAAAGTTTGAAGAATATTTAGTTTTGTGTTATCCCAGCTAACACAAAATTATCATATACCTTTGCTTATATTACATTTTCCTAATAATTTTTTTTATCACTTTATTTGTTTATTTAATGTCAAAAGACAATAGTAGAAAAAAAGTAAATGTATATATTTGTCCAATACGTTAAAAATTGAAAAATCAAATCAAATTAAATCAAAATCAATAACAATCAAACTGATAAATATTTATTATAGTTGATTTAATTAAAATTTCATTTAAAATTTGAATAAATTAATTTAATTTTAACTAAAAATCAATTCAAACTGCACCATGAACACATACTTTTTAAAAAGAAAAAACGGGAGCACTCAATAAATTTTATAAAAGAAAAGAGCATTTAATGAAATTTAACAGGTTGAGTCAAAAACCAAAAGAGTATTCAATGAAATTCACCAAAATGGAGTTAAAAATCAAAAGAGCATTCAATGAAATTTACAAAGTTTAGTTAAAAACCAGTTGTAGATAATGAAAAATTAACACCTTGGGCCCTTAGTCTCCTATAAATTGAAACACTAATTCACTATGTTTTTCATCTAAACTTCACTTTACTTTTCTTTCTTCTAAATTCTAAAAACTTCTATTATGAAGAAGGGTAGTTCCATTTTTGCAATATTTTTTATCGCGACACTTGTTATTTTACTTGGCGAATTATTGGTGGCAAAGGCAGTGACGTGCAATGTATCAGAATTAAGTCCATGTGCCGATGCAATTCTTACGGGAAAACCAGCTTCTCCGGAATGTTGCGCTAAGTTGAAAGAGCAGATCCCTTGTCTTTGTGGGTACATCAAAGATCCTAAGTTGAAGCCATATATTGACTCTCCTAACGCCCATAAAATTTCTCAAACATGTGGAGTACCCTTTCCCAAATGTTAAAAGCGTAACATAAAACGATCACTCAATAGAGTGAAAATTAAATATATTATAAAACGATCGAAATATTGTTATTTTATAGGCCTTTATTGGTACTTTATATGTGAATAAATGGTTCTAATTAATGTTTTTGATGTATTAATCAATCTTTGTTTTGTGTGTGTACTTGATTCTAAATGATTTTCTAGATTTATATATGATGTTACATTTTTCAATACTTTTTTTTGGAAAAAAGGTTTGATATATTCATTAACTTTGCGATTTAGAGTTGATATACATCTCGTTCCAAAAATGACTCACATATACCCTTACCGTTACAAAAGTGGCTCACATATATCCCTACCACTGCAAAAGTAGCTCACATATACACTTTTCATCTAATGGTAATGAAAACAACATTTTTTTGATTTTTGATTTTTAAAAAATCCGTATAGGATATTCAATATAAATGAAATTTGTGGAAGAGGACCTTTGATTTTCATGAACCACGTAAGAATTCGTAGTCCGATCGAATCTACAGGTATATATGATCCTTCTATCAAAGTTCAGGGTATATTTATTCTTTCTCACAAGTATCTTTTTGACTTCTCTTTGATTTAACACCTAATTTGAGTTTTAAATGTAATGTCCCATTTCTTGTGAATTTACTTTTAATTATGAAAATGATAATTTTACCCTTCTCATTAGCATTTCCATGCTTAGTTTGTGTTTTCGAGAATGATCGGTGTGGTCCCCAATGCGATTGGGTATGTATTTAGTGATTTGACCCCTCTTGAGTTGAGATTTTTTGATAGAATTGACTTTGATCAACATTTAGAGTTCCGGATATCGGATGAGAATTCTGTCAGTTTCATCACGTTTGGAACATCGAGTTTGAGCTAGTAGAGTGATTGGTAAGGTTTTCGAGGCCTTAGGTTGAGTTTTGTGCATTTGATTGAGAAATTTAGTTATAAGCCTAAAGAGTGATCTGGAGGGTAATTCTGTAATTTGAACTCTTTTCGAAAATCTGATGATTTCATTGAGCTCAGAATATCGATTTAAGTGGAGTAGAATGTCTAACTTATTTTTATCGGGCCACGAACGATTTCCGAGAGTCCATCCGGAGGCTTTTTATTGAGTTTGAATTGCTGATTTTCAGTTTCTGGTGCATGTCATTTTTTATCTTCGCGATTGCAACCCTCAATCTAGCGATTGCGGAGTGTCTTCTTCATGACCTTCGCGATCACGGCCCACAAGCTCATATTCACGATGATCCTCCCTTTTCTCTAGTTTTCACAATAGCGGACAAGGATCTAGCGATCGTGATATGTTGCTTTCCGTATCTTTCGCGTTTGCGAGAATTAGTAGCTCGCGATCGCGATGAGTACAATTTACCTGAACAGAACCCAATTTGGAATGTATTCCATTTTTCTCATTTCCTCTATTCTCAATCCCTTGGAGCTTTGGGAGGCGATTTCTCCATTGAGTGAAAATTAAATATATTATAGAACGATCAAAATATCGTTACTTTTAAGCCTTTATTGGTACTTTATATGTGAATAAATGGTTCTAATTAATGTTTTTGATGTATTAATCAATCTTTCTTTTGCGTGTGTACTTGATTCCAAATGATTGTCTAGATTTATATATGATGTTACATTTTTCAATACTTCTTTTTTTGGAAAAAAGGTTTGATATATTCATTAACTTTGTGATTTAGAGTTGATATACATCTCGTTACAAAAATGACTCACATATACCCTTTACCGTTACAAAAGTGGCTCACATATACCCCTACCATAGCAAAACTAGCTCACATATACACTTTTCATCTAATGGTAGTGAAAAAAATATTCTTTTGATTTTTTATTTTAAAAAATCCATGTAGGAGATTTAATATAGATGAAATTAGTGGAAGAGGACCTTTGATTTCTGTGGATCACGTAAGAATTCATCTTCCGATTTATTCTACAGGTATATATGATCCTTCTATCAAAGTTTGTCACGCCCCGAGCCTACACCTTGGACGTGGCCGACACTCGAGAACCATTGTTGGTCCCCAAGCGAATCCTTGGCCTGGCTGACTACTTAGCGGAAGATTTACTCAAGCAATAATAGGCTTAAAAACAGAATTTAGAAAATTTAAACTCAAGTAAATACTCAACTGCAATTGTATGTAAAATACTCAATAACATAAGTATAATAGTTTGCAAAAACATCTCAAGGAAAAGTAAATACTGAAAGACTCCTCAACTTTATCTATCTATGAAGCCTTTATTGTACAAAGATGAGTGTCGGGACAAGACTCACGACAACTCAGGAGAACTACTACTAACAACTCATAAAACTGGAGTCCTCTGGAAGCAAGGAGGTCTCACTCAAAAGCTAACGAGCATATGAAGTGATCTCAACGGACTCTTGTTGAGGATTCTAAGAACCTATATCTGCATCATTAAAAGATGTAGTTCGAATGGCATCAGTTCATTAAATGTACGAGTATGTAATATAGCTGAATAACAAATAACTGAACTGATAAGGCTGAAAGAATACTTACCTCAACTCAACTCAATACAAAGTAATAGAAGAGATGGAAATTGTAACACCCCAAAAATTCTACCATAAATCAGACCTTGAAAATTTTCTGCAGTCTGTTGCCACAGAAGGCATCTACAACCCATAGATGGAATCGTGGAATAGGACCTTGAAAGTTGGTTCTTATGTCTAAGTTTTATGGATCGGACTACAGGTCGTAGGAGTGCCTATGGTCCTTAGAAAGGCATCGTGAAAACCAAGTCCTGTAACACCCTAGTAAGCTTTCTATGATTGAGTAGGATGACCCGTCAAAGTTCCTATGGGCCGTATAAAGAATCCGTAGACCCTAATTTCAGAGATCGAGAACCCAACATGTTTTCTATGAGAAAGTCAACGGTCCGTAGAATTTTGTATGGACTGTAGATGGCCTTCCATAGACGACTTCTGTCAGTTTCTAAAAGGGGTTATTTTTAGTCCTTTCCTACCCTTTCTAAACCTATACACCGACATTTTTGCACCTAATTAAGGTCACAAGAAACCCCTAGCACAAAGTTGAGTTGAAAGCTCCCTTACCGATTAAGTTTTGAGAAAAGATTTTACTTAGGTCAATTTCAAATGCCCATATCTTTCAGCTCATGAAGAATTAGATGGCCCATAACCTATCAAATTAAAGGTCTATGAATCCTCTTTCCAATACCACCAAGTTTGACTCATTATGAGTTCTAAGTAAAATGTTATGTCCATTTTAGTGAAGCCTTATTAAGCAGTCGTAGAACTATGACTGGACCTACGAATGGTGGATATGTCCACGAATGGTAGACCCTTCCGTGAAGCCTTGCTGCTATTTTTTTCAGCAACTTCCTGCACACATCCTAGGATTATTTTGGTCCTTTTCTAAGCTTTTTAACCCTATTATAAATCATTTTTGAGTGTTTAAACGGTGTATATCATTCAAGTAACAAGTTTTCCTCTCAAAATCATTAATCTAAACCTTCAAGTATCTAGAAATTCTCTTAAAACTCCCTAAGGTTCCTCTTCTCAATCAATAACCATAAAACGTTTATGCCAAAAATTCAAGATACAAAGAGAAGCCTTCCACCCAAGTTCTTCCACTCTAAGAACTTCATAAAAGAGATTCTTCTCTCAACATCAAGCCCCAAGATTTCAAGCTCAAGATAAATCAAGTCTCCACCAACGTTTCCGTTCTAAAATCTTCATAATCAGGTATGTAAGGCTATCACAGTGATGGACTGAGTTCGTCCTCACGCCCTACATCTACTTTCTATTAGTAAACAATAATTCAAGGTTACATCCTTAGTTTTGATAATTCTTGAGTTGAGTTTCGTTGATGAGTTCTAAATTCTATTTCTTGATTATTGAGTTGCTATATCCTGCATTGAAATTCTTGAGTTGATTGTTCATGTCTATTTTTTATCATGAACCCTATTGTGGAGTTATTATTGAGAATCCTTTTTAACCAAACAATGGTCTTAAACTAATTTTCTAGGAAAGCAAAGATGAATTTTGAGAAGAGTTTTGGACATGATTGAGAAAGAGTATAAGGGAACTAAGTATACACAAATGTATCATTTTTACATTGAGAAAAGAGAAGCTTTGATTTCTAAAAAAAAGTTTATCGATTTAGAGATATTTCAGAGCAGTTACCTCTTTTAAGAGGTTATTTTGAGTAATTACCTGAGAACAGAGGAAGAGTATGTTTTATACATTTGAGCATGAGTATATTATTGGGAGTAGTATTGAGCACCGATATAGGGATGAGTTCAAACAACTCAAAATCTTCATAAATCATGCCTGCCAACATGGGTAAAGGATCATACTTTTTAGATGAATCTTTATTGCTTAGTGGATCCACTTAAATGAGAGTATCTATACTCCGGCACGGTATAGGAGATTTCTGGCAGCGTGGACAAGACGTTGTATCATCACATAGCTCATAATGATGGTTGTCGGTTAGAGAATCTCCCAATAGAGTTAAAGTGTATTTTTATATATCACTTATTATGTTGAGTTTTAGAGATGAGTAAGTATTTTGTAAAGTTTAAATGATTTCATTCCCTTAATTCTTTACATTCAGTTGAGTTTATGATATCTATTACAGTCCTTTCATTTAGTTATTTCGCTTCGGCTATATTACATGCTCGTACATTCAGATGTACTGATGTCATTCGACCTGCATCTTTTTATGATGCAGATACAAGTGTTCAGGATCATCAACAGGCGCTCAGTTGAGATCACTCTACACTCCAGATAGTTTTAGTGAGCCTCCTTACAACTCAATAAATGCATGATTATCAACTCAATAAAGGCAACTCAATCAACTCAATAAAGGCATGATTATCTGACTAATCTACCTAGCAAGTATAATTCATGAAATACAGATAATTAACACAAGCTAGGGTTTTTGAGTTCTACACATGGGACTACACTAATTCTCCAAGAAATATGTAATTAACATTATAGAGACTATATCAGCTGAATTACAATGGATCCCTAAGATTCAGGAATCCTAGATCTGAACAATTTATGGAGAAACTGAAGAATTGACTGTGACTTACTTTTGGATCCATTGTTCAGATCTGAACAATTGAGAGATATGTAAGGAGGCTTACTAAAACTATCTGGAGTGTAGAGTGATCTCAACTGAGCGCCTGTTGATGATCCTGAACACTTGTATTTGCATCATAAAAAGATGCAGGTCGAATGACATCAGTACATCTGAATGTACGAGCATGTAATATAGCCGAAGCGAAATAACTAAATGAAAGGACTGCAATAGATATCATAAACTCAACTGAATGTAAAGAATTAAGGGAATGAAATCATTTAAACTTTACAAAATACTTACTCATCTCTAAAACTCAACATAATAAGTGATATATAAAAATACACTTTAACTCTATTGGGAGATTCTCTAACCGACAACCATCATTATGAGCTATGTGATGATACAACGTCTTGTCCACGCTGCCAGAACTCTCCTATATCATGCCGGGATATAGAACACCTCAACTAAGTAGGTCCACTAAGCTCTGCCCCAAGGCATGGCAAGACATGGTTTATAGGGGGCGTGAGTTGTCTGAACTCTCTCCTATATCGGTGATCAATACTACTTCCAATAATATATACTCTTGCTCAAATGTATGAAAACATACTCTTTCTCTGATTTAAGGTAATTGCTCAAACTAACCTCTTAAAAGAGGTAACTGCTCTTAAATATCTTTGAAACTCATTGCTCATTTAGAAAACAAGGTTTCTCTTTGCTCAATGTAAAAATACATTCTGGGTTGAGATAATTACTCAAAAGGGGCCTCTTTAAGAGGTAACTGCTCTATACTCAATCTTTCTGAAAACTCTTTTAACTTTTCTCAAAAAAAAATTTCTCTTTCTCCATTTAAAAATGAAACATTTGGGAAATACTTTGTTCCCTTATCCTCTTGCTTAAATCTTGGTTAAGCTCTTTCTCAAACTCCTCTTTACTTTCTCAAAACTCAGTTTAAACAATTATGTTTTGTTTAAAGGATTCTCAATAAGAACTCAATAGATACTCAGAATTAGGGTTCATGCTGAAAAATAGACATGAACAATCAACTCAATAATCGCAATGCACAATGTACGACAATTCAATGATTAGAAATAAGAATTCAATAATCAACAATTCAAAAACTCAGAACTCAATATCAAATCATCTCAAGAATACTGAAATCTAACGATAGAACCCTAGATTGCTCTTTTGCTGATTTGAAAGTAGATGTAGGGCGTGAGGACGAAGTAATCCAGCACTATGATAGCCTTACATACATGGAATAATGAAGTTCTTAGCGAAATTGACGAAACTTGAAGAACGCTTGAACCCTAGCTTTTCTCCTCTTGGAACCTTGATCTAATGACTTGAAGTGTTAATGAACGTAAAAGAACTGATGAACACTTTCTAAGCCCTTAATTAGGTGTAAAATGTCGTGGTTTAGGCTTAGAATAGGGATTAAAATGACGTAATTTAAGTACCAAATGCATAGGGGTAAGACCAAAACGACCCCAGCTTAAAAACTGACGAGGTGCCTTAAAATGGAGGCTTCACGGATCTTTTAGGGCTTCACAGTCCGTGAAAAACTTCACTGGCTGTATAGTCATCTGTGAAACTTCGACTGTCTGATTGGGCTTCACTAAAACAGGCATAACGTTTTACTCCGAACTTGAAATGAGGCAAACGTGATGGCGTTGGAAAGAGGACTCAAAGACATTTAATTCGATAGGTTATGGGCCACCTCATTCGCTATATGCGAAGAGATATGGTCATTTGAAGTTGATCCAAGTAGAATCTTACGTCAAAATTTAATCGCTAAGGAAGCTTTCAACTCAACTTTGTGCTAGGGAATTCTAGTGACCTTAATTGATATCCAAAATCATTCTCACACTAAAGAATTGACCTTAACATATAAGAACAATTTAGAATCACTCGGTACGATCTTATACGAAAAATGAAGAAAGGTTCAGGTTTTAGAAATTTTTTTGGGGTGTTATAGAAATATACAAATGGGCAAGCTCCTCGCGAAATATACAAATCAGGGTCTCCATAGCAAATGAAACTATAGCTATGGAGCCCAATTATCGAAATTATAGCTATAGAGGGTACAAACATAAATAACTTGGGTCCAAAAGTGACCCAAGCCCAAAACAAAACCATCAGTAATAAGCTGAAACGGCCAAAAACAAAAAAGGAAATGAAATGTCGGAACCAAGCGGAGCTCCTCTAAGCACAATGATGGTCGTCCATGGAGCTCCGGTAGTTCTTCTCTCTTCGAATCAAACATGGCAGAACTGCGTTAATGTCAAAAACTAATAGTAGGAAAAAAGAAAATACTATATATTTATATGGTTAAAAATCAAATAACCAAATCAAATGAAACCAAAATTAGCTAATAACAATCAAACTAGTAAATATCTATTTGATTTGATTTGAGTTAATTTAAATAATTTATAAATTGATTGAATTAATTTAATTTTAACTAAAAACCAACTCAAACTGAACGGTTAACATCCTACTTTTTTTTAAAGGAAAAAGGAGAGCACTCAATGAATTTTTTTATAAAAGAAAAGAGCATTCAATGAAATTTACCAACTATTGGTGCATAAAATTTAAACTAAAAAAAAATCATGTACGTATTTGGCCATAAATTTTAATGTTATTTAAAATTTATGAAATTAGAGATAAAAATATATAGACCTCAACAGAAAACTGAAGAATAATGACAACAAGTGATTGAGTTCAGTAGTTCCTCATATAAAATTATTAACTCTATGATACAAAAATCAAAATCAGAATAACGAAGAAAAAGATATCGTGATGTAAGTCTATTATTCCCGATTCGAACAATAAAGTTAAAGGAAATTTTATCTTGACTAATTACTTGTATTTATTTTTATGTAATTTTTTAGTAAAATTATTTTTGATATTATCTGTTTATAAAACTTGAACTCGTAAAGACATTATGTAAGCATTTAGCCATATGTTCTAAAAGAAATTATTTATTGAAAATTTATAAAATTGGAGTTGAAAATCTATCCAATCCGAAAATCGATACTTTTCTCGATTTGATTTTAAAATTTTCAAACCTGACAACATTTGATTTTAATTTTAGAAATGAAGAAAAAAACGGACCAATAAATTATTTATTAATTCTAAACATAATATATTGATTTTTATAACAACTTATGTTTTTTCATCATTCTTTTATTTTGACTTGTAATTGTGCTATTAGTTCTGGTGTGAAGTATGTCTAATTTGTGTTTAAGTAGATTTGATTTATTTATACCGAATACTAATTTTCTTCAACCTTTACAAGTTTCATTTATATGTTTATTCTGGGCTTTAACTTATCTCTAACTTTTTTGGGAAAGTTACATAAATCACATAGTGTAAAGATGAAATTACTATCTATCCCTACTTTTTTTCTAATTACAATAACCCCTTAAAATTAACTCAATCCGGATACATTAGTACATTAACACAAATACATTATTAAAATAAGGAATTTCCCAATCCGGATACATTAGTGAAAGCGCGGATACATTAATACAATAATACAGCAATCCAGATACATTAGTGAAAGCGCAGATACATTAATACAGATACATTATTAAAATAAGGGATTTTCCAATTCGAATACATTATTAAAATAAGAGATTTTAGAGATTTTTAAAAGATATAGGGAAATAGGGAAAATAGTTTATTTAAAGCTGTGTAATTTAGCAATTTTTCCAACTTTTTAAAATAGATAGAAATTTAAAAGGAATTTAATTTACGAGGCTTAACATTTTTTGATTTTTTCTTCTATAAGGATTGATCAATCTTTATGCCATAAAGATAAAGTGTCAAGAATATCTAGTTTTATATTATCCTAGCTAACACAAAATTATCATATACTCACTGCATTCACATTAGAAGTCTCCAATTCTAATGAAGGCATTGCATTGTTAAATAAATTTGCCTTTTCATGAGTAAATTTAATTTGATGAAATGATATTACATTTACCTTTGCTTATTATATTACATTTACCTAGTAAATTTTTTAATCACTTTATTTGTTTTTTTAAAATGTCAAAAAGCAATAGTAGAAAAAAAGTAAATAGTATATATTTGTACTAACATTAAAAATTGAACGATCAAATCAACTTCGGAGAAGGGCTTAAAATGCCCCTCAACTATTTGAACTGATACAGAACTACCCTCCATCCATCATTTGCCCCCAAATACCCTGACATCAACAGTTTGGCTCAAAAATATCCTCGATACGAACCCTTTGGCTCATATTTGCCCTTATTTTTAACAGCTCCCCCTAAAGTAAAATCATTAAATATTTATCTATTATGTTGCTTAATCTGATTGGTCCAAATTTAAATCATTCTCAAATAAATAATAAAAGCCACATATAATTCATATTTTGATTGATACGCTTGAAAATAATATTCAAAAAATTATTAATTTCATGATATTTTTCTATTGGCTTATTTTAAATCAATACCCAATTTATTATAAGCCTACTCATAACTTGGGATCCATCTAAAAGCCACTTCTAAATGTCCATCTAACTTTTTTTTTATTGTTTTTACTAATATAAAATTCTCTATTAATTATCCAATTGTCTTGTTCATTCCCTCTTTTTATCCTTTTATTCTTAATTAGGATATCGGAGACTTAAACTTGAAATAAACAATTACATGTTCATATTCTTTTAACTTATATTATTATCATGGTGGGGTAGGGGTGGAAATAGGAGAAAAGATTATTTTATTCATTTATTTTGAATTTTGGGTACACACAAGAGAAAAATGCTATTAAAATATTTTCTATTGACCTAATCATTTCTATATGAATGTCCTCATTATTTTCCTCCTTTTTTCTCCCTTGTTTTGTTATAAGTTTAAAAAAAATTAAATTTTAAAATGGTGGACAAGATCCAAGAAGAAAACAGTGAAAGAGAGGAAGTGGGGGGGGGGGGGGTGATTTTACTATCAAACCCAAAATCAAGTCAATCATATGAGCCCATATATTAAATAAATTATTTTAATAGAGAAGGACCTAAAATTAAAAAAAAATGCCCTTAAACTATGGGATATGGTACAATATTGCCCTCCCATCCACCATATGAGTGTGGACCGTTAGAAATAAGAGTATTTTTAGTCAAAAAATTGGCGTCAGGGGTATTTGGGAGCCGAAAGATAGATGGAGGGTAGTTTTGTACCAATTCAAATAGTTGAGGGGCATTTTAGGCCCTTCTCCGAATCAACTTGAACTCTCGCAACATTTCTAGTTTATCCTGAAGCAGCACTTCTCGAAGTAGCATTTCCATAAGTAGAGGATGAAACCCTTGCTTGTTTATCCCGACGAGGGTTTATGAATCACTCAAACGAGCCTTAAAATCAATAATACTTAAACTGATAAATATTTATTATAGTTGCTTTAATTTAATTTCATTATTTAAAAAATGACTAAATTAATTTAATTTAAGTATAAACCAATTCAAACTGAACCATAAACACCAATTTTTAAAAAGAAAAAAAGACAGCACTCAATGAATTTTATAAAAGAAAAGAGCATTCAATAAAATTTATCAAGATAGAGTTCAAAACCAAAAGAGCATTCAATGAAATTTACCAAGAGGGAGTTAAAAACCAGAAGAACATTCACTGAAATTATCAAGTTTGTAGATAATGAAAAATTAACACTTGGGCCCTTAGTTCTGTTATGTAATCTACACCTTTTAAAATCCAACAAGTTCTCTAGAAATTGAAACGCTAATTTACTATGCTTTTCATCTAAACTTCACTTCACTTTTCTTTCTTCTAAAAAATTCTTTTTAAAAATTTCTAATATGAAGAAGGGTAGTTCCATTTTCGCCATATTTTTTATCGCGACACTTGTCATTTTACTTGGCGAATTATTGGTGGCAAAGGCAGTGACGTGCAATGTCTCAGAATTAAGTCCATGTGCCGAAGCAATTCTTACGGGAAAACCTCCCACTCCGGCATGTTGCAGTGCATTGAAAGAGCAGATTCCTTGTCTTTGTGGGTACATCAAGGATCCTAAGTTGAAGCCATATATTGACTCTCCTAATGCCCATAAAATTTCTAAATTTTGTAGAGTACCCTTTCCCAAATGTTAAAATCGTAACAAAAAACGATCACTCAATAGAGTGAAAATTAAATATGTTGCAGAATGATCAAAATATCGTCATTTTATAAGTCTTTATTGGTACTTTATATCAGAATAAATGGTTCTAATTAATGCTTCTGAGGTATTAATCAATCTTTCTTTTGTGTGTGTACTTGATTCCAAATAATTGTCAAGATTTATATATAATGTTAGATTTTTCAATACCTTTTTTTTGTTGGAAAAATGGTTTGATATACCCATTATATGTTATAACACAAATTATATTTATGAGTAGATTCATTTTACAAGTAGTAGAGTTTAATAGAGGAAATTTTAGGTTTAGCAAATATAAAAATCATATTAGCGCTTTATAGCTACAGTTTTGCTATTTGCGCTCCATAGCAAACTCTCAATTGTATAAATTGCAGGCAGGCATCTCGTTTGTATAAAAGCGCAGCGATTGTATATGTATATCGGTTAGATAATTGTATATATGTAACTACTATGTATATGTATCAATGATTGTATTTGTATATCTGCATAAAATTTGAATTTGTATACAATTGAATCGAATTAAAACATTTGAATATCAAATCTCTCTTTCTCTCTCTCACGCTCCCTTTATACAACACAAATTACATTTGTATAATTTATGTTTGTATAAAGCAAGAAAGGCAAAAGAGAACTGGGCAGAGAAAGATCTGTATTTGTATAATTATAAGTGTATATGACGAAAAGATATGTATTTATAGTTGTATATACAGTTCTCTCTCGCTTTATACAAACACAAACACATTTTATACATTTGTATTTGTATAAAATGAGAGAGGCGAGCGAGAAAGGGGGCGACCGAGATTAAAGAGTGGCGAGCAAGATTATTTTCTTTGCTACGAATTAGAATTAAATGAAACTATAGCTATAACATTTATTTTGAATTAATAGCTATTCTATACAATTTTCCCAATAAGAGAAGCTGATAGACAATAATTTCTAGAGGTTTTTTTATTTTAAAAAATAAAATGCAATGTTGTTTGAGAGAATAAAAGGAAGGTATATAATATATGCTTATAATACATTATAGACAGAAATTTATTTATACAGTGAATTTCAGTTTTTGTTATCTCTATTTAGGTTCGAATTATGGCTCTTGATTTTTGAGTCGTGACAATAAAAATTTCTATATATTTTGAGTAGATTTTAGGAATAGCAAAGATAAAAATTATATTAGCTCTCTATAGCTACAGTTTTTCTATTTGCGCTCCATAACCAAATTATGTTTGCTATGGAGCATCTCATTTGTATAAATCACATCGATTGTATAAAAATTGCGGCGATTTTATATGAAAATTGTGTTTGTATATATGTATATGTTCTCTGTGTTATGCTAGAGTGGCGAGCGAGATTGTGAGAGAAAGGAGAGAGGCGAGCGAGAGAGGGCAGAGAGTGGAGAGATGTGAATTGTATATGTATATCGGTTAGATAATTGTATATATGTAACTACTAGGTATATGTATCAATGATTCTGTTTGAATATCTGCGTAAAATTTGAATTCGTATACAATTGAATCGAGTTAAAACATTTGTATTTGTATATCAAATCTCTCTCGCACTTTATACAAGCACAAATTATACATTGTATTTTATATAATTTGTGTTTGTATAAAGCGAGAGAGAGAGAAAGGCAAAAGAGAACTGGGTCGGGGATGATTTGTATTTGTATAATTATAAGTGTATAGGACGGATAGATATGTATTTGTATTTGTATATATAATCTCTCTCGCTTTATACAAGCACAAACACAATTTATACATTTGTATTTGTATAAAGTGAGAGAGGCGAGGAAGAGTGGCAAGCGAGATTCAGGGAGAGTGGCGAGCGGGATTCCGGAGAGAGGGGAGAGAGGCGAATGGCAAGAGAGTTTGCTCCGAATTGGAATTAAATGAAACTGTGGTTATAGCATTTATTTTGAATTAATAGTTTGCTATAATGCACAAATTTCCCTATATTTTTTAGGTTTGTCCCAATTTCAAGGAGGGGTGATTTATCGATTTTTTTGTTACAAATTTCTTGTGACAGTCTCAAAAAAGGTCATCTTTTATAACAGGGAAAAAATTTTAAATGTCAATATTTCAGTTTGTTATGTATCTGATTCACGTTTTTTTATCTGTTTTAATTGAAAGAGTATAATTATTTAATAACAGAAATGAGAAATTTAAGGGAGAGAATATTTTTAAAAAGGAACATATCACTTAAAATTCTCATCAATTACAAATTCAATATTTTAAAAAGAACATATCACTTAAAATTCTCATCAGTTACAAATTCAAAAATAAACGACAGGGAACCCATCACACTTGTTCATCAAATTTCTAATATCGAATTGTATTCATAGAAGAAGATTGCAAAAATTGTATTCATACCATAATTGTATTCATATTAATTTTTGTTTGTCAATTGTTTTTCTTTTACTCAACATTTGTATTTTTATTAAGAACATTGTATTTCTTTTTTAATTTGTAGTCATTCCAATAGGTATGCCAAATGGATTTGTATTTCTTAAGCATAGATGTATCATATTTCTTTCACAGTCAATTTGTATTTTTTTTAGAATATTGTATCCTTCCTCAACAAATTATATTATTTCTACTATGTATGCCTTTTTTTTTTCCAGAATCTTGTATCCTTTCTTAAATCGTATTCATATGTAATTGTAACACCCCATAAATTTCTAAGTTAAGATACAAACCATTCTTGAAATTTCGTATAAGGTCGTACCGAGTGATTCTTAATTGTCTTTAGGTGTTAAGTTCAATTCTTTAGTGTGTGAATGATTTTGGATATGACTTGAGGTCATAAGAACCCCCTAGCAAAAAGTTGAGTTAAAAGTGTCATTATCGATTAAGTTTTGACATAAGAATCTACTTAGGTCAACTTCAAACAACCATATCTCTCAACTCATAGAGAATTAGGTGGCCCATGACCTATCAAATTGAAGGACTTTAAGTCCTCTTTCCAACGCCACCAAGTTCGTCTTTTTTGAGTTCGGAGTAAAATGTTATGGCCATTTTACCAAAGACTGTCATATCAGAATTCTGAATCTGTGAACGATGGATCTGACCTACGGTCCTTTGTTTGAACGACGAGCCGTAGGTGGTCTCGTTGGTGGCTCTTTCAAGTCATCAAAAAAGGTTCAGAGACTTAATTTTTGGGGACCCAGGACCTACGAATGGTACCTACGCTCCGTAGGTCGAACCACGAGCCATAAGTGGCCTCATAGGTCAGTTCAGCATTTTTAAAGAGAGGTGTTTTCGTCTTTTCCCACTCTTTTATGATTAAAACCCTGACATTTTGGGACTTATTTGAGCCCCTTATCAGTATCTGATACACATATACACTCTTTAACACTTAGAATTACTGAGAGCAAGATTGAAGAGGAGAAAAGCTAGGGTTTTAAGAGCTTTCATTGAGGCCTTCGAATTTCGATTGTAACCTTAATTTTCCAGGTATGTAAGGTTTTTCATAGCGTTGGACTGAGTTCGTCCTACATCTAAATTCCATCATTAAAGAGTCAAGTTGAGTTCTAACCCTAATGCTATTGAGTTTTCGAATGAGTTATGATTTCCATAATTGAGTTCCATATTTATTTATCAAGATTGTGTTTATCCATATGAGTCTTATTCTCGAATTGTTGTTCATGCCTAGTTTCACATGAACCCTAGTTGAGTTACTATATTGCTTCCTATAATGCAATGTTTTAATTGAGTAAAGAGTATTTTTTTATGCTATGAGCAAGAGAAATGTTTTGAGGGAACGTGAGCGTCCATGAGTGCATTCATTTGAGTTTTGAAATCTTGAGTCATCCATTATGATGCATTATTTTAAGAATAAGTTTTTCAAAGCTTTTGCATTACTATTCATTATGTATGATTTCTAGAGTTCGAGTAAGATAAAGTATCACCATTATTCACTATGCATAATTTTCAGAGTCTTAATGAGTATAGAATCGAGCATAAATGATGTTTTCAAGAAAAGGGTTTGATGAGATGTGAGTAAGTCTTAAAAGCATTTTTGAATGAGAATGAGTTGAGTCTGAAAGGTTCTTAAACTTCTATTATTTTAAACATGAGTACTTTGAGTATAAATGATTGATTTAGATAGAGTCTTGAGGAGATATAAATGAGTTATAAGTACAGAGATATTTCAGAGCAATTACCTCTTTTAAGAGGATCTTTTGAGTAATTACCTCAAATTTAGAAAAGAGAATGTATTTAAACATTGAGCATGAGTATATATATTTATTAGGAGTAGTATTGAGCACCGATATGGGGGAGAGTTCAGAAAACTCACAGCCCCCATAAACCATGTATGCCAACATGGGTAAACGATTCATAATTTTTAGATGATTTCCTTATGCCTTCTGGTAGAGCTTAGTGGATCAACTTAGCTGAGGTGTTCTATACCCCAGCAAGGAATCAGACAGTTTTAGCAGTGTGGGCAAGACGTTGTATCATCACGTAGCTCATAGTGATGGTTGTCAATTAGAGAAACTCCCTAATAGAGTAAATAGTACTTTCATTGTATTTTCACATACAGTTTTCTTTGAGTTATTATATTGTACTTTGTGAAGCTTTAAATGATCTTATCTCTAACCATGCTTTACATTGAGTTGAGTTGAGTTGAGTATTTCTTTCAGTCTGGTCAATTCAGTATAGGCTATTATTGCATTTTTTTCAGTAAGAGTTTAAATGATTTTTCCATCATGAGTTATATTATATTTCAGTTGAGTTACTGCTAGAGTTTCAGTTCAATTATTTTGTTATTCAGCTATATTACATACTCATACATTCAATGTACTGATGTCATTCTACTTGCATATTTTATGATGCAGATACAGGTTCTTAGAATTCTCGACAGGAATTCCGTTGAGATCACTTCATCCGCTCGTCAACTTTCGAGTGAGGTCTCTTTGCTTCCGGAGGACTCTAGTTTTATGAGTTGTTGGTACTAGTAGCATTTTGAGTAGTCATGGGTCTTATGCCACACTCGTCTATATATAGTAGAGGCTTCATAGATAGACAGTTTTGGAGAGTCTTTCAGTTTCAGATATTTTATTTAAAACCTGTGTTCATACTTAGTATATTTAGAGAATTGTGAGATTTAAAGAAAATATTGATTTAGCATTTCTTTCAATTTGATGCTTGTGTATGCTTGAGTTAGTCTTCCACTTGTAGTCAGCCAGGATGAGGGTTCGCTTGGGGACCAGCAATGGTTCTCGAGTGCCGGCCACGTCCAGGGTGTAGACTCGGGTCGTGACAAACTTGGTATCAGAGCACAGAATTCAAGTGTCCTAGGGTGTCTATGAAGCTGTGTCAGTAGAATCTTATTTATGGTTGTGAGGGACACCTCTATAAATGAGGGACTACAGACATTTAAGAAAAGTTTCCCTTCTTTCATACTCTGTATCGTGTAATAGAGTTGTCACCTAAGAAACTTATTTAGACTCGAGCGTTCCTCAAATCCATTCGACTACCCTCATACTCAAGGTGGTTGAAAAGCAAAGCCCAGATCCTTATCGATGAGTTACTCTTAGCAAAAGTCTTCAGAAAGTCATGGGACTTCAGAGGGGCTTAAGAGAAGGCCGTGAGTAAGCCTTAAGTGTTTAGATTCAAAAGAATGCACTCTTATCCATATGAATCGTGCGTTCGAGCTAAAAGTGAAATATACTCCATGACTCTCTTCTCTAAACCTTGTTTCAGTTGAGACCCTTATGAGGAAGTGTGTTTTAGAGCTTGGGTAGTATTTTCACCTGAAAAGATGGTATGAGTTACAATGTTATGAGCCAATAGTAGTAGAAGTGCCCAGAGTTAGAAGTATATATTTAGAAGTGTAGTAACCTAAGGGATGAGGATAGTTATTGAGTAGAGTATGTAAGTTGTAGTCATGTACCTAGTAAGTCATTAATGATGAGGTTTTCCTTTATATGTATGCTAAGGAGTAGTAATCTTGTGTGGTTTTCATGATAGAAGGTAGAGTAAGAGTTACTAGTTAGGATGAGTTAAAACATACTTTAACAAGAAGGGATTTTATGTCGACGCACCATTGTGTTAGTGAAGACCAAGTATAAGTGATGAATAGAAGAGCCGAGTATTCGTGAAGTGATAGATCTAAGCTAGGCTTATGATTTTTGAAAGGAGAGCCCCACAATATTCAAAGGGTTATAGAACTAATTAGGCAATGATGTATAGTGAGTAGGTAAGTGGTACTTAGGTTGTGAAAATGAATGTGATAGTAATATGTAAATAGGTAGACTAAGAGATAAAGATTGACTACTTGTCATGAGATCTTAGTGAGTGAGTGTTTCTTAAGCTTATCTAGTAGTTGTAAGTTAGAACAGTAAGCGAGCAATTACATTGATATCACTGTTTAGTAATAGACACTAAACTTGAATTTGAGATGAGTGTCATGATAAAAAGGATGGCAACATGAGGGTGATGATGTTAGTTTTAAGATCTGATCTAGTAGGTTTGACATAAATTAGGTGAGAAATTATGGTGTTACTTTTGATAAGTGTGAATGATACAAGTGTGGTATTATGACTCTTAGATGAGAGCAAGGGAGTGTGGCTAAGTCATTAGAGTAACAAGAGCATTAAGAGGTGTACCCGAAATTGTATGTAGTCAGATAAGGTTCCAATTAAGTTTATGATTTTCTATGTGTGCCTAGATAGTATGGTTGAGTTACCAACGTGGAATAGGCTGATGTAAGCATTATTTATTACCCTTAAGAGTTTGGTTGAGGGGATCATATATAGTCAATGCGAGTAACAATCATAGAAAGACATCTATAGAAGTGGGAAGAGGTTAAGAGAAGCATATAAGAAAGAGGTCTTAGAAGGAATTTTAGTACTATAGAGAGTTCAAAAGCCGTGAGATAAGCCTTTCCCTGAGTATTAGAGTAAATTGAATGTAGACCAGTTTAGAAAGGATGGAATAGATCCATAGCTTTAAAGCATCAGCTTCAGACCTAAGGGGGAGATGATAAGATGAAAAACCAAGTCAAGAGTTGAAAATCAGATAGTGATGTGCTCAGAAAGAGTTAAAGTGATATATCAATCCATTCATACTCTAGTGTACTCCTCAAAGTTCAGTTGTTACAGCGTCATGTTGACATCTCTCATATTAGAATTGTGTCTATGACCTATACTCATACACTTCAGATAGATTTACATCCATGCTCAGTTTCCAGAATGATGGGCAAAGTCTTTAGCCCATTGATCTCAATCTTACTCTATAAGGTTATAGATATCAGCCTCATGATATGAACCTATTCATAGAAGCAAGTGTCTCATAGTATGCTCAGTATTGCAAATTCATGATTTGATCTCAATGGCTAGCAACATAATGTTTTGTCATGCATATACTTATATCAGAATTCTTGAATGAATCGTGCTTATGATCCTTCGCCCTAAAGCTCTTTCAGTGATCCTTTTCAGCTTTGATAGCGATGCGGATGTTTGTAGTTGAGTAGTGATAAAAAGAGAAGGTTGATGTTACTTATATTAGTAACAGTAGTGTGCTTATTCCATCTAAGGTTATAAAAGTGGAGGAAGGATGAATGAAATCTTACTATGAGTAATAGTTAGGTAAGAGTAGTTAGATAGTTCCTGATAGTATGCGTGAAATTTCAATTGATAGAGATGACGAGAGGAGGAGGAATTCTTAGAAGGATTTGTTAGTAGGAGTCCATGGATTGGCTATAGTACTAGGCTTGAATGTGGTGTTGTTATATGTGGATGAATACATGATGCATTAGATGCTTCTTGGCTAGGACTCGAAGTTTGGTTGAATGTAGTGGTAAGGAGTAGTATTCATGGGATGAGACTTTCTATAGAGGCATAAAACCTGAATCTTGGGTTTAGATAAGTATAAACATCTCATGTTTAGCACCTTGTGAATTAAATATTAGGCTTGAACACAATAAGAACAAGCGATTTGACTTAGATATTTATAAGAGTAGTCATATACTCTTGTGGGAGCTATGAGTTGCAGCTAATGAAGTGTAGTAATTAGAAAGGAGAGCATAGTTGAGAAGTGTTGCTAAACTTAAAAGCTACCAGTTATATCACTCGAGGCATAGGAATCATATTCTTACTTCGTGCCTGGATACCCTTGTTTCATGTCATGGCCTGTAATCTTGAAATCTTATGTGAGCCTCGTGCCAAGCGTGCTCGAGTCCAGTTTTAAAACTATTAGTATCAATCAGTTCCGCCAATGTTAGTAGGCAAACTCAGAAATCAAGAGAGGTAGTGATAGTAACTCTTTTCCCCTCCATTCTCAGTTTAACCATCATTCGAGGATGAATGATCCCAAGGGGGAGATATTGTAACACCTCAGAAATTTCTAAGTTAAGACACAAACCATTCTTGAAATTTCGTATAAGGTCGTAAGTGATTCTTAATTGTTCTTACGTGTTAAGTTCAATTCTTTAGTGTGGGAATGATTTGGGATATGACATAAGGTCACAAGAACCCTCTAGCACAAAGTTGAGTTGAAAGCGTCATTATCGATTAAGTTTTGACATAAGAATCTAATTAGGTCACCTTCAAATGACCATATCTCTCAGCTCATAAAGAATTAGGTGTCCAATGACCTATCAAATTGAAGGTCTTTGAGTCATATTTCCAACGCCACCAAGTTTGCCTTTTTTGAGTTTGGAGTAAAATGTTATGGTCATTTTACCAAAGACTGTCATATCAGAATTCTGAGTTTGTGAACGACGGATCTGACCTATGGTCCGTCGTTTGAACGACGAGCCGTAGGTGGTCTCGTAGGTGGCTCTGTCAAGTCATCAAAAAAGGTTCAGAGACTCAATTTTTGGGGACCCAAGACGTAGGGATGCTACCTACGGTCCGTAGGTCGAACCACGAGCCGTAGGTGGCCTCATAGGTCAGTTCGACAATTTTAAATAGGGGTGTTTTCGTCTTTTCCCACTCATTTATGATTAAAACCCTGACGTTTTGGGACTTATTTGAGCCCCTTATCAGTATCCAATACACATATACTCTCTTTAACACTTAGAATTATTGAGAGCAAGATTGAAGAGGAGAAAAGCTAAGGTTTTAAGAGCTTTCATTGAGGCCTTCGAATTTCGATTGTAACCTTAATCTTCCAGGTATGTAAGGCTATTCATAGCGTTGGTCTGAGTTCGTTCACGTGCCCTACATCTCAATTCTATCATTAAAGAGTCAAATTGAGTTCTAACCCTAATGTTATTGAGTTTTCGAATGAGTTATGATTTCCATCATTGAGTTCCATATTTATTTATCAAGATTGTGTTTATCCATATGAGTCTTATTCTCGAATCGTTGTTCATGCCTAGTTTCACATGAACCCTAGTTGAGTTACTACATTGCTTCCTATAATGCAATGTTTTAATTGAGTAAAGAGTATTTTTTTATGCTATGAGCAAGAGAAATGTTTTGAGGGAACGTGAGCGTCCATGAGTGCATTCATTTGAGTTTTGAAAATCTTGAGTCATCCATTATGATGCATTATTTTAAGAATAAGTTTTTCAAAGCTTTTGCATTACTATTCATTATGTATGATTTCTAGAGTTCGAGTAAGATAAAGTATCACCATTATTCACTATGCATAATTTTCAGAGTCTTAATGAGTATAGAATCAAGCATAAATGATGTTTTCAAGAAAAGGGTTTGATGAGATGTGAGTAAGTCTTAAAAGCATTTTTGAATGAGAATGAGTTGAGTCTGAAAGGTTCTTAAACTTCTATTATTTTGAACATGAGTACTTTGAGTATAAATGATTGATTTAGATAGAGTCTTGAGGAGATATAAATGAGTTATGAGTACAGAGATAATTCAGAGCAGTTATCTCTTTTAAGAGGATCTTTTGAGTAATTACCTCAAATTGAGAAAAGAGAATGTTTTTAAACATTAAGCATGAGTATATATATTTATTAGGAGTAGTATTGAGCACCGATATGGGGGAGAGTTCAAACAACTCACAGCCCCCATAAACCATGTATGCCAACATGGGTAAAGGATTCATACTTTTTAGATGATTTCCTTATGCCTTCGGGTAGAGCTTAGTGGATCCACTTAGTTGAGGTGTTCTATACCCCGGCAAGGGATAGGACAGTTCTAGCAGCGTGGGTGAGACGTTGTATCATCACGTAGCTCATACTGATTTTTGTCGGTTAGAGAAACTCCCTAATAGAGTAAAGAGTACTTTCATTGTATTTTCACATACAGTTTTCTTTGAGTTATTATATTGTACTTTGTAAAGCTTTAAATGATCTTATCTCTAATCGTGCTTTACATTGAGTTGAGTTGAGTTAAGTATTTCTTTCAGTCTGGTCAGTTCAGTATAGGCTATTATTGCATTTTTTTCAGTAATTATTTAAATGATTTTTCCATCATGAGTCATATTATATTTAATTTGAGTTACTGCTAGAGTTTCAGTTCAGTTATTTTGTTATTCAGCTATATTACATACTCGTACATTCAATGTACTGATGTCATTCGACCAGCATCTTTTATGATGCATATACAGGTACTTAGAATCCTCAACAGGAGTTCTGTTGAGATCACTTCATCCGCTCCTCAGCTTTCGAGTGAGGATTCTTTACTTTCGGAGGACTCTAGTTTTATGAGTTGTTGGTATTAGTAGCATTTTGAGTAGTCGTGGGTCTTATCCCGACACTCGTCTATATATAGTAGAGGCTTCATAGATAGACAGTTTTGGAGAGTCTTTCAATTTCAGATGTTTTATTTAAAACTTATGTTCATACTTAGTATATTTAGAGAGTTGTGAGATTTCAAGAAACTATTGATTTAGCATTTCTTTCAGTTTGATGCTTGTGTATACTTGAGTTAGTCTTCCGCTTGTAGTCAGCCAGGATGAGGGTTCGCTTGGGGACCAACAATGGTTCTCGAGTGCCGGCCACGTCCAGGGTGTAGGCTCGGGTCGTGACAGTAATGATTAGATTATATTGGTATACAATCAGTAGTATTTTTGTAATACAAATAAAAGAAAAATATATTCGGTAGTCATGTAATATAATTTTGATTAGTGGGATATAATTTTTAGTTTTCACTATGAAAGTAAAATACCAATTTTAATTTGAATGGTAAAGTGAGTATATAAATGTGACTTTGTTGGTATACCATTATGATGAATATAAAATAAAAAGAAATACAAACTTGTTTGTATACAATGTGATATTGAAATACAAAATAAGCAAAATAAAATACAAAATTTGTTGTCATTTGTGTTCTGAGTGGTCGATGATTGTGAGGCTGGTGGCGAGAAGCACCAACGACGCCACCATTCCGCCGACACTGGTTAATAGCAACGGCTGGGTGATCGGATTTGTCGACTGGATCTATAGTTCTATTATGTACTTGAGGAAGATTTTGCATGCGGATAGGGTCATGCATATTCTTGGATCTTCTCTCTTCCGCCATTTTAGCCGCCGAGCCTACATTATCCAATAGTTCTTGAGTAACACATAGATCAAAAGATGAAAAATCACTAGAAAACTGATGATTAAGTGGGATACCTCTTGTAATCCTCTCAGAGTCGGCCATTAGAGAGGATCTTTGAGGTTTTTCTTATCCAAAACCCTAATCGAAATTGGAGAATTTACTAAGCAACTAAACAAACAAAAATTCTGAAAGGTTTAAACAAAAACAATATCGGTAAACAAACCTAAAAATCGGATAAAGATGCATACCTTAATCAATGAGATTCT
Organism: Solanum appendiculatum; assembly: GCA_018342035.1. NCBI lineage: Eukaryota > Viridiplantae > Streptophyta > Magnoliopsida > Solanales > Solanaceae > Solanum > Solanum appendiculatum. The sequence goes on along the minus strand of JAGDQO010000684.1, from coordinate 137,250 downwards.
TGTGAATATCTTTAGGGATATCTTTTCTAATTTGTGGAAAAAAAAACCGGAAGTTACAGAAGAGAGAGAAGCGGGAGATGAAAAAAGAAGAACAATTGGAAGAGGGAATTAGGTGAGAGAGAATTTTTTTTTTTTGAAAAAATATGAGAGAGAACGTGTTGTAAAACGTGTGAATAAGGGAAAAATCATGTGAGAGAAAAATGATAGAATGTGGGTAAAAAATTTAGAGAGACAAAAGTGGGTAATGGAGTCTTTTTTTCTTTTCAGGGGTCAAGAAGTGAGTCCAACTTGAGAAAAAAAAAAAGGAAGATAATAAATTATATTAGACTACATTATATTTACTAAAATATTGACATATTGATATTTTTAATAATTATTTTAAAGTGTAGATATTTTTAATAATTATGTTAGGGATTTTGACTAGTTTGCTAATTTTCCCTTTATGTGGGGGTAATGTGAAATAATTCAATTTTAAAATTTTTCTTTTATCTTAATAAAATGATTTATAGTCACACAAATAGTCAATGAATACTTTAGACCACAAATTTCAAATATTTTTTTTCATTTCTTAAACTTTATGTCAAATCTAATGTGTCACTAAATTAAGAGAGGAAATTGTACGTAGGAGTAAGGTAGTTATATCATTTTTGCTTATGTAAAAATTTAATGTGCAGAGTTGTAAATGGATTAGTAGAGTACTTCCTTTAACACATTTTTGGATGGTTGTTAGGTATCTTCTCGAGTTCATGTGCTACTTGCAAACCTTCGAGAACAAAGTTTTATGAAATAATATTACATTTATCTAACAAAATGTTTATCACTTTATTTGTTTGTTTAATGTCGGGAAGTAATAGTAGAAAAAAAGGAAATATTATTTGTTTGTATGGTTAAATCAAACAATATATCACCACCAAAAGTATACGATGCAGTGGATGTGGTTGATTTTTCCTTAATCAGAGGTCTCAATTTCAATTTTTGAATATGAAAAAATCCTTGGTAAGGAGCGCTTCCCCCAAATAAAACCCTACGCAATATGAATTTGAATATAGTTAGACACAGTTTCCTAGTTGTAGCAAACCCCTTGATTTGAATTTTGTCGACAAAAAAATAAAAATAAATGCAGTCGGCCCTTAGTTCCCTATAAATTGAGACACCAATTCACTATGCTTTACATGTAAACTTCAGTTCACTTACTTTTCTTTTAAAAAATTTCTAATATGAAGAAGGCTAGTTCCATTTTTGCGATATTTTTGGTCGCGATACTTGTCATTTTACTTGGCGAATTATTGGTGATAGAAGCAGTGAAATGCAATGTCATGGAGCTGAGTCCGTGTGCCCCAGCCATTATTTCATCCCAGCCACCCTCTTCGGCATGTTGTGCTAAGTTGAACAAGCAGAAGCCTTGTCTTTGTGGATATCTCAAGGATCCTAACTTGAAGCCATATATTAACTCTCCTAATGCCCAAAATGTTTATAAAACATGTGGAGTAGCCACTCCCAAATGTTAAAATCGTAACAAAAAACAGCTATCGAAGATGGTGAAAATTAAATATATCATAGAATGATCGACATGTCATCATTTTATAAGGCTTTATTGGTACTTTATACCTAAATAAATGGTTCTAATTAATGTTTCTGATATATTAATCAATCTTTCATTTGCGTATGTACTTGGTTCCAAATAATTGTCTAGATTTATATATGATGTTGCCCTTTTCAATTATTATTTTTTTTCATAGGAGGAATAACCATTGCAGTAGATTTTAATAAGGGACTAGTGATAAGCACCTTTAATGTTCTTAGGGAAATTTCTGAAATAAATGATAAACTTTGGATTATCCAAGTTTTCCCTATATTTAGCTAGAACATCAACAACTTAATTAGCCTCTCTAAAATAGTGGTTGATTTGGTATTTATCTTGATCCAATAGTTGGTACATAGTGTCAAAGACCCCTCTAACCATCATGCATAAATTCATTCAATTAAGTCATATAAGTGCCCATACAAAATATACGAAGTTACCCACTATGTATTATGAGCCTATGTGACTAGATAAATGATTAATACGTGGGAATATGGTGTTAATGAATCGTATATCTATCAAATTATATTGTCTAGGTATATTTGTTAGATAATTGTATATATGTAACTGGTATACATATGTATTTCTATATTTGGCGAGCGAGATTGAGAGAGAAAAGAGAGAGGTGAGCGAGATTGAGAGAGAGAAGAGAGAGGCGAGTGAGATTGGAAGAGGGAGGAGAGAGGCGAGCGAGAGAGGACAGAGAGTGGAGAAAGGCTTAATTGTATGTGTATATTTGTCATATAATTGTATTTGCATATTTGTCATATAATTGTACATGTATATGTATAATTTATATTTGTATATGTATAGCGCACGTAATTATAGCTAAAATAAGGCTGCGAGTGGTAATTAATTCAAACTATAGCTATGTTAGCTAATTAACTAGTGTATATTTGTTTATCCACGCAATTTCCTCTATTTGATATTGGGTTATTTGATGAATATATTAGTGCATATTTATTATTAAATACATGTATCTTTTTATTCTTTTATACCGAGGAAGAGGGACAAGAGAAGGAGAGATAGGCAGTTGGAGAGGGATGAAAGGCATTCTATTTCTTTAAAGGAAAAACTATCTTATTAGGCAATACATTCCACCGTATATATTAATCCTACCTACACTTTTAAATAGTTTCATATATTAATTATTTGATACAGTTATATTCATTGAAACAAATCAATTGTATCAATTCTATTCATGATACAATTATCGGTCAAATGTACATCTATCGATCAGATATACAAGTCAATTGTATCTCTCTCGCCTCTCTCTTCAAGATCTCGCTCGCCTCTCTCCTCCCTCTCCTAATCTCGCTCGCCTCTCTCCCTCCTCTCCCATTCTCACTTACTTCTCTCCTCCTCATTCGTGATATAATTATCGATCAGATATCCAAGTTAATTCTCTCTCTCTCTCTCTCTCAGATATCGCTCGCCTCTCTCCTGCCCTCTTCTAATCTCGTTCACCTCTCTCCTCCTTCTAACATATAGCTATAAATCGTAATTAAAAATAACATTAGAGAAGAAGCCTAATTATGTCTCTAGCTAGTGTTAAATATTCTTGAAATTTCCTCTTTAAAAAATTCAAGAAAGATTTGCACTTTTTCTTTCCACAAACAAAAACTTGCTAACTTTGCTAAGTTTTTCCACCGACAAATTGTATGTTGGTAACTTACAACTTTCTAACACGAATAGAATTTTCTTTATAGAGTTATGCCAGAACGTATATAAATAAATGATAAAGTGATTTTGCTAAAAAAGTAAAAATAATGTTGTCATATCTAACTTAAATAATTTTATTTATCATGATTAATTATTTTCATTTATCTTTATGTAATTTCTTAGTATAAATATATTTGATATTATCGGTGCATAAAACTTAAACTCAAAAAAAAAAAACCATGTTTTTGTTTGGCCATATCAACTTTATTTGAAATTTATGAAACTAGAGATAAAAATAAAATAAAATAATATTTAATTATACTTTTTCTAACAAAAAAAAAAAAGAGCATTCAATAAAATTTACCAAAGATGGAGTTAAAAACCAGTTGTAGCTAACCCCTTGAATACTTGTGGCCAAAAAAAAAAAAAAATTAACACCATGGGCCCTCTAATTTCTTTCCACATTATTGGATCATCCACCCTTAGTTCCCCATAAATTGAGACACCAATTCACTAGCTTTTCATCTTCACTTCACTTCAACTTTTCATTTTTCTCAAAAAAATTTTAAAAAATTTTCTAATATGAAGAAGGGTAGTTCTATTTTCGCGATATTTTTTATCGCGACACTCGTTATTTTACTTGGCGAATTATTGGTGGCAGAGGCAGTGACATGCAATGTTGCAGAGCTAACCCCGTGTGTCGATGCAATTACTTCATCAAAGCCACCCTCTGCAGCATGTTGCACTAAATTGAAAGAGCAGAAGCCTTGTCTTTGTGGGTACATCACAGATCCTAAGTTGAAGCCATATATTAACTCTCCTAATGCCAAAAAAGTTGCTAAAACATGTGGAGTTCCCATTCCCAAATGTTAAAATCGTAACAAAAATTGGTAATTGAAGAGGGTGAAAATTAAATATATATCGTGGAATGATCTAAATGTCGTCATTTTGACTTTATACCTAAATAAATGGTTCTAATTAATGCTTCTGATATATCAAGCAACCTTTCTTTTGCGTATGTACTTGGTTCCAAATAATTGTCTAGATTTATATATGATCTTGGCTTTTTCAATAACTTTTTTTTTCCATAGGAGGTTTAACTAGTGTACGTAGTAGATTTTAATTAATAAAGGGCTAATAAATGAGAATCTCTAGAGGCTTTTTTTTGTGTGAAATAAACACAATGTTGTTTAATTAAGAGAATATAAGGAAGGTATATAATATAATATCATAAATTATAGGTGGAAATTTCTTTATACAGTCAAAAGGCGGATGAACTAGCAAGAGTTGAAGGTTCAACCAAACCTCTTTTAAGACTATTTTTTATATAAAGGGATGCGAAACTCCCTTTTGCCTCTTTGTGTATTTACTTTTTATATTTTCATTCATGGAGGCTTCCATACTTTGTTTATGCACTTTGTAAGGAGTAGAGAGTTGGTTTCTCTCCAGCATAGATAAATGAATAATATGTGGGAATATGATGTTAATGAAATAATATTACATTTAATCTTTTTTATATTATATTTACCTAATAAAGTTTTTGTCATTTTATTTGTTTGTTTAATGTCAAAAATAATTTGTAGAAAAAAAGGAAATAGTATATATTTGTATGGTCGAAAATCAAATACCCAAATCAAATCAGACCAAAATTAGTCAATAACGATCAAACGGGTAAATATCTATAATGAAATCAAGAATCGATAAGAGGAATATAGAGAGAATTTTAAACATATTGAATTTTGGGGTAAAAGCCCTTGTTTTGATCTTTCTAATTGAAACTGTAGATGTAGGATGTGAGGAAGAACTTAATCCCTCACTATGAAAGCCTTACACACCTTAGTGATGAAACTTGATGAAGAACCTTGAAAGATGAACCCCTTGGTGTTTCTTAAAATTCTTGAGCATAGAAATTTTTTGAGAATGAGAGGATTTAATAATGAAAAAATTATTTCCTACACATTTATGGCTATTTAGACAACTCACCATAGGTTTTAGGACAAAAATACCCTCAAAGAAAACAAAAATTAGTGAAATTTGGTCGTCTGACGTTGTCGGGTGATGGATCGTCACATGGGTGACAAGCCGTCAGAATTGGCCAAAAAATGATCCTACTGGTCGTGTGTGACACCCAAGTGTGGCGGGTCATTGCATTTGTGACGGACCGTCACTCGGGCCATCACTGAGCGTCAGTTTGGAGCATCTCTGATAAATCAATCATAACGTTTTATTTCGGACTTGGATTGAAAAACACTCAGCAAGACTCGTAGACCTTTGATTTGATAGTTCATGGGTCACTTAACTCTATATATTCTGAGAGATATGATCATTTGAAATTGACCCTTATATGAACTCATGTGAAAACTTAGCCGATAGAAATGCTTTGAACTTGGCTTGGTAATTGAGGTTCCTTATGACCCTAAACCACATACGATACACTTCTCACACTTAGGAATAGACCTTAACATGTATGAACAAATAGTTTATCACTTGATCCAAGTTGATACACTTACAACAAACGATTCGAATCCTTAGAGTAGAATTATGAGGTGTTACAGAGGCAAGTGAGAGAGTAGTTAGGTGGCTAGGTTTTGCAATTTTCTAATCTATTGTTTCGTTGAGTAATTAACACCTAAATTAGTGTGCTTTATGAAATTTTCTCATCAAAATATACATGTGAAAGTCATTCTATTTCTTTAAAGGAAAAACTACCTTATTCAACATATATCCCTACCATATATACTAATTTTACATATACTTTCAAATAATTACATAAATTATTTGATATTGTATTCATTGATACAATAGTCTTTGATACAATTATATGCATTGATACAAATCAATTGTATTAATCGTATTCGTGGTACAATTATCAGTTATATATACAACTATCGATCAGATATACAAATCAATTATATCTCTCTCACCTCTCTCCTTCCTTCCCTAATCTTGCTCACTTCTCTCCCCTTTCTCCCAATATCGCTGGTCTCTCTCCTCCTTCTAGTAGCTAGTTTTTTTTATACAAATTAATTGTATTTGTGATACAATTATCAATCAGATATATAAATTAATTGTATCACTCTCTCCTCTCTCTCTCTCTCTCTCTCTAATCTCGCTCGTCTCTCTCTCCCTCTCCCAATCTCGCTTACCTCTCTCCTACTTCTAACATAGAGTTATGAATCGCAAATTAAAAAAACATTAGCTAAGAAGTCCGATTACATCTCTAATTTTAGCTATTTTTGAAATTTCCTCTGTAAAATTTCCACAAACAAAAACTTTCTAACTTTGCTAAGTGTTTCCACCAACAAATGTATGCCAGAAACTATATAAATAAATGATATAGTAATTTTTCAAAAAATAATGTTGCCATCTAACTTTAATTATTTTATTTATCATGATTAATTACTTGCATTTATCTTTACGTAATTTCTTAGTATAAATTTTTTTTGATGCTATCAGTCCATAAAACTTAAGCTCAAACAAAATCATGTACATGTTTAATCATAAATTTCAACTTTTTGAAATTTATGAATTAGAGATAAAAATAAAATTACATTTAATTATACTTTTCCTAAAAATAAAGAGGAAAAGAGCATTCAATGAAATTTACTAAAATAGAGTTAAAAAACAGTTGTAGCAAAAAAAATAATAAATTGTGGGCCATTTAATTTCTTTCCTTATTATTGGATCATCCTCCCTTAGTTTCCTATAAATTGAGACACCAATTCACTAGCTTTTCATCTTCATATCACTTCAACTTTTCTTTCAAAAATTTTCTAATATGAAGAAGGAAGGGTAGTTCCATTTTTGCAATATTTTTTATCGCGAAACTTGTCATTTTACTTGGGGAATTATTGGTGGTCGAATCACTGACGTGCAATGTCATGGAGTTGAGTCCGTGTGCTCCGGCCATTATTTCGTCATAACCACCCTCTGATGCATGTTGTGCTAAGTTGAAAGAGCAAGAACCTAGTTTTTGCGGATACCTCAAGGATCCTGCCTTGAAGCCATATGTTAGCTCTCCTAATGTCCAAAAAAAAAATTTCAAACATGTGGAGTATCCATTCCCACATGTTAAAATTGTAACCAATAAAACAATTATTAAAGAGAGTGCAAAATAAATATATCGTAGAATGGTTGAAATGTTGTTATTTTATAAAACTTTATTGGTACTTTATACCTAAATAAATTATTCTAATTAATGCTTCTGATATATTAATCAATCTTTCTTGCATATGTACTTGGTTCCAAATAATTGTCTAGATTTATTTATGATGTTGGCCTTTCAATTATTATTATTTTTCGTAGAGTAATACTAGTGTAGTAGATTTTAACAAGGGACTAATAAACGAGAATTTCTAGAGGCTTTTTTTGTGTGTGAGAAATAAATGCAATGTTTTTTATTTAAGAAAATAAATAGAAGGTTTATGATATAATCTCATAAATTATAGATAGAAATTTCTTTATATAGTGAATTTTATCACGATGATTAATACAATTGACCTATAATAAAAGAAACAGAAAAACTACAATGTGAACGCAAATGAGTTGACTAGTGACTAGTTTTTTCATTCCTTTTTAGCTTCATAGTTTTCTTCATGAGAGTCAAACTATATGAATTTTGACTAATATTTTAAGATGTATTTTTTCATCATATTGATATGAAAAAAATTGCAATTTATAGTACTTAATTCCGTATAGTTTTTTAATATAAAAAATTTATTTTAAAATATCGAATTAATGTAATCTAATTTAGCTTTGAAAATTAGTTAAATTGATTTTCGAAAAACACAACATGACAACTAAAAAAGAACTAAAGGAGTGTTAGACATGAAACTTGTGTATTTGGACACTACTTATCATTTTGGGATAATACATAAATATTCCTTGTATTTAATTTGTCCCAATTTAGTTCTACACCTAAATTGTCGAGTTTTTGGCAGATTACATCCTTAAACTATACCTCAAATTCAAACTATATCCTTAAATATCTTTTTTGACAGAAAACATACTCTAAATATTTGAAAGTTAACAATTTTCATCCTTCTATTGGACATTGTCAAAAAATTAAGGGATCTACAAAAACATGAGTAGTTCACAAGACTATCAACAAAAATTTTCCTCAATAATTTCACGACCTGCTATAAAAAGGAAGGTGTGAGAATACATGATATACTCTTTTTCTCATTTACCAACGGAAATTTTTCTCATTTACCAACGGAAAGAAGCTAGAGCTTAATTATCTTCACATTTTTCAAATCCAAATTGTATGTAGATCAATAATTTTTCAGGGCAATCTGATATTGAAGTGATCAAAATTCTGATTATGTCTCGGATTCGAGTTTCATTCTCCATTATTAGAAGTAGAAGTCTCCAACAAACACCGCTTCTAGCAAATTCAATTGAGAAGAAACATATTTCAACTAATAATTTTTTTAATATTAAATCACATGAAAAATAAATGACAAAAAACTATCAAATTAAAAGATTTTGCATAATGTTAAATTCAATTGCCAAAAAAGTTCATGATAATATTTTTGGCGTATCTCAAAATAATAATTACAAAGGGGTGACTTGATTTCTGTGGGATCTGTTAGTCTTCTGACAAATTCAAGTAGAAGGATGAAAATTGTTAACTTTTAAATACTTGTAAGATGTTTTTTGCTAATAATGATACTTTAAGGATGTAATCTAAGTTTAGAGAGTTTAAGCATGATTTTGGTCAAAAGCTCTAAATTGTCCGATTGTAACACTCTCACGTATTCATCAGATTAAAATGACTTGTCATCCCTCAAATATGAACAAACAAATTAAACCAGTATTTGGTGTCTTAACTTTGATCATTCAAACCATAACAAAAAATCACACTACAACCCATATGCAATTGTAACTTATTAAACTTCGAATCATTTTTTAAAATGTGCATAATTAGTCATTTGCCATACAATGAAGTAATCAAAATACACATGTGAAAGTCATTCTATTTTTTTAAATTACAAAAGCCCATGTGATAAGAAAAAACAGGGAAGTTGAAAGAAAATGCAGAATTAAATAACACAATAGTGAGATAGATGAGAAATAAGAGATGAGAAGAGAAGAAAGAAAGGCTAATTGAATAAACAATCAACCAAGGAAGAAGAGAAACTTGAATTCGAAAAGAAACAACTCAAACTGAACCACAAATGAGCAATCTCAAGTGAAATCAAGGTTAAGAAGTCCTAAATCAACAATGGGAATCCACCCATCACTAATCTAGATTTAGCTACACTAAACTAAAGAAACTCCACCCTTAAACTACACTCTTGAAAGAGTGTCTTCATTCAACATTCAAAATCTTTATAATCTAATTCCAAAATGAAAAAGACTACTATTTATACTAATAAAATAAATAAGACACTTTCTTTACAATTTTACCCTTAATGAGATAAGGGTCTTGTTTGATTGTCTTCTTTTGTGAATTCTTGAATTTATGAGATGACCATTTACACAAATGGCCTCTTTCTTCTTTCTCTTCACTTTGATAGACCTTCCACACATTGTATGTCTTTACTATGTGTCCATCAAGCTCCTCTAAAGCTTTCATGTGATCCATGCTATCCGTGTCATTATCACCATGTTTCTAGGTATATATATTCAGTTAAGAACAAATGTTCAATATATTATTGTCATTGTTAATATTAATATTGATTTGATTTTGATTTGAGCTATAGATACGAATATATATATATATATATATATATATATCTATGGATTATAATCTTTATTGGACAATTCAAAATTCCTGCCACGATCCAAAAAATAGACGTGACGACACTTGTCTATTCCCACCAAGACAAGTCAGCCTCAACCCAACGAAAACAAAAGAAAAACGGAAAGATAACGCAAGAACAAGACAAAGGCGGAAAACTTATTCATTCTAAACAATACCCCAAAATCTGATTGTCACATATACAAACCACTAATGTAAATACAAAATTTGAAAGATAAATACAAGTCTCAAATGTCTTTGCTTCTCAAATAGAACAAAGCATAATAAAAGGAAAAGAGTGCCCGCCGTTATTAAACGAAGAAGAAGAAGAAGGAGAAGGACAAGAAGGAGGATCAAAAGTCACATTTCAACAATCGACAAGTATCAAATAATTTACTCTCAAATCAACGACCAAAAATCACATTTCAACAACCGGCAAGTATCAAATAATTTACTCTCAAGTACAAAGCATTTCAATCACAAATATCAACATGTTTACCTCACATATCAAATAAACCAATCAAACACATCAATTAGCTCAATCCCATGCATCAAATAATTCGAATATATGCATCAAATAGATTGATCACAAAGGTCAACATATCCTGGAATCATTTCCCCTCTGCGCAATGTCACTAGTCGAAACCATTTCCCTTCAGCTTTCACATTAAATCACTTGTCGGAACCATTTTCCCCCGGCATTTATATCATTAGCCCTAACCATTTTCCTTCGGCTTTATCATAAAATATCACTTGCCGAAACCATTTTCCTTCGGCATTTATATCACTAGCCGAAATCATTTTCCTTCGGCTTTATCACAAAATATCACTTGTCGGAATCATTTTTCTTCAGCATTTATATCACTAGCCAAAATCATTTCCCTTCGACTTTATTACAAAATATCACTTGCCGGAATCATTTTTCTTCAGCATTTATATCACTAGCCGAAATCATTTCCCTTCGACTTTATTACAAAATATCACTTGCCGGAACCATTTCCCTTCGGCATTTCTATCATTAGCCAGAACCATTTCCCTTCGGCTTTATGTCAAGTGTCTCATCACGGTGTTCAACAATCAATGCACACGAGCAATATCATACCACACGTAGAGACAACAATTCATTTCATTCAAGTCCACTTTTATGCATTCAAGCAATTCACCAATCAATCAAATAGGGGCCACAACAAGGCAATTCACAAATTATCATTATCATCAAGAAAACATTTAATTTTCCCCTTTTTATTGGTTAACATTAATCAAATGGAGCAAATAATCTTCACCTCACTCCTAATTACTCCCCAACACATATACCATGAAGAGAAGTAAACAATTATATCAAATTACAAAGTTGAAGAGATCACTTGCCTTAAAGCAATCAATCAATCAATCTGAATCTTGAGTTTTCCCTTTCCGACTCACTTTCAAAGCCACACAATCTGTAGCAATCAAATATTCTCAATTACTCTTCGGAAACAACAATACCCACATCAATTATTTAGATAAATGGGTCAATCATCTCAAAACCCAATTTCAAAAAGGAAGGTTTGAATCCAAAAATCAATACTTGAAAATGATGTTTAAGGCTTTAGGAATGCATTGATGAAAATCATTTCGAAAAAAGGATCAAAATCAGTTCAAAATCTCCATTTTAGATCAAAACTCAAGTTCTTGCAAAACCTTGTCATTTTCCAAATCAAATCCCAAATCATGATGTTAGAATCCATAAATAACTAAAGGGAAATGAAGTTTTAGGGTCATAAAAGCTTTACCCAAATGATTTAGCACAAGAAATATCTTCAAAAATCGCCTCCAAGGGTTTCCCAAACTCAAAAATGGAAAATGGGGCTAAACACCCAAAATTGTATGTCAACCCCCCCACCCCACCCCCCAATGCGCAAAAGCGAAGCGAGCCCCCCAAAAATCTCGGGTTTCGCTTAAGCGAAGCCTCCTTCGCAAAAGTGAGGCCTACAACACCAGAAAACACAGCCAAATTCAAAACATCAAATCGACCATCGAAATTGGTTCAGAACTCCGTATACACAAATCAGATATGTAAATCAATTATACTCGACGTTCCGAACTCAATGGAACCGTCAAAACACGAATCTGAGGTCTTCTTGACCTGACATTCGTGAAAATCATAAGAAACTAACAAACATCCAAAAAGGCCAAAACAAGCTCGGGACCTCTCAAAAATCAACCAAGACCACTCCTAGGATTATAATCATCCCCAGAAACCCGAATTCAATGGAACTCTTGGAATTCCAATCCGAGCATCCGAAATTCGAATGACACCAAGAACCACTTGTAAGCAACTTAAGCCTTTCAAACTCAAAATTTACTAAAATCTCAATTTTTTACTCAAGGTTTGGAACCAACTTCCAAAACTCAATCAAGAATTACTTGGGGCCAAAATTTGGAAGGGGCAAAATGATAAATTTCATGAAAATACCAAAAAGAATGACCAACCGGTTCATTACAATTCCAAGTCTCAAACATGAAATAATATGTTAAAAGATAAAAACTATGAAAAATATAAAAAATATTATAAATATGTCAGGTTGATTTGGTCTCGACATGACCAAACAACTAATCAAAATTAATTTTCTACCACCACGCATAAACTCGTTCAGTACATGCATTCAATAAGTTATATACAAAGTTACCCAGTATGTATATGAGCCTATGTGACTAGGTAAATGAATATGATGTTAATGAAATGATATTATATTTACCCTTTTTTTTATATTAATTATATTTATCTAATAAAGTTTTTGTCACTTTATTTATTTGTTTAATGTCAAAAAATTATAGTAGAAAAAAAGGAAATAGTATACTTGTATGGTTAAAAATCAAACAATCAAATCAAATCAAAATTAGACAATAACATTCATACTGATAAATCTCCATTTGTACAACAACATTTATCCACTATTGATTTTGCATACTTCTTAAAGAATTATAAATAGAAGGGTAATTTTGTAACGGTAGGGATATATGTGAGTCACTTTTATAACAAGGGGTGTATTAGCTCTAAATAACAAAGTTGAGGGTATATCAGACCCTTTTCCCTAAATAATGTCTTGAAACATGTAATAGGGAAATGACTATAATTAATGATAAGAGTAAATTAGGAACTATCCATTGATTTCATAAACTGGACAAGTATTATTGGACATCCCAAAATAGTATAGTGGACAACTATTGTTGGACCGAATGGAGTATCTATTAGGGGTGCGCAAAAATCGAACCAACCGATATACACCCCTAGTATCTATTATATTTTATTTGAGTTAATTTAAATAATTTAAAATTAAATTAAATTAATATAATTTTAAGTAAAAATCAACTCAAAATGAACCGTGAAACCATGAACACCCTACTTTTTTAAAAGAAAAAAAGAGAGCACGGGATGAATTTTATAAAAAGAAAAGAGCATTGAATGAAATTTACCAAGTTTAAAGGAAAAAAAAAAACAGCACTAGATGATTTTTTTTATAAAAGAAAAGAGCATTCAATAAAATTTAAACTTCACGTCACTTTTCTTTCTTTTCAAAATTTCTTTTTAAAATAGAAGGGTAGTTCCAATTTACTTGGCGAATTATTGGTGGTGGAGGCAGTGACGTGCAATTTAAGGGAGCTGAAGCCGTGTGAAGATGCAATTATTTCGTTAAAGCCACCCTCTTTGGCATGTTGGCTAAATTGAAAGAGCAGAAGCCTCGTCTTTGTGAATACATCAGGGATCCTACGTTGCAGGCATATATTAAATCTCTTAATGCCAAAAAAGTTTTTGAAACATGTGGAGTACCCTTTCCCATATGTGATTATGTATCCTAGAATAATGAAATGTCGTCATTTTATAAGCCATTATTGGTACTTTATACCTGAATAAAGAGTTCTAATTAATACTTCTTGTCACAACTCAAAAATGGATGTGATGACACTCGTCTTATTCCACCAAGACAAGTCAGCCTTAAATTCAACCATTATGAGAAAGTGCGGAAATAAAATAAAATTAGAAGTTTAATAGCAAATACTAATGCGGATAACAAGTCAATTTAACTAAATCTCAAAAACCTGATTGTCATGTGCACAAGCCTCTAATGTATTATAATAGATTTGAAAGAAAAACACAAGTCTCAAATGATATTATCTCTAAAGCAGAACAAAATCATAAATAGGAGTAAGAAGGTTCGCTAAGATGACAAACAACTACCTCACCAATCTCCACAGGAAGCCTCGGACAAGAAGAGAAAGTATCACGAAGATCCGGGCTCGTAACCTACACAATTGTATAAGCAAGGGGTGAGTACCAAACCACACGGTACTCAACAAGCAAATTACTAAACACAAGCTAAGAATATAGAATACGGGTACCCCTTACACTCCAACCAAACCTCCACAACTAAAACCTGCATAAAATCAGCCCAACTTAATCGTGCACAATTTAAATAGTTCATATGTAATGACCCTGAAGGTCATTTTTGATAATTTTTATAAAATGACCATTTTACCCCTCCCGAGAGTTGTCCCGGGTCATGTTTGGTTGATATCTGAAGTTAGTTTTGTAAAATTCCTGTTAAGTTGTGGTTTTTGAAAAGCTTTGAATGTCCAAAGGCTTAAGTTGTCAAAATGTGGTTTTTGGGGTCATTTGAAATTTTGGGTCTCGGATGGGGATTCTGTCGATTCCATCAGCTCCGGAATGTGGAATTTGATCTAGGAGAGATGACGGAATCAGATTCGGGGTTGTATCATGGATTTGAGGCCTTGAGTTGGAAAATTTGTGAAATTTTGATCATAGGGTTCACTTTGGTCAACATTCGAAGATCGAATGCTCGGAATTTGATTTCGACAATTCCGTTGGGATCGGGGGATGATTTTAGGCCTAGGAGTGACCTTGGTTGAATTTTTAGAGGTCCCGAGCTTGTTTTTAGTTTGTGAGGCTTAGAGTTAGTTTAGTTGTGCTTTATCGGGTTTCGGGTCAAGGAGACCTCGAATTCAATTTCCGACGGTTCCATTGAGTCCTAAACGTCGAATTTAGTAGGGTAGCATAACTGGTTTGTGTGCTCGGGGTTCCGAACGAATCTCGAGGGTCTATTCGGAGACTTCTGGAATTGCTGAGTTTTCTGATCTGTATCTGGTGTATTTTGACCTCCGCGTTTGCGGAGGGTGGTTGGCCGCATTCGCGGAGTGTCATGTGTTGAGCTTCCGCATTCGAGAAATGAGATCTGAGCAGTGTAAATTTGAGAAACACCCCATTTTCACCATTTTCAACATTTTGAAGCTTGGGAAGGCGTTTTGAAAGAAAGAATTTCATGGAAACCTGTTGGGTAACTAATTTTTACTCTAAACCTTGATTACCCATTGATATTATCATGATTTCAACTTGAACTTTGGGTTTTTAAAGTTAGATTTTTTGGGGGTTTGGCATGAACTCCGAATTTTTGATCAAATGGTGATTGTGTAATGGTTTGAATCCCGTTTTCAAAATGGGTTTCACTAATGATTTCCTAAGGCTTTGAAGATCATTTCTATGTGAGAATTTCCAGATTCAAACCTTGTTTTCGAAATCAAAATTTTTGAGCTATTTTGACCCCTTTGCCCGAATTTTGTATTCTTAGTGTTGTTGGTTCCGAAATTTGATTGTAATTCATAATTTGATTAGATTGTGTTACTTTGGATTGCTTTCAGAAGGGAAAAGCTCCGGTTGTTGATTGATTGCGATTTCGGTTAAGGCAAGTGGACTTCTAAAACTTTGTGAATCTTGTAATATTCCAAATTTCTCTCTCTTGATTGTATTGGGGAGTAATGGGATTGAGGTATGAGTTTAATTCTTGTATGAACCAATCTAAATTAATCGGCAGGTTTATTAAAAATGGCTTTGTGTGCTAAAGTAGTAGGCCAAAATGTTATAAGCCATGATCTTGATATTATTATGTAATTGGGAAAATGCTATGAAAGTTTCTATGTGATTGTGAACTTGATGAATATGTATTTTGCTCATGGTGGATTATGGGACAAGACTTAAAATTATTGCTTAGCAATTGATCTTACTTGTGATGAAAGGAGTAGTGAATCGGGGATTCGGCAATTGATCTTGTTGCAAATGATGTAATTGTTGATGTTGATATATTGGTGATAGTGTGGCATGATTTGCATTGATATGAATTGCGTTGTGATTGTGAACACTGTCATTTTTTCTCATTATTTTTGTGAACATGCTCAAGTGCAATGGTTCTGAAACACTATGATGAGACATGATTGATGATTATGTCGATGGGAAATAGTTCCGGCGATACCGATGGGATATGGTTCCGGCGGATTATGCTGATGGGAAATGGTTTCGGAGGATACATGATCCATGTATGGCCCCCATGGGTTCCGATTTGAGATTCAGCGGATGTGTATTGTAGGACAGACATGCATCACTTTATTTGACATTGCATTGCATTGCATTTCATCTTATATGTTATTGTGAAGTTATCTATATGCTTCTATGACTCTGTAATTGATATATCTGATATGGTTGTGACTTATTTGGTGATACTGTGGTGTTGTTGTGGACCCTTGTGCTGTTTGAACTATGAATTGGAATCTGTTAGGTTGGACTGATTTTCTGTGCAGGTTGTACTTATTGGAGGTGCGATTGGAAGTAAGGAGTTCGTGGATTTTATTAGATTTGCCTTGTTTTATTAGTTGATTTGCTGGGTACCGTGTTGTTTGGTACTCACCCTTGCTTCTACACTTGTGTAGGTCCCGAGCCTGGATGAGGCTTTTTGAGGAAACTTGAGAGGTAGATGTTCGATGTTGGCGATCTCTCTCGACCCTCTTTATTTTATGTTTTGTTTTTATATGAGATACAAAGACATTGAGACTTGTGATTTCATTTCAATTCCGTGTTAGTGGCTTGTATATGTGACAACTAGTCTTGGGAAGGATTGTTAAGTTTTGAAAGTCTTTCGCTTATTATTATTCTCCTTTGAATTACTTATTTCCGCTTTTATTTCGGTTTATTAGGTTTAGGCTGACTTGTCCTAGTGGGATAGGACAAGTGCCATCACACTCGATTTTTGGGTCGTGACAAATGGTATCAGAGCCAGGTTTCATAGATCTCACGTGTACAAGCCAAGTCCTAGTAGAGTCTCGCGGATTGATACGGAGACGTCTGTACTTATCTTTGAGAGGCTATGAGGACTGTTAGGAAACTTCCTTCATTTCATTCTCTCTTATCATGCGTGGTTCTTATCGCTAGTGTTGAGTGTCGCGTGTTTTTTTGGCAGATGCTGAGGACCAGAGATTCTGTTTTGAGCGATGGAAGGGAGGCAGTCCCCGAGGCAGTTATTGAGGCCCCAGTCAGAGGTAGGAGTAGAGCCCAAGTTATAGGCCGTGCTCGTAGAGTAGCACGTGGGAGAGGCCGTGTCCGAGGAGCAACACCTGCTAGAGGCCGTGGTAGAGAGGCTTCCCCAGAGCCACAAGTTCAGGTTGGAGAGGACTAGGTTCCTCCAGGGTTCACAGCACTGTTGTTTCAGGAGACCTTATTGAGGATGCTGGGTGTTCTGGAGAGCTTTACTCAGGGTGCTGCAGCCACGCCACAGGGTTCACACATTAGGGCAGGGGTGAAGACCCCAGAGCAGCATCAGGATCAGATTGTTCAGGATCAAGTGGGTCAGCCACCATTGGTTCCCGCGCCAACTATTGGTGCACATGTTACTTCAGATGTGGTTTTGAAAGTGGAGGACCAACAGTGTTATGAGAGGTTTCAGAAGATGAAACCAACCCAGTTTCAGGGTGGTAAGAACGAGGATGCTCATGAGTTTCTGACCTTGTGCTGTGAGATGCTTGAGGCGGTGAGGATGGTGGATGCGAGGGGTGTCCGTTTTATTGCTCTCCAGCTCTGTGGGCCAACCAGGGAGTGGTGGAGGTCTTGTGTAAAGTCCATGACAGTGGAATCTCCTCCAATTAAGGAGTACGAGGCATGTTTCTGTCAGCTATCTCGTCATGCCACGTCTTTGGTTCCAGATGTGACGGAGATGGTTCATAGATTTGTGAGGGAGTTGACTTTCTCCATCAGATCATATGTGTTCAGATCATCCCGTGAGGGTGCTTCCTTTCAGTCCATTGTGAGCATCGCCAGAGAGGTGGAATTGTTGGTTCGAGAGGAGTTTGGGGACCCCAAGAGGGCCCGTTCTAGTGGTCAGCTTTTTGGTGCTTCGTCTGGAGGCAGAGGTTCTCAGAGAGGTACTAGCTCATTTCAACGTCAGAGGCTGGTACATGATTCCATGCCAGCAGCTGAGAGTGGACAGGTATCTCGTGGGTCTCACAGTTCTGGCCAGGGTAGCCATGGTACTTCATCTGGTTCATCACAGTAGATCACCGTTCTGAGGTCTTGTTATAGTTGTGGGGATTCGGGTCATTTGATGCGACAGTTCCCTCTATAGACTCATACAGGGCCCCATCGTACTTATTCAACAGCTTCATAGAGAGATCCAGCACCTTCGGGTAAAGGTCGAGATAGGGGTCAGATAGCAGGTAGAGGCGGCAGAGCCTTGTTAGGTTGCAGGTTTCTGAGGAGAGTGGTGGTTTTATTGCGTTCATTGAGGCCCGTTCTTCCTTAGTTGAGCAGATTCGTGAGCGCCAGTTTGAGGATGATAAGTTGTGCCTCATTCGAGACAAGGTGATGAGAGGTGAAGCCAAGAAGGCTGCATTTGATTCGGATGGAGTTTTGATGATTGGAGGTCGGATCTTTATGCCCAAGGTGGGTGAGCTTATTAGACTGATTCTAGAGAAGGCCCATTGCTCTAGATATTTTATCCATCCAGGGACAGCGAAGATGTATCATGATCTGAGTCAGCATTACTGGTGGTGTGGTATGAAGAGGGACATTTCAGACTTTGTATCTAGATGTTTGACCTGTCAACAGGTCAAGTGTGAGCATCAACGGCCTGGAGGTGTGTCTCAGAGGATGCCCATTCCTACTTGGATATAGGTGTTCATGATCATCAATAGGCTCCGTTGAGATCACTTTACACTTGTTGCTAGCTTTGGTCATGAGCCTTCCTTGCATTCGAGTGGACTCCACTTTTGTCTTTCAGTTTAGTAGTTTGGAGGTGTCGTGGGTCTTGTCCCGACATCTCCGTTGAACTATAGAGGATTCATAGATAGTTAGTGTTGCGTTTCTTTCAGTATTTCCTTTGAACTACTTTTGCAAACTATTATTATTTTCAGAGTATTTTCAGACAGTTTTGAGTATACTAATTTGAGATGGTTTGAGTTTTGAGACTTTTGAATTTAAATTTTGTTTTAAAGCTTAAATCTACTTGAGTCAATCCTCCACTAAGTAGTCAAGTAGGCCAAGAGTTCGCGTGGTAATCAGTAATGGTTCTCAAGTGCTGGCCACGTCCAGGGTGTAAGCTCGGGGCGTGACAAATGGTATCATTGAATGAATGAAGGATTGAAAAAGACATCAATAATACCATGATAATATATAGATAATGTGAGAAAAATATATAAAATATAGGAAAAAATAAAGAAAAAAGGAAAATTAGATAAAAATAAATGAGAAAAATACAGGAAAAAATAGAGAAAAATCAGTGAATAAATAAATAAATATGAAAAAAAGAAAATTAGAAAGAAGAAAAGGAGAATATAAAGTATATATTTTAATAATTTTTATTTTAATAAATAAGTTAATGATTTTAATATATATTTTTAATTACTTCTTGTTATAGTTCAATTATTTAATTTTCCTACATTTTTATTAGTCTAAAAAAAAGTTAGTTACTATATTTATTTTTTAATTTTATTGTATTTTAAAAAATAAAATAAAAAAGGCAAAAAGGAAGAGAAATACATGAAAAGAAAGGCTGAACCTTTCCCAAAATAAGACAAATATAAAAGAGTGTTGAGTTCATGCTGATGTCAGGCCAAGGAGAGAGAAAAACTGAATTTGGGTAATTATTGAAGAGGCATCAAAGTAAGTGATTAGCCACTTGTAACTAGTTTTCCTTTGTAGGTATACATGTTCTTTTCCCTTCTTTTTAAATATTGGGCCTCTCTTGGGCTAGATATTATCTTTGTACATATTTTGGATTTAATAAAAGAGAAAATTATGCGGATAAACAAACATATACTAGTTAATTAGCTAACATACCTACAGGTTTCATAAATTACCACACGCAACATAATTTTAGTTATAATTACGTGCGCCTCTCTCCTCTCTTCCTCTCTCTCGCCTCTGTCCTATCTTATACATATACAAATACAAATTATACATATACATATACAATTATATGATAGATATACAAATACAATTCGCCTATACAATTATATGATAGATATACAAATACAATTCACCTCTCTCCACTCTCTACCCTATCTCGCTCGCCTCTCTTCTTCCTCTCTCATCTCGCTCGCCTCTCTCCTCCCTCTCCCAATCTCGCTCGTCAGATATACAAATATATATGTATACCAGTTACATATATATAATTATCTGGTAGATATATGTAACACCCCTAGCTTACAAAGAATGAAATGCAGAACTCACCTGAAGACAGTGACCTACGGAGGCCACCTACGGGCCGTAGATGGATTGACGGGCCGTAGGTGGGGACCGTCAATGGCACTGTGAACTTTCAGGATTTCCAAGTTTTTGAACCTTGACCTACGGAATAGCAGGACGTTTCGTAGTTCAGTTGACGGGCCATAAATGGGTTCCGTAGATGCTTTCCAGACTTAGCCAAATTTTCAGCTCAAAATGAACTTTCTGAATCAATTGACGGAAGAGCAGGACGGTCCGTCAATGGATGTACGGACCGTAGATCCTGTCCGTCGATTGGCCCCGACAGTTTTTAATTAAGGGCTTTTTGGTATTTTTCCTAATTGATTACCTATTAAGCTAAGTCGGTTATACCCTTAATGTAAGACCTATAAATACTTTCTAAGCCTTATTTCTTTCATTCTAACTCATTCCTAAACTCTCCTCTCAAATATTTCTCTATCTAAAAGAAACTCTCTCAAGCTTCAAGGAAGAAGAAGAAGCTAAGTCCTCCATTGAAGGTCACCCAATCTCCTCCAATTTCTAGTGGGTTTTGCTAAGGTATGATAGTGTTCACCATTAGGAGTCCTTTCCTCCAATGGGCCCTTCCTCTTCTTCATGATTTTCAAAGGTTTACTCTAACCCAATTGAATTAGGGTTTTGATCAATCATTGTGGGTTCTTCAATTATGATTCCCATTGTTGATTTTATGATTCCTAGTGCACGATCTAGCTCGATAAAGTAATTTAGTGCACGAATTAGCGTGAATTACATGATTTGATGTAAAGATTGCATGAACCCCCATGATCCCAAGCTAATTCTCTCCAATTTGATAATTTATGCTTTGGTTGTTGGGTTGAGCTATGATATGATGAAGTTTATGAATTCTTTATGAAATCACGCATGAATTATGAATGAATTGAGGATAATCTTATGAATTTAGCATGATCAAGTGAAAAACATGATTTTCCTCTATTATGTGAGTTCCTTCAAGTATGGGTAAATTGTCATAATTATGGCTTTCTAAGCATGAGCTTGCATTAATTTGCATGATATGAGTTAAACTTGCATGAACCCATATGAACTCTATGATCTATGAACTATGAGCATGATGAACTAAGTAGAGATAAAGCTAATGAACTTATGCATGTCTCATACGAAGTTGATAATGAGTTAAGGGGTGCTTTGAGAGTAGAGTATCAAAGTTATGATTCGATGATGTTATAGTTGAGTGGTGAAAGGTTTTCTCACGTAATTCTCCCAACATGACTAATAGAAGAACAAGAGGAGATTACCCATGTTCTTAAGGAGATATTCTAATGAATGAAGGGACAAGAGGTGATTACCCATGTACCCTAATGTAGACAAAGTGGCGATTACCCAAGTCTACCAATAATGAGCTTATGACTAATGTAGACAAGAGGCGATTACCCATGTCTACCTAAGATAAAATGAACTATGATTAATCTGTGGGAAGTATGATTAGTACCGAGTGGACAAGTGGCGATTACCCATGTGCCATAACCTATGTGCCACCATAGGGTGATGGTCTATGATAGACACTAGCTAGTGGATCCACATAAGCTAAGAAGTTCATGGTCTTACCTTGGCAAGTAGGACACCTCTTTTCGGTTTGGGGTAGACACCAGATTCCATGTTGATAGCTCATATGGTCTTACATGTCGGGTAAGGCTTTTCCCCACAAGTTAATGAACAAGTGATCTCATGAAGAAGTAAAGAAAAGAAGTAAAGATGATTTAGCTTGCTTTGGCCTTGATATATGCTTTATGTTTCATGTTTCTCATGTTTATCATGTTTTTAGCTTGGCCATTGCATGTCATGATTATGTCTCTATCTCAAGCACGATTTATGTGTTTATGTGCATTGCTATCATACTTAGTACTTAATTGTGCTGACACATACTTTTGCCTACATTAACTTCTTTGGTGTAGGACGTGGCAATTCACCTTCCATTCGCGGCTAGAGCTTGATTAGAGAGTTGATAGAAGACTTAGTGAGTCCTCATCCATCCGAGGACATAGCCTAGCTCTTTTCTTTTTTTTTTCATGTATTTCCTTTCGATTTTTAGATTGTATTGGGTTACGTCCCAACTTTACTTTCTATGATAGATTGGCTTTGAGACATGAGATGTAGACTTCCGTTGTTTCTTTTAAAAAGCTTTGATATGAAATTCTCTTTCAAAAAATTTTATTCTCTATTATCTTATATGCAATGTATGCTAAGGGCTTGTATGAGGCATCTCGGGGTCTTGTACGCCATGTCACATCTAAGGGGTACCTTGGGTCGTGACAAACTTGGTATTCAGAGCGCAAGGATTTAGAAAGATCCTAGGATGTCTCATAAGCTGCTTCAAGTAGAGTATTGTTCATGAATGTGAAGCGCGCCACATTTATAAATGAGAGGCTATAAGACGTTTAAGAAATTCTACTTCTTTCATTACTCTTAAGTCGTACCATAGAGTTTAACTCTATATATCTCTCTCTTAATCCCTATCCTACGCGTTTCAGAATATGGCGACCCGAAGAGCTTACGCTAGAAGAAACATGGGAGAGAATGTAGAACAAGAAGCTCTTCCTCAAGCTCCTCAAGTTTCGACCGACCCTTTGGCGGAGCAAGTGACTAATGCGGAGTTTAGGGCTGCTTTCCAAGTGTTGGCTCACGTCGTGACGGCCCAAGCCAATAGAGAGGTGGTGGCTCCCATGAACCCAAATGTGGGTATGGCTGCGTCAAGAGTGAGGGACTTTACCAGAATGAATCCTCCAAAATTTCATAGCTCTAAGGTTGAGGAAGATCCTCAAAAGTTCATCGATGATGTGTACAAGGTGTTGATGATCACGGGAGTGACGCCGGAAGAAAAGGCGGAGTTGGCCGCTTATCAACTCAAGGGTGTTGCCCAAATTTGGTTCAATCAATGGAAAGTGAGAGGGCGGTTAATAAGGGTCCTCTTGATTGGGAGAAACTCAAGGTTGCTTTCTTTGATAGGGTCTTCCCTCTTGAGAAGAGAGGGGTTAAGGTGCTTGAGTTTATCAACCTTCGACAAGGAAATATGAGTCTGAAGGAGTATGCATTGAAGTTCACATAATTGGCTAGATATGCTCCATCCATAGTTGCCGACCCAAGGGCATGAATGAGCAAATTTGTGTTGGGAGTGTCCGATATGTTGGTGAAAGAGTGTCGCACCGCCATGCTTGTGCATGACATGGATATTTCTCGCCTCATGGTTTATGCTGAACAAATTGAAGAAGAAAAGGTTAAGGAAAGGTCTAGGGAGATCAATAGGGCTAGGACCGGAGATGGTAACTTTTCGCATGCAAGGTCCGATGGACATGGTCATCCTAAATTTCAACAAAGGTTCTTCGGCCAAGGCTCATCCAATGTTGCTCTTAAGTCCAACAAATATAGGGTGTCTAACCCTAAGTCTCAAGGAGGGAATGGTGGTGGTTCTTCAATGTCTACTTGTCCTAAGTGTGGGAGAAAGCATGAGGGCAAATGTCTAGCCGGTTGTAACACATGCTTTGGTTGTGGTAAGACGGATCACAAGATAAGGGATTGTCCCTTAGCGGCTAAGAATGAAGAGGATAACCGTCGACCCGTTCAATCCAAAAATCTGTCGAGTTCTAGTGGGAATCATAAGCAAAACCGATTTTATGCACTTCAGGCTCGTCATGAGCAAGAGAGCTCTCCCGATGTGGTTACCGGTATGTTAAGAGTTTTCCATTTTGATGTTTATGCTTTGATTGATCCCGGTGCTACCTTGTCTTTTGTGATGCCATATGTGGCTATGAGGTTTGATGTTGTTCCGGATGTGTTGCTAGATTCTTTTTGTGTCTCTACTCCGATTGGAGAATCTATCATGGCTAAGAGAGTTTATAGAGACTGTCTCGTCTCCTTATCCCATAGAGTCACTCATGTTGATCTTGTAGAGCTTGATATGCTAGATTTTGATGTTATTCTTGGGATGGATTGGTTGCATGCTTGTTATGCCTCGATTGATTGTAGGACCTGAATGGTCAAATTTCAATTCCCAAATGAGCCTATCCTAGAGTGAAAGGGGCGAAATTCTATGTTTCGAGGTCAATTTGTTTCTTATCTAAAGGCTAGAAAGATGATCTCTAAGGGGTGCATTTACCATCTTGTTAGGGTGAGGGATATAGATTCTGAGACCCCTACTCTTGAGTCGGTCCCCGTTGTCAATGAGTTTTCGGAAGTGTTTCCCGATGACTTGCCCGATATTCTTGTATGTAATGTATGCTAAGGGCTTGTATGAGGTCTCTCGGGGTCTTGTACGTCATGTCACATCTAGGGGGTACCTTGGGTCGTGACATATACATATACAATTCAACAAATATACATATAAAGTTCGCCTGTCTCCACTCTCTGCCTTCTCTCGCTCGCCTCTCTCCTCCCTCTCCTAATATCGCTCGCCTCTCTCCTCCCTCTAACATGTAGCTACGAATCGTAATGAGCAAACTATAACTATGGAGCCTAATTAAGTTTATTTTAGTGGCTATTTGCAAAATTTCCTCATAATAAAATGGGTTAGCTGTTTGATCCTTTAACTATAACAATAATTTTAAAAAAAGTTTAATAATTTTATTTATCAAGATTAATTACTTGCATTTATCTTTATGTAATTTCTTAGGATAAATATTTTTGATACTATTAGCGCATAAAATTTAAACTAAAAAAAAACATGTACATATTTGGTCATAAATTTCAACTTTATATGAAATATATGAAATAAGAAATAAAGATAAAATTATATTTAATTATACTTTTTCTAAGAAAAAAAAAAGGAGAAGTGCATTCAATGAAAAGTGTAATTGTATTTAATTATACTTTTTCTAAGAAATAAAAAAGGAAAAGTGCATTCAATGAAAAGTGTTTAAGAACTTTGACTAACATTTTATGATGTATTTTTCATCATATTGATATACAAAAAATTACAATTTATAGTACTTTTCATAGAGTTTTTGAATATCTAAATTTTTTGTTTAAATATATCAAATTAATGAAATATAATTTAACTTTGAAAATTAGTCAAATTGACTTTGAAAAATGCAACATGACAACTAAAAATGGTGAGAGAGAGTAAGATAGAGTTAAAAACCAATTGTAGCAAACCCCTATTTTAATACTTGAGGCCAAAAAAACAAAGAAAATTAACATTGTGGGCCCTTTAATTTACTTCCACATTATTGGTTCATCCGCCCTTTTCCCTATAAATTGAGACACCAATTCACTAGTTTTTCATCTTCACTTCAACTTTTCTTTTTTCTCAAAATTTCTTTTTAAAATTTTCTAATATGAAGAAGGGTAGTTCCATTTCTGCGATATTTTTAGTCGCGACACTTGTTATTTTACTTGGCGAATTATTTGTGACAAAAGCAGTGACATGCGATGTCCATGAGCTAATCCCGTGTACCAAGGCGATTCTTAAATCAGAGCCGCCCTCTCCATTATGTTGTGCTAAATTGAAAGAACAACAACCTTGTTTTTGTGGATACATCAAGGATCCTAAGTTGAAGCCATATATTAAGTTCAATCCTATAGCTAAAAAAGTTTTTGCAATATGTGGAGTACCCATTCCCAAATGTTAAAATTGTACTAAAAATGTTCACCAAATAGGGTGAAAATTAAATATATCGTAGAATGATCGAAATGTCATCGTTTAAGCGTTTATTGGTACTTTTTACCTAAATAAATAGTTCTACTTAATGTTTCTGATATTTTAATTAAACTTTCTTTTGCGTATATACTTTGGATCTAAATAATTATCTAGATTTATGTATGATGTTTGCTTTTTTAATACTTTTTTCTTTTGCATAGGAGGAATATAACTAGAGTAGTAAATTTTAATAAGGAGCTAATAAACGAGAAATTTTAGAGACTTTTTTTTTCTTTGAAATAATTAAAGGCAATTTTGTTTAAGAGAATAAAAGGAAGGCATATGATATAATCTCATAAATTATAGATAGAAATTTCTTTACAGAGTGCGTTTTATTACAGTGATGAATACATAGTTCTTTTTATGCAACACAAAAAAAATCAAAACGTGCTTGGCAATAAAATAAAATCAAAATATATGTTAAAGGAAATTAGCTCAGTTTTGACTTAACGCCCAAAAGACATTTTATGCATTAAATTTTAGAAAATGGCACAATGTATCAACTTGTGGAATTATTGGTGGAAAATAATAATCTTTTTATATGTTTGCATTAAATAGGCCAAACTTATCATAATTTATAACTTCTCTTTTTTTTCTAAGTAATTTGTGATTTGCATCCCTAAGTATATATAATTTTGTGGCTTACACTTTATTCTTTATCTTTTTAAGTAATTTGCATCCTAATTTCCTTAACTCTTTACAAATTCATAAAAGAGTTTCCTTTTTTGATTATTACAATGATAAAATAGGAAATTACATATAAAGAAAAACACAAAGTAATTTAAGATAAATCTAACGATGGATATATATTACTTATATATGTTTAATTAAAAAGGAAAGCAATTTTGAATACAAGTCATTTGCTGCTTCTTTTCAATGAAAATTAAGAATAATCATTCGTTTCTAATATTTTATTTTATTTTTGTTGGAGTGGAATTTTTCTGTTTGTAAGTCGATGAGAGCGTTTGTTTCAGTATTTGTTTTTTGGCTTTGTACATGTATAAAGAAAAAAAATTCAAAATAATCAATTATATATGATGTTGGTAGAAAGTAATTTAATTATATTATTATTATTATATTTTTAAATCCTCCCGAATATAATACAACTTGTTATTTTTCTATTTTATCCCTATAAATAATTGAAAGGGAGAATCTTTATGATTTTGCAATAAACTAAAGAGATTAGAGTGCAAATAATTAGAAACAATAAGATAAGATGTAACATGTAAGTAACAAAAAATCATACATTAGAGGTGCAAATTATGTATACTCTTTTTTTTTCTTTCAAATATGCATCTCTCTCCTCCATTTTTCTCTTTATTTTATTCCATCTCTTTAAAACTCTTCTTTATTTTCCCCTCTTTCATTACATCATCACATTAGTGGTTTAGAACAATCAAACACAAAAAATTAAAAATTTATAAATAAAAAAAATGAAAATTCAGAAACATGGATTAATCAATATTCAAAATTCTGAAAAAAATAATAATATGGGATGCATTATTAGTATGTATAACTAGAGTAATATATATACACATATTATTAGTATGCATACTAGTATGCTACATTGTTGGAGTAATTTGCATACATATTAATGTATATCAGTATGAATTAACACATATTTACTTGAGATACATTATGCTAGTATACATACAATATATATAGTACGGTATATATATATCACATTTTGAGTTGAATGGTATTAGTTATCATATTCCACATTTCCACTACTAAATTTTTGCTGAATTTCTCACTGAAAAATGTTCAGAGGCTATTTTTATAAATATTTTGAATGAATCGGAGAGAAAAAGAAAAAATAGTATTTGTCACACCTCAAGTCCCATTGAGACGAACAGGCACCCAATGTCGTAAAGGCCTGAGAGAATCCATATATAATATGTGCTTACCATGAACTAGGACAATTTTAGCATAAAACCATCATAGATAAGCCCAAAACATATATACATGGTTTGTCATTAAGGCCACAACTGTCAATGAACCAAACATAACTCTACCTCATACATTAGTCTATAAAGCCTCCATAAGATAGACAAACTTAGTTTATGTCGAGACAGGCCCCGCCTTACCCTTAACTACTATATAATACCAAGATACATCTGCTAAAGACTTGGTTCAACCCCGAATCAACTTGGGGCTCACCAAAAGCAACCAAGTGTCGAGTGTTCCTATTGAGGAGGTCTGCTAGCCGGAATATCTATACTTGTGGCATGAAACTCACCGTCCCCTGTGAGGGACGTTAATACGAAAGAATGTACTGAATATGTAAGGAATAAAATGATCATATGTAACCAATAGCTCAAATGAAATCGGATATCAATGCATGAATATGTAGCTAAAAACAAAAGACCACCTTTGCTTACACTTGTGGGATAATGCACATTACATTCTTTTCTTTACTTTAATTTTCTTTACTTCGTAAATTTGTAAGGCATATGATACAAATGACCAGCTGGTGAGTGGTAAAAAAGGATGACCCATACTAGACATTTAAACCCCTAGGATGTTGTCCTCATAAATATACAATTGGGATCGACCCATGCTAGGCTCTAGCTTGCCCCTGGGCTGCCACCCTTATACACAAAATAGGATCGACCCATGCTAGGCTTTTTTTCCTTGGCTGCCACCTGCAACTATATAAATTACTCCATATTGTTCTTTAATCTTTGAGATTGTTATTTTGGTGGTCATGATTATTTTTGAGCTTTGAAACTATGGACCAGTAGTATAAGACATGAGAATATCACTTAAGACAGTTACAATGACATAATGAGCAAATACAATGCGAATGTATTATTTAGGAGTTTAAATGACACGATTGACTTAAATTGACTAAAAGGAGAATTCGTGAAGTTTGTTTTGGGAAGTACCTTTTTCATACTAGTGCTTGGAAGAGAAAAATTGCAAATCTAATAGTAATTAGATATCGGTGTACTTTGACACACGAGGGAGTGAATTAAAGGTCATTAGCTACATTGGAGATTGTACGTTGCCACTATGCATCCTTTACTAGGAAGAACACTTAGGAAACTCACTTGTTGGTAGTGATACAAGTATTAGATTTCATATCAAAGATATGGGATTGATTAGCCTTACATACCTTATTTCCTGATCAATACAATTACCACGTTTCAGCCTTCCCTTTTAGGCGTTAATCTACAATATAAGTCATGATGAAACTAATGTTAGTAGCTAATAACATTGTGGGCCTCATAAAACAGTATTTAAACACTTTACAGATGGTAGGCCCATACAACCCTTACATAAATGGTGAATCACTACAACCTCCTTTTATAATGAATACAACTTCATATATCCTTTGTCAAGACTACCCACATCAACAAGCAAGCAGCTCACTGTTTTATTCTATTTTCTAAATCTTAATTTCTTTTTTTTAAGAGAAAATGGTCAAAAGCCCCCCTAATCTATATCCGAAATTTCAACTACACACTTTAACTTTACGGGAGTCCTATCACCCCCCTGAAATGTTTAAAACTGAAATAATTACACCCTTAAAAAGCCACAACCACATCTATGTTGACCTGTGAATTTCACGCGTTTGCCACGCGGAAATTTGATTAATTTATTATTTTTTTCAATTTTTTTTATAATTTCTTTCCCCTTTCTCCTATACTCTTCCAATTCCTTCAAATCCCTAAAATTTTCTCCCAATTCCTTCAAAATTCTAATGTAACTTGACCATTTTTTTAAACACCAAAGTCCATTGAAATTGGATTGTGAGGAACAAAGATGAATAGTGATAGCGGAGTTAGTCAAGCATATTCGAGCTTTCCTCGTTGGAGAACTGAAAAACAAACTAAAAAAATTTGGGCATATCGCTGCTTCGTCGAGATTTTGCTTGCTTCGCCGGAGCTCGCTGGTCGGAGTAGTGGAGCCACAAGGTTTTGTTGTTGTTGTCGTCGACCTTGATGTGAGAACAGAGGTAGATCTTCATGGTGGATGTCTCGGAACGAGAGAGAGATGAGAGGAGAGGCGGGGGCAGAAAGGGTCTTTGCTGGTGGTTTGGGTTTCGCCGGAGGCGGCAACAGTGGTGGTTGATGGTGTGGCATTTCACCGGCTAGTTAAGCAGCGGAGAGAGGAATTGATGTAAACCCAATTTGATTTTTTTTTCAAATCTGATCCAAATCCTTTTTTTTGGGTGATACAAATACATGTCATTTTATATTTAATTGATTTGATTGGTTTTTAAAAGTTTTTTACATCAGAGTTTAAAAGCTTGTGTGAAATCAACAATGGTGAATCCGGTGAAGATGGTAGTGGTAATGACGGCTTAGAGATGGTGAATGGTGGAGGAATTTAGTTTTTGTTGCTATGGAGAAGAAGCACAATAAATAAGAAAAAAAATAAAAATACATATATTTATAAAAAGAGATATTAAAAATAAAGTTTTAATATTTGTTTTTTGTGCTCACTCTCTCAAAGAAAGTGAAATACACTCACTTTGCCAGCTAAGCACTCAGGGAGGTAATAATTTCAGTTTTAAACACTCCAGGGGGGTGATAGGACTCCCGTAAAGTTAAAGTGTGTAGTTGGCAATCCGGATATAGGTTGGGGGGGCTTTTGGCCATTTTCTCTTTTTTTAACTTCACACTTAACCTTGAACTTTATGCTCCATTACCACCTTACTATCTTGAGTTTAAATACTTTCATCGAGATTAACTTGACACTATATGTATTGAAATGTATGGGGCATCACAACACCTTCCGATCTAATTCAAATCATCACTGCTCATATAAGAAACTTGGTCCCTCATCTATACGATAAGAATATGTCAAATGTCATAAGAATAGAATCAACATATGTATAGTGTCAGGTGTTACAATAATGTTTTCGTAGGAAAAAATTCAGAAGTTTTTCATTATTTCAATGAGAATTTTTTTCTCATCATGCATGTTTTCAATGAGTTGATTCACTAGAAAATCAGTGAAAAAATTATGTTCTATAGCATAAATTTCTCACTAATTTACAATTTAAAAAAACCTTTATTTTAATACTCAGTCAAATAAACTACAATGTTATAGTACTGCTCCACAATAAAAGTGTTTCTACAATTTTACTTTGTCATGTCCTAACTTGTTTAACCATTTGTCCCATTTAGATACAGCTCTGCCCTGTCCTATTTAACCTTATTTAGCCCCGCGCTTGGTTTATTATTTATTGTTGTTATCAAAATTTAGTATCTCTTTAGATTTAATCATTTTAACATCATCTTCAACTTTTTTTGTGTTTTAGTAATTTTCTAATTTATTAGTTGCTGATTGTTTTGTAATGGTACTTTTATTATGTTAAGAATGTTTAACAAAAATATATAGCATGTATTAGATATGAATTATGATTTAAAAAACCTCTAAAATACATGATTTGAATACTGATGTAAGTTTAGCATTCACAATTAATTAAACCTTAATCAGAATTACTAGCTTGTAATTCAATGTATTCTGTGTTGTTTAAATATGCGTACTCCAAATAACATGGTCTTTACATTCCTAATTCGATAAGGTCAGATGGTTTTCTTTGCCTCAATTTGACAAATTGCACCCGTGTACAACGTATAACAATACTCTTTATTTGTGTGCCTTTTACCATTTTCGCTCAGTCTTTTAACAATCGGAAATTATAATCGTAGAAATAAAGTCTATTACCATTTCAATCATCAAATACAAGAGTGACCCCTTCTCATAAATCATCAAATACAAGAGTGACCCCTTCTCATAAAAAATTTGATGAAATAACTCACCCCACTAGCTGAGAGCACTAATGTCATAGGGGTATTATGAGCCAAATGTTTGATCATCAAGGATTGTTTAGATATTGGACCCCTTTAAAGGATCTTGTGGGTTATATGTCTTTCAATGCTTTAATAATTCCCAATTAATGCACATCATTGTTTTTTGTTTTATAGGTGGGATAGAAGTACTAGCTAGAGCAAATAATTATGATGTTGATCGCAATTTCCTCTACAATTATTGTTCAAGCTTATATTAATCACAATTATGATATTATATTGTGATGCATTAAGTTTACGGTAATAATGACTTGTAGATCAGCCAAACATTTCCATTTCTTTTTTCTAATGTTAATCAATATACTCCTAACTCCCTACATTTAATTATGAGAGCTATGAGATTCCGTGACTTTCTAAGACGATAAAAAAAATAGATTCTGAACCTAACTCAATCTTAATAGTTAGTTCGTAAGGAACGAATTGTCCAAGATCATATACAGACATAGAACCCCATCTCACTTGTGGGACTCTAACGATCCCTGCATGCCCAAAACTGGACATCTGAAGTGTGGACAATATAAGATCAGAGGTCTAATATCAAAAATAATGAATCGGAATGGGTCTGACTCTATACCATGTAAAGAAAACGATCTTGGACCTAATTCAACCTCAAAAACTAACTAGCTTATGAGGAGAGGATTGTCACAGATCATATAAGAAGACCTAGAACTCCGGCCCACAAACGATTTGAAACTCTAACAGAAATAATAACTATTATTTGAGTATTAGACTAATGGCAAACAAACAACACTAGAGATCCAGGGGATGCATTATAGCACTGGTCACTTGCCATTATCTGTCAAGGTGACTCCAAGGTGATGGAAGAGCCAACTTTCTATTCTATTGGATGGCAAAATTGCACCCTTTCTGGCTCTACAAACCTCATGGGAGCAAATTAATATGAATCCACACCTATCACCTTATTTATTCCGTTAAAGGATAAAAGAAGAATTTTAATAAGTATTAAATTATTTTTAGTTATATAAATATGACATTCTTTTGAAAATAGACTAAAAAAAAATGTATCACTTTAATTGAGATAGATAAAATAATTATAATTTGGTGTGTTTGACATGAACATAAATGTAATGTTTTGTTGAAAAATAAATGATCAATTTGTTACTTATAACTTTTTGGTGTTAAGTAAAATAAGAAATATTATCTAAAATATATATGTATATACTTTAGGCAAATAGTATGAAGATGAAGATAGGGATAGGAGTACCAGTGGTGGGGAAGGGGGGCTATTGGGGGTGGGGTGGAAGTGACAATTAATGTGGAATGCCTCAATTAAACTTATTTTTCTATTTTTACTACTCCTAATAAAGTCATTTTTCTTATTATTTTTAAGAAATTCGTTACTTTCATTAAAAAATATTTTCTAAAGAATTCAACAAATCGACTATAAAAAAATAAAACATTTTCCATCATACCAAATACACGCTCAAGTGAGACTTAAGTTACTCTTTATGTCAAACAATAGTTGTCACTATTAACTTGACACATATCTTAAAAAATAATAAATAATAGGGGTAATATTACTATAGTACCGTTTGAATATATTAAATTTAATGCTTTGAAAAATATATTAGATATTGAGTAGTATTTAATAGCAAGGCAAAATAAACATAAAGTGTAAATTATATCTTGATTTTTCAAACTGGACAAATATTGTTGGACAACTATTTTTAGTATAGTGAACGAGTAAAGATGGACGGAGGGAGTACATAATTATCAAAACTTGCAATGAAGTTTGAGATTGACCAACAATGTGGTAATTATTTAGGATTCAATTCAACGTATTTAATTTTCAGTATGGATTCAAAAATCAATTTTTATTTAATTTCAAAAAGTCATTTTCTTTATTTCAGTTGATTTTGTTGATGATCACTCAGTTAATAGTTATTATCATTTTTTTTATTGAAAAAAAATCTTATCAAGAAAAAAAATAATTTTTTGAAATAATAATTATTAATTGAATTGAAAAAAAAAAATCAACTCTTTTTAAAATAATCATTTATAGTTATCCTCTAAATGACCTATTTAACAAATCGTCGGTCTATAAAAGTTGAACATTTTTAGTATATATTCGTTGATACAACACTAAAAAGTTGTGATAGAAGGATTAATAATTCTTCTTATAAATTCGGATTTATCGAACTCTAAAGCAATATCAAACATACGACAGAAAATTCAAAAACGAAAAAAATCCAAAAGTGCCAGATCAGCATCCCATCAGCATTTGAACCGTTTGAGAAAGAACCTCCATCAGATATACATTTGTCAACATATTATGCAACACTTTGAAAACGCAAACACACCTATATTAATAACCCAATAAACCCTCCCCTAGTTCCTTATGTTCTCAAAAAAAAAATCTCTCTATTATCGGGATCCGAGACGAATTTAAAATTTAAATATTTATAAAAAAAATTAATATATATAATTAGTATTTTTGCATAAGCTACTTGATTTTTGTAAACAGAGATGGAATTAAAATGTGAAGTTAGTAAATTTTTATATAGCTATTGAAGTTAGTGGTGGAGTCAGAATTTCACAAAGGAGGTTTAAAATTTGAAGAAGTAGACACACGAACTAGCTGAAGAGAGTTTGACAGCTGCTATATATACATAAAAATTATTTTAACCATATATTAATAGCACACAAACATATATTACTCATTTTAAACTACAAGTTTCAAAAAAAAATCTTTCTTTTATAAATATCATGTCAAGTCAGATTACATCATATAAAATGTGACTGAGGAAAGTATGATAATAACTGAATTCACGTGTAAATATTCTAAATATTTATCTCGATATAAAAAAAAGTCACTGAATTTCCGTAAACCTTCACATTATACACCGAATCCGCCCCCCTACCCCTACTCGTGAATTATATACATGCCTCTAGATCCGCCCCCGTTTAGATCTTCACTATGCCTACGTTTGCTCTTACGCGGCGGGTCGTTCTAAAAAAGCCCTCAACTTTCCTCTGTTTTCTACTCAAGCACCCCAATTAAGCTCTCTATATAAATACCAATCTTCATATAACTAAAATTTCATCTCCATCTTTTTTTCTTCTCTTTAGTTAGAATTATTTTTCTTAGAATTATTGTATGTACAATTGACTAGTAGTAACAACTCACTTATAACAATTACAACCATATAACATATAGATTTCCGAATCTAGAAATTCATTTCGGCCAATTGAAGATTTTATATGTTAACAAGTCGTCTCGCCATGGCCACCACCGACCTCTCTGTAGTCTTACCCCGTGTCCTCATCGTCTCTCGACGAACCGTTCGCAAGAACAAGTTTGTTGATTTTGTTGGTACGCTATTATCTTTTTTTTTGTTTCATTTTATGTGAAGGAGTTACTATTTGCAAAGTGAAATAAATTTTTTTATTATAATTTGACATATACTACCTTATTTTAAAAAAATTATACTCAAATTCAAAGTCAAAATTATTATTTTGACCTTCATACTCTGAACGTCTTAACATAAATCAAAACAAATAAAGTTAGAATCTTGCATTTTCAATTATCATTTTTGCATTTTCTTGGATGACCTTATTAGAATTTCTGATTCCGTCACATTATTAATGACAAATAATGTTTATTTCTATTTTTCAGGAGAATATCATCTTGATCTTATAGTAAGCTATGGAGCTGTCCCAGTTATTGTACCTAGAGTTTCAGGGGTTCATATGTTATTGGAAAGCTTTGAACCAATTCATGGAGTTCTTCTATGTGAAGGAGAAGATATAGACCCTTCTCTATACGAAGACGAATCCAATCATCTGTCTCCTGAAGAAATCGAAGAAATTCGAAGACAACATGTGAGTGATACAGCCATTGACAAAGAAAAAGACACCATTGAGCTAAGATTGGCAAAGCTCTGTCTTGAAAGGAACATACCTTACTTGGGAATATGTCGAGGGTCGCAGGTATAGTCAAATTTCTCTATAACAACGTTATAATGAGAAAAGTAACTTTCGTAGTAAAAATAGGAAAAACGAATATTCTCATTGAATATTAATTGTCTCTTCTCCACCCTCTAACAAATTTCACCCCTACCCTTACCCTCATAGCCCCCAACCATACAATCCCACACTCCTAACCCCCACCCACACTTCTCATAATACTGTTTGTATAGATTATACATAAATATTTTTAGAAAATGTTTTTAATTCACATACTAAACACAAAAAATAAATAAGAAAATTACTTATTTTCTAGCAAAACAATTACCTTTATCCCAAACACATCCTAAATCCTTTGATCCGTCTTTGGAGGAGGACGCAATGTTCAACTGACTTTAGTATTTTTCATATACATAAAAAATATTTTATTAATATCTCCATAAATATTAAATTTTGAAACCACTATGTCAAATACAACAAATTTAGTGTCAATAAATTGAAAATTTAAATATTATCACGATTAAATTCTGAATCCACCTCTGTCTACCTGTCTTTAATTTGTAGGTACTTAATGTAGCATGTGGAGGAACTCTTTATAGAGACATTGAGAAAGATCTCTCAAGAAACCTCCCTCAAGATAAAAGGGTAGTTCACATTGATTATGATAACTATGATAATCATAGGCATGTTGTCAAGATTATTGAAAATACCCCATTGCACTATTGGTTCAAAGATTCATTAGAAGATAATAAAACGGAAATTTGTGTGAATAGTTATCACCATCAAGGAGTCAAGAAATTAGCTCAAAGATTTGTTCCTATGGCATTTTCACATGATGGTTTAATTGAAGGGTTCTATGATCCTGATGCTTATAATCCTGAGGAAGGTAAATTTATTATGGGATTACAATTTCATCCAGAGAGAATGAGGCAACAAGATACAGATGAGTTTGACTATCCTGGATGTACTTTTGCTTATCAGGTTTTTCTATAAACTTCTCACTCTTCCGTCACTATAACAAATAAAGAATTTTATGGTAATTCTTTAACAGTAATAATATAAGTATCGTCATATTATATTTAGCAATAATATATAATATAATATGAGTATTTATAACCAACACTTTATATAAATGTTGCTTAAAGCTTTAGCGACTCTGAATGTAATGACATTAAATCAATTGCCACTTAATATTTAATTGCTGCTAAATAAATTATTGCCTCTAAATGTCTCTTTTATTGTACTGTGTGTTTTTGGACAGTTAGCTTATATACAATGATAGTGTTAACGAATTTTTACATTATCAGATCACATAAAAGATAACTACATAGGATCGAAAGGTGAGATTTATAATTAAAAAATAAGATAGGTTATTCACTGCAATATGTTAATACTATTTGGGGTCGTTTGGTAGCTAGTAAAGAATTAAGCAACTTATTCATATATTAATTTCTATATAGGTTATAAAATGTTTGGTTGCTAGTTAAGAAATAAGTTATTCATGAATAAAATTAATACGGCATTTGATTTGTTATAATTTTGAAATTCGTGTAATTAATACATGTATAAGTTATGAGGAAATTTGTGTATTATATTATGTAGAATAAAAAATAAAATAATTAATACATAATATCCGCATACTACTAATACTTTCATAATTCTAACCAGCTAAAAAAAATTAATTGTATGATTTGGATAGGAGTTTTTTATTCTTTTTGGCTTATATATCATCAGTTAGTTGAATGTTATTTAATTTGCAGGAGTTTGTGAAAGCTGTAGTTGCTTACAACAAGAAGTTATCAACAAGTGTCCAAAAACCCATAAAGCTTAATCAAGAAATGGAAAAAAAGAGGAAAATTATAGTTAGAAGTTTCTCTCTTGCTAGGAATATATATGAAGGAAGCAGCCAGATGCATCCATCTAAAGAATCTGACTTGGATGTTGGGGCAGAGTTCCTAGAGGTATATATATAAAAATAATTTTATAAAATTGAGTGATCACACGTGAAATTAAGTCATTACAATAATTGATATAAGTCAATCACTACTTTAATTTAATTTGTATCAAGACTATGAACACATATTCTAAATGAGTTTAAATAATATATATAGTATATTTAGTCTAT
The DNA here is from genome assembly GCA_018342035.1 of Solanum appendiculatum. Classification (NCBI taxonomy): domain Eukaryota; kingdom Viridiplantae; phylum Streptophyta; class Magnoliopsida; order Solanales; family Solanaceae; genus Solanum; species Solanum appendiculatum. The sequence continues at coordinate 99,158 of JAGDQO010000684.1, read as the reverse complement.
TTTTATATGTGTGAGTTTGCAGAAGGTAGAGTGTACATACACTTCTAATATCTTCTATTCTAATTTGTGACCTTCATATCTTTCTATTTAAAGTTATGTCCTCGATAAGTTGAAGTTGTATCATGTTTTTTCTAATCACCTTTCCCTATTACTTTTTCGGTTTACCTTACCCCTCTTTAAACTCATCCTTGTCAACCTTTCAGATCTCCACTAGGGTATTGCACATCTCCTCTTCACATGTCCAAATCATTTCAATCCCGCTTCCATTTTGTCCTCCACAAAAGTTACTTCCACCTTATCATGAATATCTTCATTAATGTGAAAAAAAAATGTTGTTCGATTGTATTTACTTATTATATCAGATAATATGTTCATATTTCCAAATTATATGCAAATTTTATATTTTAAAAAGATCTATTTATAGATATCCTTTAAGATTTAAGTAATCTAATAGTAGGGGCAAATTCATTTGAATTTCTTTTAAAGAAAAATTACATTATTTATACATGATTAAACTTATGCTTATCATTTATATAACTTATATAATAATCCTTAATTGTGGTTTATTATGTAATATTGTAGTCAAATACAGCATTGAGTATTCAACAAGAGGCAAGGTTAATTGAGATGGGAGCCACAGTAAGAAATGGATGTTCTTACTTAGAGAAATTGAAGATGAATGAGGAGAGAGAAGGGTTAGCTAGAAAAATAATGGGGAAAATGTCTGTGGAACAATTATCTGATCTCAAGTCTTTCTACAACATGATGGGACAAATATGTTGTGAAGTATTAGAAAGAAAACTCCAAGATATTGTTAATGAAGTTGCCTCTTGATCACAACTTCTTGGATCTTTATGCATGAGATTTTGTTTTTTATTGCTTTGTTGTCAAGTCTTTATGTACTTTTCTTTTTCTCTTTGTGACATCACATGAATGGAAGTTAGTTTCTTTTTCTCTTTTAAGAGAATGAAAAACTAGTCAAAGTGTATGTAAGAGAAAATGACAAAAATATATAGTTTTTTATATTTTGAGGTGGATATAAAAGTGAAGTTTGATACCAAAGTTATTCAGAAAAGAAAAAGCTTCAAGTATTTTAGGTTTATCATCTAAAAAAAATATGAGAAGATTGAAAAGGATGTGATTCATGTAATAGTACAAAGTGGATGAAATGAAGACTTTCATTCAGAGTCTTATGAGATGAGAAAATATTACCAAAATTTAAAATAAATTTGGGGAAACTAAGCAAATATCTCATAAAAGCAAAAATAATTATAAATATATACCCCTTTATATTCATACCCCACTAAATAATTACACTATATACCCTCCAAACTAATTTCACTTAACTGATACTAAATCAGTATCATATACAGTATTGGTATCATTAAGGCTGATAATGATATCAATACAGTATATGATATTGATTTAGAACCATATACTAAGTATATATATACTCTTATAGTATCATTGACTAATGAGTAATTTTTGAACAAGAAACCTTAATGATACCACAACAATATACATATACTCTTATAGTATCATTGGCTAATGATAATTCTGAACAAGAAACCTTAATGATACCACAACAATATACATATACTCTTATAGTATCATTGACTAATGAGTAATTTTTGAACAAAAAATCTTAATGATACCAATACAGTATATATATACGATTTAGTATCAGTTAAGTGAAATCATCAACCTTAATGATACTAATACAATATATATATACTGACTTAATACAGTATATTATACTGATTTATAGGGGTGTCAAAAGAATATGAAAAACCGACCGAGCCTAATAGAACCGAACTGATTTATGTTGTTTTTTAAATAAAATCATGGACTTTTATTTAAGTGTATAACCGTCCCGAACAATTGGTATTTACATCCCTACTTTATTCAAATAACGCGAAACGTCGTGGGAACTCCCAAAAAATAATCAAATTTAAAAGAATTTAAAGAATAAAATAATTTTAAGGAGTCGCCACCTAATTTTAGGAAAACTAAGAAACCAATTAATTAACTAACAAAAATAGTCTATGAAACCAATAGATTCTAGGTAAGGGGTTCAAGTGACTCCGAAGGGAAGGTATTAGGCATCCTTCAAAATCCACAACTGTAGGTCCCGACTGAATTCATTTTTTTCAAATTGAGGAGATAAATTATAATGTACAAATGCAATGAATATGAAATGTACACAAATAATAAAGTAAAGCAATAATATAAGAAACGGCCTAAGTTTGCCTAACGTGAATAATATACAAAATAATGAATATAAAATATCATTCGAACTCTATTGGAATAGCTTCAATGGGAAGCGACCCCGGGGTACCTGTAAAGACACTTAGTAAAAGTGTTAGTAATAAATAAATATGAATAAAAATAAATGAATCAAATAATAACTTAAAAATAAAAATCCGTCTTATGAACACGGGAGGCCTTAGAAATCGACGGTAATTTCTTTATCGGCCATTTTAACATACAAAATATATAAACTTAGATTAAATTTTCGTCTTTTAATATTATGGAGGCCTCGAAAATCGACGGAGAGATTTTTTCATTGGCCAATTTTAACTATAAACACTAAATAATATGGCACTAACAAAGATAAAGATAAAATAATAACCAACAGTTTCAAAGCAACTCAATGAAAATTTCTTAGAAGAATGCATAAAATATAAGCGTAATAAAATTGTGAACAAGAATAAAACAACTCAACTTATAAATAAAAAACACATATAAATCCACAATCATACTTGAAATGGTGAACAAAATAGAACAATTATATGTATTACTAATGTCAATCAGTAAAACATAATAATAATAGATAATTTTAAATAAAAAATAACAATGATAACAACAATATTGAGACAAACCAAAACAACAACTTACGCTTTTCCTGAATATAATTCATTTAAGCAAATAAATAACTCAGAGATTCCAAATGGACATGAATTTCAACAATAAAATAAGATAATCAAAATTAAACATAAAGTGGCAACAATGATAAAATATATTGTACTAGAGAATACAACTAAATTATTACTTATGACAAAACTAAAAGACACTCACATTAATTCCACTAAAACGGACATCAACCGTAGCATTTCAACAAAGTAAAACAAATCGGAAAAGATGGAGTCTGCCGGAAAATCACAATAATCACTAAAGAGTCATGAAAAATAGAAATAACAATATAAAAATCACACCAAACAACCAATTATTTAAGAGATAAAATAACAATAAATAAGTTATTGAAGAGAAAAATACCAAATCACTGGAAAATACAAAACACATTCACTAAAAATTAAAGGAACCTTAAAATTAATCAAAACACAGACAAAATAGTATCCAAATGGAGCAATAAATGACAATTGAAAGTAGGATGCAAAATACCCATACTCCGGACTGGTTTGGTCGGAGTTTCGTCGGATAAATGATGCTTGGTCGAGCTCTTGTGGGGTTCTTTTTGGTTGTGTTTTCCGGTCGATTTGGGTGGGGTTTCAGGTCGAAATTTTATGGCTGTTTGGTGGTGGTTTTTGGTCCGTTCTTTGTTGGAGAAGATAATTTTGATAGCTGATTCCGTCGGCGCGTGGTTGGAGTTGAGCGATGGTGGGTTCGCTATTGTTTGTTGGAGTTGTTTGGTCGTTGTTGTGGTGGTTTTGATGTTGTTTGCTGGAAAAGGTGAAAAAATGAAGGGAGGGGTTTTGGGTCTGATTAGTGTGAGCTTTGGAGGTCGTTCTGGTCACTGTTCGCTGCTGGTGGAAAATGGGAATCGAAAATGGAGGGTTTTGGTTGCCGGAAAAGGAGGGGGAAAAAGAACAATGGGATCTTTGAATGGTGGACTCGCCGGATTCCGGCGAAACTCCGGTGAGATTGTCACCGGAAAATTATGAACACTAAAAGAATTTATTAAACCCTAAAAATCTAAAAATTACCCTTAAAATTTTATCCACCCCTTAACTTAATGACCAAGCTATTGTTTAAATAGAAAATTGAAAATCACCGATAGTACAATACCATTATCTTAAAACCATGGGCCAAAACCACCCGTTAGTAAAATATCTGTGTATGAAATCTTATCCAGTTAATAAAATATCTGTGTATGCAAATCTTATCCATATTTGAATAAATTTCTAGACTGCGCAAAATATCATGGCATGTAAAAAAATGCAACTCAACAGAAAATTGTAGTTTAATAAAACTGACACAATATTCACAACATATTCGACTGATTGTGATAAAAATAATATAATCAAAATTAACTAAAATTCAAAATAAACTAATAAAAATCTTAATATTTTGAAAAATAAGAATAACTATTGATAGATTTATTTAAAATTATAAAAATGTATTTTGAACAATTTAATAAATAAAACATAAAAGTTATGAATTTTAAAAAATGTTAGGCCAAAATTGGGTGTCAACAATTGGGATAGTCTTTTTAATTTATGAAAAAAAACCAAAAAACTCTCGAACCGAACCTAATAACCTTACATGTATGTAAATGTATTTTATATATTAACAATATGTTAAATTTAATATATAAATATATTTTATAACATTTTTCAAATATAAATATAACATAGGTCCTAGGCCTCTGGTGACTAGGCGACTTTGGGTCTTTGCTCTTTAATTAGCCTTTATTTAATTAGGTTTAAAATTAAAAGATACTATAATGGATACTCTATCAAACAATACAACAAAACTTATGCAAACACTCCTATTAAATGTTTAAGATCAAATAATACGGCTACAAGATTTTAAATTCTTGTCTTCTTGGTGAAGAATTAAAGTGCTTTTTTGAGAAGATATTTGGGAAAGAAATTTTTTAATAGTAGTATATTTTGAGATGATATTTTAAAAGAAAAAAAATCAAAAATTAACCGAACCATACCGATACCGAATAGAAACCGATATGATTGGGATGGTTTTAAAATATAATTTTGGTTATGTATTATAAAATACCCGAAAAATTGGGATGGTACAATTTTTTAAAAATAACCGACCGAACCGTACCATTGACACCCCTACTGATTTAGTATCAGTTAAGCGAAAATTATCAGCCTTAATGAATGGGGGGTATGGACTGTAATTATTTATGAGAATGGATATTTCTTGAATTACTTTAGGTAAGATATGAACATGTAATTATTTGGGAAACTTACATAAATATGTTATATTAAGAAAATATTTACCATTTATAGCAATAACATTTTTTTTCACTTTGACATTTATAATACATTTATAATACAATTTTAATACATATTACATAGAACAATTTATAAAACACATATAATAGAAGTTTTATTGATGGAAAATACATTTATCACACATTTTAATACACTTATAAAACATTGTGTCAATGTTCTTACCAAACAAGCATGATATGTTTTAAAACATCTTATAATACATCTATACTGCATACGTGATTCACTTTTAATACATAGTGTAAATTTTCATAGTATTGCTATGTATTACTATAAATAATAATAAATAAAAAGTATCGCTAAAATCAGTAATTATTTATTATAAAGTATTTCTCCAACTAATTTTTTTAATTATTTTACGTTTTATGACCATTTATATATATATATTTTGACCATTTATATAGTTTTCACAATAAATTTTATAAAATATTATGTTAGATCAACTATATTGTGTAAGGCGGAGTGTGGAACAATTAACTATGTTGCCTTGTTGTCAAGTTTTTATGTACTTCTCCTACTTCTCTTTCTTGTGACATCACATGCATAACACTTGATTTTTCTTTTCTTATTTATTGGAATCACATGATATGGAAACATGTCAAAGTGTATCTTATCTAAGAGAAAATGACAAAAATAGTCATTTATATTTGAGTGTAGGTTGAAAATAGTTATCCTTTAAATGGAAAAATTATATAATTAGATATGCTTCATTATCATATATACTATTATTACTTATATTTTTAAAATATTACATATTTTAGCATTAATTAAGAATTTTCTATCATATATTGAGGAAGATACACTTAGATACATATATTTTTGCTACTAGATACACTAAAATATAGACAGAAGCGAGCTAGATAGAGAGGGAGGCGAACGAGATTTGTTATGCATTCTAGATACTAAGAATATCAAATACACACAATTACATGTATTTGTATGTATCTGGTGTGATTCACATATATCTGGGATACCAGATACGTAAGAGAGTGGTGAGCGATATGGGAGAGATGCGAGCGAGATTTGTTATATATCCAGCTATATACAGATCCACTTGAATATAATGTATCTAGAACAAATTACACCTAATTTGATTTTTGACCCCATGTATCCCCAAATACATGTATCTGGACGTAGCAGGATGTACCAAAATCTGATAAAATACATAATATTGCAAACTAGAGTGTATCTAAATTATTAGCTCATAAACTAGTGGAATTTATATAAGTTCCCCTTATTAAATATCCATTGAACTATTTGATTTTTTAAGTTTGTCAAAAATTAACTTTCTTGGTATCTATTAAATATTTAATAATTTTTGTTCATTATATATAATGAAAATAGTGAATTTTTTTAAATTAATTATAAAGACCAAAAAAGTCCCATGAATTTCATAAACTAAGCAACATATAATATACTCATACTACAACGGATATTAAAAAAATATAAAAATATCTAAGAAATTACACCCTTTGCACCCGACGTTAGAAATAAATAAAAAATAACATACATTATTAAATTTATACGTTTAAATGTAAGTTCCTACTAATATTCTTTCGCTTTTCATAATTTTCGTCAAATATAACAGGTAGAGTTTGATAAATATTTTACGGGACCAAAAGAATAAAATGTTGACAAAGTTAGAAGACCAAAAACTATTCAATGCATATATACTTAACCTGCAAAAATCTTTCCATATTTTCTCCAAAATCTTTCAACATTTTTTCCGGCTAAATTATCTTCACTAGTTCTTCATTGATGTCATGTTTCAGTGCCAAATTTTATTTACTTATTGAGTTCTTCATCGATGAAGTTCGATATATATATATTGTCTGATATAACTTTAACAGTGATATACATGATATACACTATTATACATCTTACCAGATTGAGAATATATGATGTAACAAATTTTAAAGAAGAATCTAGATTTTTGGAAGGAAACAAGCATGAAATTGAGATTTAAATATTCATTTCCAACGTGTAATTAGGTGTTCTCCTATTTTTAATAGGGAAAATAATACAAATCCCACTAATTTAGAGACTAATTATATGTATTCCTGTGAATTTTTAATATTATAATTACTATCGTATTTTGATTCCAGAGACATATATTTAAGATACAATATGCTAAGATAATACATTTATAAGGCTTTAGTTGCTAAGATTAATTTTTGGCTAAAATCTTGTCAATATCAATTGGGGTTATATGTAGATGTAAATATCCCTAAATTATAAGTCCCTAAAAATTTATACATGCAATTTGCTTCTTGTACCAAAAAAGCCAAGTATTAGATTCTTATAGTTCGAGTCTTCTTATTTTTAATTCTTGTACAAATAATAATTTCAGTGGGCAAAGTAGACATCTTTTCATTTTTTTTGGAATCTTATCTGAGTGAAGCTTGTAAAAAACATATTTACTCGTAAGAACATATTATTTAAAAGTAATGGGCCAAAATTCTGTAACAAATTAAACACAATTAATAGTGATGGACGATATTTGTTTTCAGCTGGGATTGTTACATGTGTTAGTTATGTGTTACTACGGTGGAACTGTTTTTCACGTGACAATTCATGTGGCAATTTATTTTTTTTGCAAAGGAGAGTGTAGTACACACACCATAAGATATTATTCAAGGCGTGTTTCTCAAATTTATAAGTGATATATAGTTTAGGTATATTTCTTATACACCAAATAGATTAGGCGTGAAACTAAAAAAATGGATAATTTAAGTGTGTTTTTTGGCACTTTTAACTTCAAAAGTTCCTCTCTACACCATTGTTTTAAGGTGATTTTCATCTGAAATTTCATCATTCAGATTCAACAAAAAAACAATTAAAAAGCTCTTTGGTTAATTTGAGCTAGTTTTTGACTGATTTTCAATCCTAATTGTGTAGTTAATTTTAAATATGTTTAAATATTGTATATATCATATATTAATATTAACATTGTTATAAAATTGAGCCACGGGTGACAAATTAAATTGAGTTTAAAACCTTGGATTACAAAAGATTCAATTATCATCCTATATTTTCATGTAAATCCAAGAAGACATGTGAGCATTTTTTTTAAATCAAAATAAAAGGTTTATCTCTGTAATTGTGACGGATGCACACATATACCCCTCTTCTTCCACAATAAGAAATTGTTAAAATTTCAAAAAAAATAAAATAATTAAGGTTAAGGTATATGAAATCTATACACATTTCATACACATAATTTCTACACATTTCATACAATCAACTATGCAATAAAAAACATTCACATTGAGAGAAATATGTATATATATATTTAAATTTGAATTTTCTTGAAGGACAAGAGAATTCAAAGCCAAACTTGTGTTTAGAGGTGAATTAAAGCTTACTAACATGATAATTTAGAGTTTCTAGCAAAATCTATGAACCTCACATGTTCGATAGAATTTCTTAGTCATTATTTTTATGATTTAAGTTTTTAGCTAATTTAGTTTTTACATATTTTGGTTTTAAATAAGAAAGCATTAGTTATACATGTATTCGTAGCAAACTTACATAACTTTTATAATTTCAACTTTCCTAACAATACAAGTCCACGTGAACCATGAATCATTACATGTCACATGTGTTAAAATATAAATTTATTAGGATCAATTGATTATCATCATTGCCAGAAGCTATAGCTGATAGCAAATGCATAACTTTATTTCTTAACTAAGTTCAGTAAGCAAACAACATATTCGATCATGATTCCGATCCAAGCTACCTGACCTCTAGTGGACCTTCCCATAGGCCGAATGATGCCTTAAGGATATTATATAAGTCGTACTCTAATCATTCACATAAATTAAAATAGAAAAAGTATTTCACAAGGAATGAATATTTATTCATATTGTTTAAAAAATATTTAATGCCACTCCGGCCCCTCTATTGTCTAAAAAATAGCCTATTCAACCTTAATGGTCACTCATTTATTACACTGTTTTTAGCTACGTACTACTACACAATTTTTAGACGAAACACAAAGAATCCATGGCCGCCCCCTACCCAATAAAGTTTAGATCTCACTTTCTAAATCCATATTTCCTCCTTTTCTTTACCGACATTCTTTCTCCTTCCGGTCGTTCAATCAATCGATACGATTTTTGCAAAATTATTTTTGCTAAAACTTTAGCAGTTTCATGAAAACTCGCTACAGATATAAAATTTTGAGTATCGAGAGATTTTAAAATAAATATTCCATTGATATACTCTTAAATTTATATCATCTTCTATTCAATTCAATTCAATTTCAATGGCGACTTTGCAAAAATTCAAGCTATTAGCAACACAATGCGCGGTAGCAGGGAGTCCGACTCGAAGCCCAACGACAAGCCCAGTCATTCACCTCCGTCGCCGGAAGACTCTTCGTATGCTCCTCAGCCGGAGCGGAGGCGGCGGTGGCGGTGGAGTTGGTAGTTCGGTGTCGCAGGGAGACGATGCTTCGCCGGATCGGATTTCCGGTGATGGAGATTCGCCGGATCAAGTAAAGGAATTGGTAGGAAGCCATAAGCTTAAGGATTTGTTCGTTTCGTCTCCTCCATCGCCGGAAAATTCGAGACGGGAATATTCGCCGGAAATTGATTGTGCCGGAGGAGGTATTGGATCGGCGGTCCGGGGAATTGGAGTCCGGTCGATGCGGCCGTTGTCGGCGACATTCCGGCAACGGTTGCTTAAGAGGGTTTGGCGACCTATGCTTGTGAGTATACCGGAATAATTAAAATTGGGAATATTGTATTAGTACTAATAGAGATGATTTAGAGAATAAATAAAAGTTTTGAATCATCTTTTAATTCTATTTTTTATTTAATTTGCGGTATATCTTTTGAAACTAAAAATTGTATTATCATGTCAGATGTTATAAAAATAAGATTATAAATTTTAAAAGATTACATTAGATTGTAGAAAACTAAATCGAAATCGATAATTCGAAGCGAAATAAATCATTGATTTTTGGATAATTGGTTATCACTTTAACGATTTCTATAATGGTTATGATTATTTTTTTTATTATCAGATTATTGATTCTTAAAGATTTGAGGTTTTTTCTTAATGGGTTGATCAATAATCTCGTAGTAAATTAATAAATTATATTTATATGATTCGGTATATAAGGTCCTTGATTTTGAGTTTATTTTTATATTTTTATTTTTTGCAGTCTCAAACTTTCGGTTATTCTACCATATATCAGTATTGCTTTTGAACGACATGCAATCTGAATCTATCAACTCATGTGCATAGTTTATTTGATTTGTTACCAAGTTTCTAAGTGATTTTCAATCATTTATTTTTTGTGTCAAGTCTTAATGGTTAAATCGATAACCGAACCAATATAGATCAATAACTGATAAATCGATAACCGAATCATATAGATCAATAATTGATAAATTGATAACCGATAAGTCAATATCTTAATTGTTTTATAACAGTTTTGCATATCTACAAATCGATAATCAATCAATCAAATCGATAAACTTTAAAAACGAACTAAATCGATCGATATACAACATAACTTTACTTAATATAAATTAGAGGGAGTAACATAAACAATTTATATGAAACGGAGAAGGTACACTTTTTTGTTATGTTCCAATTTACTTTTTTGTTATGTTCCAATTTTGGTGGACATACTAATTGGTATTTGTACGGTTAGGAGAAACAATTATTGAATGAAATAATCAAAGTGCATTTAAGATCAAACTCGATTGTCATAAATAAAATTGAGAAATACCGACAAGCATTATGTAGGCTTTTTTTTTTTACTTTTATTTATTCATTTTGAATTTTGCACCTTTTAAAAAATATTAATTATATGAGTATTTATCATAATAGTCATATTAATTAATCTATTTTTTTTTTGAAAAATAACTTAATAAATAAGTAATTAATACTAAGAATAAAATAAGAAAAAAATAATTATTTTTTCTTAATATGTTAAAAATGACATATTAACATATTTATACTCTAGGTGTGTCATAATCAATACCGAATAAGTAAAAATAGACAGCTTGATGTATATTTCGGTCAAGGATCTATCCAAAACAACTTCTCTACTCGTACAAGATAAGAACAAGATTTGTATAAACCTCATTTTCTTAAATCACATTTGTGAATTACACTGAATATGTTTATTATTTTATATTTCCTTCTATTCTTTATTTACTTTTAGTAATGGCAAGTTGATTTATAAACTTTTGCAATTTAAATTATGATAGATTTTAATCGCATTTCATTTTAGAATAATAACTTTAGCGGAATCGTTCAAAACAAAAAAGGGTATCCCTTCTTCGAAGGGAAAGGAATGGCATTTGCTTTACCTTGTCAAAAGTCTAAGTAGTAAATAGAAGAAAATGTCGGAAAACAAATCACTTTCTAGAATATCGAGATTGTCTTTCACCCTTCGTCTTTTGATCAGAAGGCTTGAAGTCAGATCTCGAATATGAAATTATTTTTAATAAAAAAACATTTGATCTCTCAATGTAAAATAATAATTATCTTATGCAAATTCAAATTTTGTTGAGTTCGAATATGAGTATCTGATTATAATATTGATGTTTTTAATTGATATTAAAAAGTTCAATTATATATATATATATATATATATATATATAATAATAAAATAAAGTGAGAATGACAAACATTTTATTCTTGTGGTTGTTGCTACTATTGGATAATAGTGTGACTAGATTGTTATGTAGTCGTTTTCAGCCATTAGAATATAGTGACTACATTGTTATGTAGTCTTTTTCAGCTCTAGAAGTTGGGAGGAAAATTATCATCCATGGTATCCATAAATATCATATTATTTGTTGTTGTTATTTTTTTTTTCTTCATTATTTTAGTTATATAGCATTTGAGTAAAAGTTATTGTCTTCAAGTGAATACGTTACTTATAACGTAACTTTGATTCTATTCATATATTACATTAAATTTGTATTATAATCTCATATTTGAGCATATATAATTTGAAAAATAATTCAAATATAACTTGTTTCTTGCCTAAAGGGATAAAAATACATTTTAAATTGAGATTTTCACATTGTATATCTTTATTAAAACAATAACCAGAAAATATATATTTTTCGTGTATCATTAGTAGATATGTTTTGTATATTTGACTAGCTAGCAATTATAATTGTTTTATCGAGCGATCAAATATATACTTAAAAGCTCTTTTAAATTAATATAATATTATATCGAGCGATCAAATATATACTTAAAAGCTCTTTTAAATTAGTATAATATTCTACTATAGTAAACTATGTAGTTAGTATAATATTCTACTATAGTAAACTATGTAGTGGCAAGTATATATGAGTTGGTAATTCTTTAAATTAAAACTTAAGGAAAGTGGTGATCATGGGGACATTGAAAAATAGAAGTGGCATAGATGAAAGAACATGATGGCAAAGACCAGCTGGAAAGAGATGAAAAGTTGATAAATAATTGTATAGTCTAAAGCTATGTCTTATCTAGTTTTGCCCCTTTTTGACCAAACAAATTGATGTGTGAGGTTCTCATTTCTTTAAGTAACCTATTATTATTTAAGGACAGTTAGCGCTAGGTGAATAAACTCTTCTCTTTATGATAATTTGATTTATATAATATCAAGTTTATTATATCTTTAAAATTATGAATTCATAGTTGTATGTGTATTTCACGTTTATAATGTCAAATTCGAAAGAAACTGTTGTATTTGCTCCTATCATTTGTCGACATGTTGTCCGGCATTGCCTCGTCTCGTTATGCCCTATTTTAGGTTAACTTATATTGACACACCTTGCCTTGTCTCGCTTGTAAGTTGTAATGCCCTGTGAAAAAGTCTCGTATTTGTGGTAAAAAGGATGGGTGATCTCTTTATATTGCTTGGACGATCTTCACCTCTTAAGTTAGTTTATAGGATTGAGTAAGACCCAATGTTCATTTCTTTAACGTGGTAGCGAAATAGGTAAAGGTGTTGAGATTGAATTTCACCACAACCCATTATTCAAAAGAATTTCATGTGTTTGACCTATGAAAAGAAAATATCAAACTAGCACGTCAGGGGATATGTTGAGAAAATAATTAAGTAAATATAAGTATGCTTTGTCTAATAGCTTAAGTGTAACACCCCGAAAATTTCTAAGTTAAGACTCGAACCATTCTTCATTTGTGTATAAGGTCTTACCGAGTGACTTTTAATTATTCTTAGGCATTAAGGACAATTCTTTAGAGTGGGAATGATTTTGGATATGAATTAAGGTCACTAGAATCCCCTATCACAAAGTTGAGTTGAAAGCTTTCTTACCTATTGTGTTTCAATTTGAGATTTTACTTGGGTCAACTTCAAATGACTATATCTCTCAGCATATAATGAATTAAGTGGCCCATCACCTTTTAAATTAAACTTCTTTGAATCCTCTTTCCAACGCCACCAAGTTTGCCTCATTTCGAGTTCGGAGTAAAACGTTACACCCGTTTTAGTGAAGCCTTGCCGGGTAGGTGAAGCTTCACGGCCGGCGATACGGCCCTTGAAGTGCTTCACGGGCCATGAAGCCTTAAACGGTTCGTGAAGCCTCCCTTTTAAGGAACCTCATCAGTCTTTTAAGCTAGGGTCGTTTTGGTCTTTTCCATATGTGTTTGGTATTTAAACTACGTCGTTTTAACCCTTACTCTAAGCCTAAACTACGACATTTTACACCTAATTAAGGACTTAGAAAGTGTTAATCAGTTCTTTTACGTTCATTAACACTTCAAGACATTAGCGCAAAGTTCCAAGAGGAGAAAAACTAGGGTTTCGAGCGTTCTTCGAGTTTCGTCGATTTCGCCAAGAACTTTGTTCTTTCCAGGTATGTAAGGCTATCATAGTGTTGGACTGGTTTGTCCTCACGCCCTACATCTACTTTCAAATCAGTAAAAGAGTAATCTAGGGTTCTATTCTTAGATTTGAATATCCTTGAGATGAGTTGACATTGAGTTCTTAGTTCTTGAGTTGTTGATTATTGAATTCCTATTCCTAATCATTGAATTGTCGTAAATTGTGTATTGCGATTATTGAGTTGATTGTTGATGTCAATTTTTCAGCATGAACCCTATTCTTGAGTATTCATTGAATTCTTATTGAGAATCTTTTAAACAAAATATTATTGTTTAAACTGAGTTTTGAGGAAGTAAAGAGGAGTTTGAAAAAGAGTATAAGGGAACTAAGTATTTTCCAGATGTTTTATTTTTACATCAAGAAAAAGAGTAGACTTTTTTTGAGAAAGGTTAAAAGAGTTTTCAGAAAGATTAAGTACAGAGCAGTTACCTCTTAATGAGGCCCCTTTTGAGTAATTATCTCAACCCATAATGTATTTTTACATTGAGCACGGAGAAACCTTGTTTTCTAAATGAGCAATGAGTTTCAGAGATATTTCAAAGCAGTTACCTCTTTTAAGAGGATAGTTTGAACAATTGCCTCAAACCAGAGAAAAAGTATGTTTTTATACATTTGAGCAAGAGTATATATTATTGGGAGTAGTATTGAGCACCGATATGGGGGAGAGTTCAGACAACTCACAGCCTCAATAAACCATGTCTTACCAACCTGGGTACAAGATCATACTTTTTAGATGAATCCTTAGTGCCTTCGGGCAGAGCTTAGTGGATCCACTTAGTTGAGGTGCCCTATATCCCGGCACGATATAGGACAGTTCTGGTAGCGTGGACAAGACTTTGTATCATCACGTAGCTCATAGTGATGGTCGTCGGTTAGAGAATCTACCAATAGAGTTAAAGTGTATTTTTCATGTAACACTTATTATGTTGAGTTCAGAGATGAGTACGTATTTTTGTAAAGTTAAATGATTTCATTCCTTTAATTCTTTACATTCAGTTGAGTTCATGCTATATCTATTGCAGTCCTTTCATTCAGTTATTTCTCTTCGGCTATATTACATACTCATACATTCAAATGTACTGATGTCATTCAACCTGCATCTTTTTATGATGCAGATACAGGAGTTCAGGGTCATCAACGGGCGTTCCATTGAGATCACTCTATACTCCAAATAGTTTTGGTGAGCCTCCTTGCATTCCGGAGGACTTCACATTTACTTTTAGTTTAGTTGTTTTGAGGTGTCGTGAATCTTATCTCGACACCTATCTTAAATATTAGAGGCTTCATAGATAGATAGAGTTGAAGAGTCTTTCAGTATGTATATTTCCTTGAGATTTTTTTGCAAACTATTATACTTGTGTTATTGAGTATTTTACAGACAGTTTGAGTTGAGTATTTACCTTGAGTTTAAATGTTCAAAAATTCTATTTTAAAGCCTTTTATCGCTTGAGTAAGTCTTCCGCTAAGTAGTCAGCCAGGCCAAGGGTTCGCTTGTGGACCATCAATGATTCTCGAGTGCCGACCACGTTCAGGGTGTAGGCTCAGACGTGACATTAAGTTTTATATAGATGGTCATACATTTCAACATGGTACGAAAACAAGATCTCTTGATTCTAATTATTCATCAGCACTTCACAGTTCTACAATTTTGGGCCTTCTTAGAGATGAAGGAAATCACGTGAGATTCGGCCCCTTATTATTATTTATAGCGGAACTTTTAAAAAATTACAAAAATTGTACTTCCTTTATTTTATATTACTTGGTACATGTTGACCTGATACATCCCTTATTCATATAATACGGAGTATCTTTATGCAAATATTCAACATGATAATTTTTCATAAATCCACATAAAAATAATAGAGAAATCTCATATTTCTTTATCAAGCATGCAAACATAATTTATTAACATCAAGTTAATATCTTTGAAAAATGTAATGAGTAAAGATATTTGAGATCCTATTAATTAATAGAGGTAAAATGGTAAACTTACTATAGCAATCAATATTTTCTTAATAGGTGTGCCAAGTCAAAATTTGATAAGTAAAAAGGGATAGAGGGAGTATCATCTAAGTAACATGCAATAAATTGAGTATTATAGTGATAATTATTCAAACCAAACATGTATACATAGAATGCAAATACTTATAAATACATATCGTATACATTGTATGACAAAGAGAAATTAGAATACATGCATTCATATAGAGTATATGTGTTATATTTGGATTAACTGAAGCATGTTAAATACAAATAATTTAATCTAAATGTATTATTAGACGTGAATCTATTTTTTTTAACAATTGTTAGTATTTCTTTTCATGGATTTTGAATGTGTATATAGTATTATATGTTGATGCAATTTCATCATCTAGACATTTGTCTATTTTTTTTATAAAAATCATAGATGACAATTTGGATGTCAATTTGGGTGTCATTAATAAAACCAGCCATGCTGAATGTCATTATCTACACTTGATTAATGAGTGTATACATTTAGATCACTTTTGTATCCAACTAACACAGAATAATCTTTCATCCCGTGAATATCAACAATCTCAAGTTTTTTCATTAATTCATATATATATAAATTTTAGCTCATGTTTACGTTACATATTCAGGTAGTTAACTTTGACGATGAATTTTAATTTTCATAGCTAGTATGCTACTATACAATATACCTATTGTTTATTTTTTATTTTTGTGACTAAAATATAATTACGTAATTAATATGTCGCTATTTAGCTTCTAAAAATGGATTGTTGCTAAAATTCATTGTCATTTCCTACTTTTTGTAGTGATCTACAGGTGGCTATTGGAGCCACTAAATTTTTTTTATCGATGACCATTTAACAAAATGGAGACTATTCTTTTTTAAATTTATACAATAAACAATGATTGTTTTTGAGCCATCTTACTCATATTTCTAACATTCACAAAAAATTATGTAATGTTTTAAAGAATATTCAAGGTTAACATAATGATTTTATTAAATCTCATCACCTAGTATACCATATAAAAATATTTGATACAACTTTCACAAGTTATGAAAGATTAAAATTTATTAAACTAATCAAATATAATTCAAACTTTAATTATGATGAACAGGCTTGATCAGAATTAACAAAAGGAAGGAAATGATGCTTTTCTTGTAACATAATTCTTAACATTAACAATTTGATACACATTTTTAATTAGTACTTTAAAGTTATATCAAGTCAAATTGTGTCTTTAAATCTGAAAAAGAATTATTGGTTTGGTAAATGGTTCCCAAAAGTTGTTTTGAAATAATATTTGACAAGCACTTCGAATGTGACTATCTAAAACATAGTCGTAATTTTAAAAATTATTGCAAACTTAACCACTATGGTAATCACACACTTCTTCCGATTGTTCTTTCACGTTGGATGGAGAGATCTCAGTGTAATATTCTTATCATAAATACTAATTTACTTTATAGTTTGAAACAATTATATATTATTATCTTACTTATTAATAATTTCGTTCGGGATTTCAAGTCAAGAACATCATTCCTTTAAATTTAAAGTCAGATACATGTATCTGGAATATCAAATACATTTTGAGATACAAATGCATAATAAGAGAGGCGAGAAAGACAGGGAGAGAGGAGAGAGGCGAGCGAGAAATTTAGTGTATCTCAAATACATGCGAATCACATTTGGATACATAAATTACACCTAATTTGACACACATATATCCGAGATACATATATCTGAGTGCGTGAGATACATGAATATGACGAAGTAAATATGGTATGAAAGATAATTTTGGACACTAAAGTGAAGGCATATAATTAGACCCTATGCTAATGAAATCTATATTGTTTTGTTTTTTTAAAAATAAAATTTCTAGGAATCTCATAGTGTAAGGAGCAAATTACATCATATCCCTACTCTTTTTCAATTTACAAGAATCCCTTCAATTTAGTGTCATTCGGATACATCCCAACAATCTGGATAAATAGAAGTTGATACATTACCTTCCAGCTTGTTACGCTTAAAAAGAAAAAAAATGTAAAATTAAATTACAATCCCATAAATCACGCAATCACATTGTTATCACTGCCAATCAATTCCTCACAAAGCGTAACAACTTCAAAAAATTCAATTTCAAATTTCTTCTCTCAGATCATCCAACATCCTTTCAATTTTGAATCAAAGTCGTCATTTTTTAAAAAAGATACATCATGAATATCTCGATTTTGCAGCGAAGAAGTTAAAAGTAGTTCACTTATGCAGTGAATATGAACACATAAAGGCCAGTGACATTGGAAGTGGAAGACAATTCAATGCCCTTTGTCGAAAGTAATATGAGATCTGCTTGATGTTTCATAGCCATCTCGCCTGGATCCAGCACTAGCCGTCATGGTGCCTCCATTACCAACATTTGACATGACTTTCTTTCCCTTATTACGCTCTGTCAAGAACTGGTCTAAACCAAATGGATCAACTTCCTTCTCAAATTCAAATTTCAAATTTCTTCTAGCAGATCGTCCAATATCCTTTCAATTTTTATTCAAAATTTTTACAAATTTGGAGAAGATACATCATGAATATCTCGATTTTGCTAAGACATTCAAGAATTAATTTTTCGAGATGGATAGATTTGTCATGATACATTACTATTTATGTATCTCGTTTAGTTTGATAAGTATTGTATTCTTACTAGATACATTAAACAAGTAATTGTTGCACATAAGATGTTTGGTTTGAGATTGATACATTACTATGTGATAGATTTTATGTATTAGATACATGTAGCATAAATTAGTATTTATGTATTATGCCCATAAAATTGTGCATGATATATTATTATTTATGTATCTTGTTCTGATTGAAAAATATTGTATTTTATATAAAATGCATTATACATGTAATTGTTACCAATAACATTTTTTTGTAATTGATACATAACATTTTGGTTAGTTGTTATGTATCTGATACATATAAGAAATTTATTGAATTTGATAAACATTGCGTTAAACAAAATAGTGCAACTATGTCTTAAAATATTACTTGGAGGACTGCAGGTACATAACAACTTTTGATACATATTCAAATAGACAATTTTTGACATAGTTATGTATGATATACAAAGAAACTATGAATATGATACACACTTGTTTAGTTATAAAACAACAGGATTTATGTATCAAGAACATGATTTGGTAATGTGTATAGATACATAGCCTTCTAAGTTGAATAAGACTGGTGTATGTATCTGATACTAAAAATTAAGGAAATTTGTAATAGTTATGTATCAAATACATAACTACTAACATGATACGTACTAATTGATGTTTCCATAAATTAGAATTATGTATCAAACACTTTTATTTGAATGTGATACATTGTACATGATAAGGGTGTGTAATGTATCATAATGTTAAAATGTAGGCATTATATATGAATTTAAGAATAATTTTTTTTTAGATACATTAGAAATCTTAACCTTTGGTAGAGAAGGACGTGTAGTAACAGGCTCTACTTTTCCACCTTTTTTTTCAGAAACTTTTTCAAAGGGTGATTTAGAATTTGAACATGCATCCTTTTTCGACTTCTCCTCTTTCAATTTCTTCATGATTAATGGATCGCTCCGTTGTTTGGATCTATTTTCATGAAAAAAATCATCATCCAAATCTTCCATGTGTGCAACTAATTAGATAAGACATTAATTGTAATGACCCTCCAGGTCATTTATGTGTTAATGCGTTCTTTCTGTTGTTTAGAGCGTTCCTGTAGCGACCCCGAGTCATTTATGACTTGCTGGCACTGATGATTTGTCTCCTGGTCGTTCGTTTGGGTTTTATGCCCGTTTTTCTATTTTGGAGCTTTTGAACCTTGAAAAGTTGACTTCGGTCATAACTTCAGGTAAACGACCTCAGATGAGAATTCTGACGGTTCCATCAGCTCCGGAAAGGCCAAATTAGGCTAGAATCATGGTTCGCATGAGTCCCGGGGTTTCCGGTGTGAATTTGGGGCCGATTAGCTCTTTAGCCTTTGGAAATTGGCCTAAGATTGACTTTGGTCAACTTTCTTGGAAAACGCACTCGGATGAAAATTCCGACAGAGCGGTTAGTTCCAGAATGCCGAGTTTGGTCTAGAACGACCTTTCGAGAATTACCGGGAGCTTCCGATCAAAATCCGAGGCCCTTGGTAGAATTTGGCTAAAATGGCATAATGGGTGTGGGACCCACTTTTTGTCGAAACGACCTCGTATGGAAATTTCGACTGCACCATTGAGTCCATAATGTCGAATTTAGTGGGTTAGCATATCTGGTTTATTTTTATCGGATTCCGAACGAATTCCGAGGGTCCGTTCGGAGACTTTAAAAAAATAGCTAAAATCTGGTTGCTGGTGCAGACCTTTAGCGACCAGAAATTGGACTTTTAGTGACAAGAAATGGTCTTTAGCGGCGAGGTTTGGTTTTTATAACCCAGAAATTTCAGCTCTCACCCTCATTTTCAAATGCCGATTTCTCCCTCATCCGAGCTCCGATTTGAGTGATTCGAAGTCCTGTATGATCGTGGAGATTGTGTCTAGGCAGTGGAGTGATCGGAATGTGTTGGTGAACCCTCGTTTGTGGTGAAATTCAGCTCGAAGTTGCTGCCATCAACTTATGATTTCTTCTTCATTTTAAATTTTGATATCTCGAGTTCTAGAGCTCCTTTTTTGGTGATTCAAAGTCCCTAATGTTCGGGTTTTCTTTGGCTTCGTATATTTGAGGTTGGGGTTCTATGGGTGCCCTCGTTCTGCGTGAAATCGGAGGTAAACCCCTTATTTGGCCTATTTTTGTTAGTTTTAGATTTGTTATTGTTTGGTTGATTGGGAGCGGATCCGACCCCTATTTGATAAAATAGTTTAGGATTAATGTTGGGAGAAGGATTTGGGACCTTTTGACGGAGTCAATTCCGGGAAATCCGGAGCGGGTCCCACTTTGCCCGATTTTGACCTAAAAATTGGTCTGTCTCCGAATTTGTTAATTTTGGTGTCTAAACGACCGTATTGACGGCGTGATTCTATTTTTGGTAGCGTGGCAGTAGTCTGAGGCCGTTCGGAAGGGGAAATCTCCAATTGAGTGACTTGGAGCGCGCGTGATCAACTTTTTGGTAGGTTACAGCTTCCCTTCTTTCTAAATTGAGCCTGATTGTGTAAATGCTGGTTGATATTTGTGAATGTGGGGTGGTTAGTTAGTATTGTTTCCCTTGTTCCCCGACTTCCTCAGTTTAGAGTTGACTGTTGGGTTGTTATGAGCTAGTATCATACTATAGGTTGGGCTGTTGATTTGATTTGCTAATATGCATGCTGTGGGGTATCTGTTGGTGGTTATCTGATGTTGCATGAGTGGGTCCAGGTGAATCTGGTTGATGATTGACTGATTATTGTGATTCTGCCTTAGAATAGGTTGTGATTTATTGACATAGTCTCATGCACCTCGTTGACTTGAGTATGTATTCGACGTCGTTTCGGATGAACTAGATCCTTATAGACTGATATAGCAGACTTGGGTCAGATTATGAGCCTTAGTATAGGAGTTTTCGTGGCTTTCAGACCTTCCGATTCTTTGCCCCTTATCGCTGGGATTTTTGGGATGCTGCCGGAAGATACCGTTGTTGCGCCGATTATCGGCTGGATTGTGTTAGGCTGGGAGCCTTCGGTTGGTATATATGTGGGGGCGGCGGCCCGTGATTTTTAGTCTCTTAGTGTATTATTTTTGTGGCTTATCCAGTTCGTGACGGCTGGCTCCAGTACGCGGATGACGTTACTCGGTTATCACTCAGGATTTTCCAATGCTAGGCTGACGGGGGTAGGCTACCCGCTCAGGTCCGCAACTGACGTTACACGATTGCAGCCCGTTATTTCCAGTGTGAGTCCATGGAGCATAGGCTACTAGTCCCAGCTATGCGACCGACGTATCCGGTGGAACCAGTATTTCCAGCGTTAGACTATCGAGTGTGGGCTATTTGTGCCAGTCCGAGACTGAGGTTGCCCGGTTAGAGTCCGGCATTTTCAGCTCGTGACTGATGACTGAGATGGGCTCTGATATTTATGACTGAGCTGGGCTCTGATATTTATGACTGAGCGGGGCTCTGATGGTAATGATTGGGTGGGGCCCTGGTGTTGTTCTTGAGTTGGTTATTCCTTTGTTTCTGTAGAACATCTCTTTTGTGTACCTGTCGGGCTTATGGGGGTCCGTTCAGGTATTTAAACTTGCGCATGAGTGTGCCCAGCGGGTTTTATGGGGGGCTCAGTTGGGTTTATTTTAGTTATTTCTTTGTGCTTCCTTTCAAATTTTCCGTTTCCTATTCTGTTGACCTCTGTTTGTGCTGATTCTATCTTGTCTGCTTGTTTTTACCCTTCTTGCTCAGTTGGCCTATGATGCCTACTGGGTACTTGTTGTTTTGGTACTCATGCTACACTCTGCATCTGTTTTCGTGATGCAGGTCCGAACACCAACTATCAGCGTTGATATCGCGCCTGCAGCGGTTTGTTCAAGAGACGAGGGTGAGCACTTGGCGTTTTGGGATTACCAATCTCTTTCTGTTTATATGTTTTGGCTTGTCTTTTTGTTTTCGAGACAGTTGTTCCAGTGGTCCACTTTCGGGACTTGTACTCTTTTTAGTAGTTCTGTACTTGTGACTTTCAGGTTTTGGGAGTTGTTGTATATATTATTTTGGTTCCGTTCCAGCTTTCGTGAGTGCTCTTATTGTATGCTTCCGCTTGGCTATGGATTAGTTCCCTTAGTCCCGTTACTGTTTAGTTCCGGGATAGGGTTTTGACTGGCCTACTGGTGGGTTGGTAGGCGTCATCATAACTAGAGAAATTGGGTCGTGACATTAATGTTTATGTATCAACATTAATATTTGATAGTGTCTACAAATACATAACCTTCTAGTTGAATAAGTCTGGGTGTATGTATCTGATAGTAAAAGACAATGAAATTTGTAATAGTTATGTATCAAATGCATAACTATGAACATGATACATACTAATTTGTGTTCCAATAAATTAGGGTTATGTATCAAAACTAATATTTGAACATGATACATTGTACATGATAAAACAGTAATGTATCATGAAGTTAAAAATAAGGCATTATACATTAATTTAAGAACTTGAAATGCATCCTTCTTCGATTTCAAATCACAAACACGAGGGACGCGATCTTCTATTTGTGGAACTAATTGGATAATACCAATACTAAATGATGGATCAGAATCCATATGTATTAGAAAAAGATGAACAACAAAAAATCAAAAAAAAATCGACAATTTAATCTGCTGGAAGCAAAAAAAAATGATGAAGAAATCCTTCTACACTTTCTCCTTTGCTATGTATCAACTCTCGTAGCTTTTTTCCACTTTCAACAATGGTGTCACCCATGGTTCTCGACCCAATACTCAAAGATGGACTAGAATACATATGTATCAGGAAATTGCATATGAAAAAACTAAAATTGAAATTTTTTTTTTGATAACTGAACAACTGAAAAGAAAAAAAATTGATGAAGAAATAGTTCTACCTCTTTAGGAACTTGAAATCGGTGAAGAATAGAAAGAAAATACAGTTGAAATTCAAAAATGGAGGATTGGAGATAATAACTTATACATAAGAGTGACTTTAGGCGTGAAAATAGGAACAAAAATCGTGAAGTGGGAAGGGTTAACAATGATGTATCCGGAAAAGGAGAGAAGGTGAGGAAAATAAGAATTTTTGTAATATTTTGAAATAATAGGAAATTTTAGAAAATATGGTAAAAGAGGTGGTGTAATTAAGTAATTTTTCCTTTTTTATGTGGTTTGGGGGGGGGGGTGTGGAGATTAGACCCAACAAAATAAATTTTACCTAATAAGCCTTATGTAAACACTTAACCAATTTTAACAAGAGAAATCAACAAAAATAGTTGTCCATCAAATTAAGAACCAATAAAAACAGTATATTTTTAGATATATTTAGCTAGTGAATATACCTTTTACTTTTTTTTAGAAGGAACAAAGGAATTAACCGATTTTAACAAAGAGAAATCAAGAAAAATAGTTGTTCATGATCAAATTAAGGAGCAATAAAAATAATATAATTTTATATATATTTAATTAGTGAATATAACTATTTTTGGTCAACCGATCAAATATGTAACTTGCCCTTTATCCATAGATAGCATTAGGGGTCGTTTGGGAAAATACTAACATACTTCTAGATATTGGTAAGAAAGATGAGCATGAATTACCATAACAGATTTTTATGGGGAAAAAAACACAATATGTTTGATTTAGGTTATAGAAAATAACTTGGGAAATTTGTATAATTTTGACCAAGCAAATTGATGAGTGGGGTTCCCATTTCTTAAAGTAGCCTGTTACTATTTAAGGAGGACAATTAGTTAGGGCTAGGTGAATAAACTCTTCTCTTTTATGACAATTTGATTTTTAATTCCGAATTTATTATATTTTTAAAATTATGAACTCACAGTTATATGTGTATTCACATTAAAAATATTGGATTCATAAGAAATTGTTGTATCCACTCTTGTTATTTGTCAACATATTGTCCAACATTGCCTTGTCCTGTTGTGCCCTATTTTATGTTAACTTATTTCGTAATATATAATCATATAGACACATTTTGCCTTACCTTGTCTCACCTCACTTGTATATATTGTCATGCGAAGAAGTCTCGTATCGATGGTAAAGTAAATTGGGTAGTCTTTTTATATGGCTTGAACGATTTTCACCTCTTAAGTTAGTTTATTGGGCTAAGCAAGACTCAATATCAATTTCTTTAACATGGTAGTGGAATAGGAAAAGGTGTTGAGATAGAATATCACCACCATCCATTATCCAAAAGAATTCCATGTATTTGATCCATGAAACAAATATATCAAACTTACACGTGAGGGACATATTGAGGATATAATTAAGTAAATATAAGTGTGATTTATCTAATAGCTTAAACTTTTATATGAAATGATCACACATTCCAGTATGGTATGAGAACAGGAACCATCTCATTTTTAATTTTTCAATGTTGGTCGGGCCTCCATATTAAATTGTCCACGCTTTAAATTTTCATCCCCAAGTGTGAGAGGGTTTGTGAAGAACTCTCACATTGGTGATGAAAGAGAATGATGATTTCTTTAAATGGTTTGAACAATTCTTAGCACTTGAACTAACTTTAAGGCTGAGTTAGGTCCAAAATTTATTTCTTTTGATACGTCCTTACTTTGGGTTAACTCTTTCCTTCATTTACACTTGGCAGCGTGAAGTTATTCTTCTCTTTTACCATATTAATCTTTTTTTTCTCTTTGAGTATAATTTAGTCACTTGAATATGAATTAAACTTTTATATATACATTGGATATAAGAATCAGATTACGGTGTAATCTAATATGCAATATATCTTTAGATACTGATTTCATTTTTATCAAGTTTTAAATGACTTTTTAATTAAATTGATCGTACATTTTTACTATGCGAATCTCGCATAATTAAGTTTTGATGATATGATAATATAAAAATTTCTTGCATTATCAATATATGAAAGTTAAACTCTTGAAACAAACGACTCCACTTAATCATGGTTGAATATCAGTCTTTATTCGCTTAACAGATTGATTCTTCATCAGCACTTCACAATTCAATAATTTTGGGCCTTCTTAGATATGAAGGAAATCATATTCAAGAATGAAAAAATTACCTAGCTTAGCTAGATTCAACCATTTATTATTGTTTATAGCAGAATTTTTTTAAAATTTCAAAAATTGTACTTTCTCCTCTTTATATTACTTAATACATGTTGACCTGTCACACCCCATATTCATAAAATATCTTTATGTAAATATTCAACATGATACTTTTTTTAAAAAATAATAGAGAAATATCATATCTCTATCAAGCTCTTATTTCATAAATGATCAAACCAAACATCTATACATACAATGCAAATATGCATAAATACATGCACTACACATTGTATGTCAAAGAGAAATTAGAATACATACAATCATATAGAGTATATGTGTTATATTTGGATGATTAACTGAAGCAGGTTAAATACAAACAATTTAATCTAAACATATCATCAAGCGTGAATAAATTTCAATGTTAGTTATTTCTTTTTTCAAGAATTTGGTAAGTGTATATAGCATTTTGCATTGATGCAATTCCATGGTCTAGACATATGTCTATCTTTTTTCTAAAAATTATAGATGACAGTTCTTTTGCATCTATTTAGTGCATAATTAATAGACTGACAATCTTGGATGTCATTGTCCACATTTGATTAACGAGTGTATACAACTAGATTACTTTTTTATCCAACTAACACAAAATGATCTTTCACCTGGATATCAACAATTCAACCCTTTTCATTGATTCATCATATGAAGAGAGGTGGAACTACGGTGTCTCTAAAGCGTCTAACTAGACACTCTTTATTGAAAAATTAAACTCTATTATATATAGAGAGAGAGTAAGTCTACCTTATATTCGTATATATATATAATATTTTGGACACTTTTTATAACAAAAGAAGCACATAGCACAATGGCTGAAGCGTTTGTAAATTCGCGCGTTGCCCAGGTTCTACTCCGATTCATTTACCCAAATTATATCACATTATTATTGAGAATAAGAATTCACTTTAAAGCTAAATAAATATTATGCAGTTTGATTTTAAATTTTTTGTACATTTATTCATAAAAAATAATTATCTTCAAAAAACAAAAAAAATTGCTTATATAATGCTTGGACACCCTTCATTAAATTTTTGGCTCCACGCCACTAATCATATGTATATATTTTTGTCATTGAATAGTAGACAACACTCGACGGTTTATAACTCCTTATATTTTTAACTACATTATTCTATATATAAATTTGAGTCCTTGTGTATGTTTCGTATTCATGTAACTAACTTTGATAATATGTTTTAGCTTTTATGAATAATTTGTTGCTCTACAATATACCTATTTTTTATTTTTTATTTTTGCGATTAAAACATAATTACATAATGAATTTGTCGCTATTTAGCAACGAAAAATGTATTGTCGCTAAAATTAATTGTCATTTTCTACATTTTGCTAGGAACTACATGTGGTTATTGGAGCCACTAAATTTTGTCTATGATAACTATTTAACAAAATGTTGACTACTTTAGTTCAAATTTATTCAATAGATAATGGTGGTGTTTCATCCATCTTGCACATGTTTCTACCATTCACAAAAGTTTACATAATGTTTTTAGAAACATTCAAAGCTAACGTAATAATCTTTTAAACTCTCACCACCTAGTATACTATTTAAAAATATTACATACAATTTTCACAAGTCATGAAAGATTTGAATTTATAAACTGTAATTATGATGAACGGGCTTGATCGGTAGAAGTTTTTTCTAGTATACTATAGAGAAAATACATCATTATCCCATTCAACTATAACACTTTTTTTAAAACAGACACTGAAACTTTATAAAGGTCCTAGTACCCCTTAAACATTTTTAAAGTGATAAAAATATCTCATTTTTCGGTCAACCCCAAGTATTAAAAAGAAAGTGCATACACGCACCAATTATTACTTACCATGTGTCAATTATTTTTATGTTTATTTTTTAATATTTATTTTTTTATATGTTATTTCTTATTCTAATTTTTTTTTTTAAAAAAATCTTCATTCTTCTTCTTCAGTTGGTCAGGTATGCTGGACGGTTGGTAACATAGCCTTTTTGCTCCTTTTCGCGGCCGCCGTCGTTGCCCCGCCGACAATCCTCTAGCATAGCCACCACTGCTATAACATAATCTCAACTATTTGCTATCACCCAATCAAAACACTATCAAATTAATGGGCAAGCAAAATTTCTTCCATTTTTTCTGATGGTTAATTTTCTTTTTGTGTACTATACTTTTAATTTCTGCTCAAAATTAAGATGTGTTGTATCTGCAAAGACTAAAATTCTCTCCAACTCAGATGATGTATTTTCTTCTTGGTCTAAACATGATCCCGACAATTCTTCCTCTGTCGTCATCGTCGCCGGCGTCAATATCTTCGGCATATCTCTCGTCGGTCCTTTTCAATCTTTCTCCACCACCTCACTCCGCTTTCATCTCTCTCTTTCCAACAATCTCGCTCATTTCGATCACCCTCAGCTAAGTACAAATCTAAATTTGCTTTGAAAACTCTATTTTCCGGTTAAAAGAAAGGAGGAGAAGAACTGAAAATATGATAAAATAAATAGATAAAAAGAAAATAATATTTTAAATTAAATAAATGGTGAAATAAGTAAAATAATTTGTTTCCTCTTATCTCACTCGTGCCACTGGCGAGTGAAATACACTCTATGTGCCACGTAGGATCATAAGGGTGTAATAAATTCACTCTTAACAAGAATAAGGGGGTATTAGGACCCTTTCAAAGTTTCAGTGTCTTTTTAAAAAAAGTGTTAAAGTTAAAGCGGGTAATGATGTATTTTCTCTATACATATAAAAATTAGGGGAAATGGTCAAAAATGCCCTTAAATTATGTGAAATGAACAAAAATGTCTTTCATTTATAGTTTGGCTCAAAAATGCCCTTGCCATCAATACTTTGGTCCAAAAATACCTTTGCAGTGAATACTTTGGTCCAGAAATGCTCCTATAGTTACTAAATGGGTCAAAAATGCCCTTTTCCGAATAAATATATTATTTTTTTTATTTTTAAACACATCTTCTTCATAATTAAAATATTATTAAAGAACTCTATTCGTATATCCTTTCGACAGATTAAAATAGAATAACTTCATGTACCCTTTCGACGGATAATATATTTCATATATATAAGATCATAGTATATCCATCATTAATTTTTATTTATATAACGATAAAAAATAATTATAATAAAATGAAAAAAAATATTTTTTATTTTTTTCTGAATTGAAGTAAGACAAACATTTGCTAATTTAAAAAAATATTATTAGAAAAAAGAATGTGTTAAAAAGAAAATAAATAATATATTTATTTAGAAAATGAGCATTTTTGACCCATTAAATAACAATAAGGGCATTTTTGGACCAAAGTATTGACGGTAAGGACATTTTTGGACCAAACCATAAACAGAACACATTTTTGTTCATTTCACATAGTTTAAGTGCATTTTGACCCTTTTTCCCTAAAAATTATTGATTTGGTAAATGACTCCCAAAACTTATTGAAATAATATTTGACTGTCACTTTGAATTTCACTATCTAAAACATAGTCATAAATTTAAAAATATTGCAAACCTAACCACTATGGTAATCACAAACTTCTTCAGCTTGTTCTTTCACGTTCGATGAAGAGATCTCCATTGTAACCTAAGAGCGATGGCAAGAGTTGTGCGATAATTGTTGGAATGTGTGGATAGGCGCATTCATAATTTCGTTAAAAATTGATCCAAATCGATTAAATAAACAGATATTTGTTTGAGTTTGCTTTGATTTTAAACTTTTAAAAAATAGATAATATTTTATTTGATTTAAAATATATTGAAGAAAAATCAAACCACATCAACAAATTATATACACATTTTTATTATTATATATATTTCAAATATATTAATTTTTATAAGTATTTTTCATATTTTGTAAGGTAATAACGGATTATGAGCGGGAAAGTGATAGAAAATTCTTTTTAAATTATAAGAAATAAAATGAAAGAGATATACACTATTAGGTTTCTTGAAAATCAAATCAAAAACTATAAAAATCAAACCAATAAATGAATATTATATCATATTAATTTTGATAATTAAAAAATAAATAAAATTGATTTTATTTTAACTTGATCAAAACCGAACCATGAACACTGTCATCAAACTAAAAAAAATAAAGTTAAATAGAGTACATGCGAAATATATTATTATTAGTTTTATATGGAACACTAACATTCTTTTAGATATTGCTTAAGAAAGATGAGCCTGAATTACCATTATAGATTTTTATGGAAAAGAAGAAAAAAAACACAATATGTTTGATTTAGGTTATAGAAAATAACTTTAAAGAAATTTATATAATTTTGGGAAAATAGTGTTTGGATTAGTTGGAACTAGAGAAATTAAGGGCCTATAATAAGGACCAAATTAATGGACAAAAAAAACTGTTCAATTTCAGCCTTTCTTTCTCCAAGTCTTTCTGTCTTTCTCTGCCTTATAAATAAAGAAGAAAAATTGTGAATAATATTCAAAAGAAAAAAAAGTGTATAAAAATAATAATAAGAAGAAAATAAGAAGAAGAAAAGCAACAATGGCATTTGAAAGATCATGCTTCTTCTTGTTTTTCTTCTTCCTTGCTATTGGCTTGGCCTCCTCTTCCTCAAACCACATCTCATGTAATTATTCCTTTCATTTTTATTTTGTTTTATTTCTTTCAATGCTCTTGTTCTCGATGTCATATCCATTATGGAGTCTGATTAATTTAGATTTAAGCCTTTGAGAATTTCACTCTGGGTGGTAACACACTCTGATCCCTACTAGAGGGACTCCATTTCTCAGGCTCAATCTCATAATCATTGATTAAGGATGGAGGGTGTACTTATTACTCCATCATTGTCCACAACCATCGGTGGTCCTCTATATTTATTTCGTTCAATATTCTTCTTTTTTGTGTTATTTCCCACCAAACTCCAGAGGCGATTTTAGGTTTTAAAGTTTATAGATTCTTACCATGGTCACAAATTAACATAAAAAATAATAACTAGATTCATAATTATTCATCTAAAAATATTTTATGGATTTCTTCTGACAAATACATGATATTATCAATAGAAGTTACTAGGCTTATATAGGGGATTCATCAATAGAAAACAATATTATTTATATATAATTCAAAATTTTATTTTATATAACCCCTTTGACTTCTTCATATGCAGATGATGCACTAAATGTTCATATGCTAGGAGGCCGCGGCCTTCTTGAAAAGTTCTATGTCAAGAATGATTGCCCCGTGGATTTCGGAAAGGAAAACTTTTCACCTATCACCGGGACATGTAAAGGACCTTATTACAACCCACTTGTGTGTTGTAACGCATTCACGCAAATAGCTTGCAAGTACGCTGAAGTTATTAATAATGTTGATAACGGGTGCTCCACGGGCCTATTTTACTTCTTGAATAAAAAAGGAGGTTACCCAACTAATCTTTTTTCCAAAATTTGCAAAGGAGATGATGAGGGGTTGCCTTGTGACAAGCCAAAGGGAAGACCAAATGGTAACAAGGGTAGACATTAAGTTAAATTAGCTAGGCATGAGAAAAATGCTTGGATTGATTAAAATTTCAAAATGTTTTTATGATATTGGTTTGTAATAACCTTTGTCATTCATTTCTATAAAACATGGTGTATGGTTGAGAATTTTAGTATTGCATTTTGTGATACGAATTTAAATTAGTATTGATGATGATAAACTTGTATTTTTGGGATGTTTCGTGTGATGCGTCGAGAAAATAACAGAGACTGAAAAATATCGCAATAATTATAATAGTTTGTTTTAAATGGTGAGTGTTACGATTGTTAGAATAAAGATAATAATAATATTCTTCAGCTCGAATTGAAATATCATCAAATTGTAATTAGAATATTGATGATTATAATATTAGCGATCCAAAATAAAATATGTTTGGCTTATAGGTATGTCGAGATGTTTCTTGAAAATAGTTGAAGCCTATAAATAATTTTATCTTTGGGATTCACCTAAGCCAAACAACAAGCAACATTCAAAAACGTTGTTATTCAGACGTTCTTGAGTCGGTGATTTTACCTTTGGATTAATGTCTCTCAAATATTTTTTCATGAGAAAGTGTTTGTAAAGTGCCTTTTGTTTCCAAGAAAAGAAGAACTATTTTTATTTATAGGAATACGAGTTTTCATCGAATAATTTATTAATAGGTTCATGAAGTTTGTAATATAAATGTGTCCTCCAAAAAAACTTAAAACAAATAAACTAAATGAAGTGAATTCATGGATTCACATTCCTATTGTATTGTGTTTATTTTAGTGTAGCGAATGAGAAAGTCAAGACAAATAAAAGTATCAAAGACTCCAATTTATTTACTATAGCGAAGTGAGTAATTTTATATTCAACGAAAAGTATTTTTACTGGTGGAGTTTTGGATTCTTTAACTAGTTTGAAGTTGTTTGAGTCATATGACATTGTTGGATTGTTGTTGCTAGAAGGGATAAATCAATAGTTATACTGCTAGATTGATGTAAATTCTATTGCAATAAATTTGAATCTCCTTAAAAAAGTGAAATATTTGCACATCAACTTGAATATTTATTTAATTTATGATATTTTCGCCGATAATTAAAAAAAGGAGAACCAGTGACTTATGAGTTGTAGTTTATTAAAAAAAAAATGACGTTGAAAGATTAAACAATAGCATTACTATATTGTAATATAATTTGTTCTAGTAGTAAAATCTAAGAAGCAACTATATTATTTTTAAGAAAGCAGACATCCATGATGATTAGTCGTGATCCATGGGCATTTGAACCTTTTAGGGAATGTTTGGATGGAAAGAATTTCTAATTTTCTCTGGTTTGGATGACTTAAATATTTTGAAAATTATTTTTCAAATAGATTAATATTCTTCCAATTTAAGGAAAATGATTTTCCTATATAAAGTAAGAAAAAGAATTTAAAACCCTCTTTCAACCTCACCATGCGACCCGAGGCCCAGCTCCCGACCCTGACCTCAACCACACCCATAACTTAGGACCAGACTCCAGACTTTTCGCCGTGATCTGAAACAAGAATCCCGATCCCAAGCCCAACCTAGAACCCAACTCTAACTTTGATCCCAACCCGAGACTAGACTCCTAACCCGGGACCTGACTCATAACCCTTACTAGGGACTAGAACCCCAACCCCAATCCCAACCCGAGATCAAACTCCATATCAGGACTAGACTCTCGGCCTCGATCCTAAACTTGACTTTCGAAACTCAATCAGAGACCTGACTCTAAATCTCGACCCGACTTGGGATCTAACTTCGAACAAGGACCCAACTCTTAACCCAACCCAGGACTCGATCCTAACCGCGAACTTGACCGCGACCTCGATCTAGGCCTGACTCTAACCCAAACCTTAACCTAGGATCCTACCTCAACCTCGAACTCAACCCTAAACTAGGACTTGACCATAACCCTGTCTTGGGACCTGACCCCCGACCTAGAGCCAGACCTAGGACCCAACCCTAATTTGAGAGAAACTTGCACAACTCGAGACCCGACACCAACTCCTAACCTCAACCCCGACCCCCACTTAAAATTTAACCTATTTTCGACACCTACTCGAGGTCAAGGTCAGGTTGTAACTTTGTGTCAGGTCTTCGATCTTCATTGGGATCAAGAACGGGGTTAGGACACGAGTCAGCATCATGTCTGGGCTTGTGATTAGGTTGGTTGTTGGTACCCAAGTTAGTGTTAGGCTAGGGTTAGATTGAGGATCAAGTTTTAAGTCAGGGTTAGGTTGTCTAGTCCCAAATTTAGGTTGGGGTCAAGGCTGTGTCTCGAGTTATTGTTAGGTTTATATGGGAATCTGGTCGGGACAAGGGTCCACGTCTATGTTAAAGTGTGGGAATCTATGTTCGCTATCATAGTATTTGCCCATATTATACATAAATGCTCTTAGGATAAAAAGAATAATTCTTACTAACCAAACACAAAAAGCTAAGTAAGAAAATCACTTATTTTCCAAGAAAATAATTTCAAGCAAAAATAAGTGGTTTTCTTACTTAATTTTTGGTGTTTGGTTAATAAGAAGAAAATATTGTCCAGTGAGCATTTAGGCATCATTAGGAAAATACTATGACACCGAACTCGAAAATACAATAATTTGGAAAAACAATATAAATTAGAGTCAGGTCCTGACTTATGATCGGGCTCAGGGTCGGGGTCGTGAGTCGGGTCTCAAATTAAGGTTGAGTCAAGGTCGAGAGTTGGGTTTCCGGTCAGAGTCAGAGTCATCTTTAGGTGTCGGGACTCGCATCAAATTTGAGTTGAGAGTTAGGTCATGGGTTGGGGCCAAAAGCCAGATCCCGTGTTAGGTCTCAAGTCAAATCCAAAATCATGTCTCGAGTGGAAGTTAGGGTTAGGTCTCGAGTAGAATCTCAAATCAAGAATCACACATGGGTTAGAGTCAAGAATCGAGGTCCTAAGTTAAGGTCAAGAGTTAGGGTAAGGATCGGATCTTTGGTTGGGGTTGAGGTCGAATCTTGGGTTAGGAGTTAGGTAGTTGGGTGTTGGGTCACGGTTAGGAGTCAAGAGTTAGGTCTCAAAATCGAGCTTGGAAGTCAGTTCCTGGGTCGAGGTTGGGTTTGAGAGTCGAGACCTAGGTCAGAATTGGGGTGAGGAGTCGGGTCAAGAGTTAGATCCGAGACTTCAACCCCCACTTAACCTAAGAACCATTTTTCGATCGCGACCAGGGGACTCAACTCTCAATCCCAGACATGACTTTGGAACTTAACTCCTGAACCCAACATAGAACCCAATCTTAACTCGAGATCCAACTCAAGACCTGACTCTCGACCCCAATCCAAGATTCGACTCCTGACCCTAGACTCGGCCCCCAAACCCAAAGCCAACTCAAAACCCCAAACTCTACTTTGACCTAGGAATTGACTCACGATCCCTATCTGGGTTGAGGTCGAGTCTAAGTCAAGATCGAAAGTCGTGTCCCAATATGGATGGTGTTATATTCATCAAAAAAATATAGTATGATATACAACACAATATAATATAATACTTCATTTGTTCCAAATTGTTGTCACACTTTATTTTTCGAGAGTCAATTTGATCAATTTTTAAAACTAAATTAGATTAGAATGATTTAATATTTTAAAATTAAAATTTAGATATTCTAAAATTATACAAAAAGTACTAGTCCCTCCATTTCAAAATAATTTAATTGTTAAGGTGTTTCACACCCTTTAAGAAAAAAAGATTAGGACATAAGTTAAACATTACTTTCCATTTTTACCCTTATAATTAATTATTGTCAAATTAATCTTTAGAATAATTCAGAGTCATTAAAGTTTCTTCAACTCATCACATAGAAAATCTAAATGAAGGGTAAAAATGGAAGAATATTCTAAAAGTAGAATTGAAAATTGAACAATTAAGTTGATTTAAAATATGAAAAATATCTCAACAATTCAATTATTTTGAAATAGAGGGAGTATAAATTACTCCTCTGTCCCGTATTAAGTTGATCATCTTACTAAAAATAGTTGTCACATATTAGTTGATTACCTTAATAAATCAAGAAAGCATTAATTAAATTTTTTCCATATTACCCTTATAATTAATACTTTTTGAAAGTATTTACATTTGTTTGTAAAATCAAAGAAGTTTTTTAAGAGGTGAATGAGTAAAATTATCTTCTTATTTATGATTTCTTAATATGCATATAAAAAGAAAGTGATCAATTAATATAGAACGGAAAGAGTACAATTTGACAGTATTTTGGAAACATAGTAACAACCATCCAAAGAGATAGTAATAACAGAAATATGAAATTCCAAAGGATCAACGTTTCTTTTCTCTAAACGCAGCTCCTCTTTCCCATTCACGCGCCGCCGTTCACCACCACAACAACTCTCACCGCCACCACTCATAAAGTTTCCGTCATCTCAAGGAAAAAAGACACTTCCTTTTATGAATCCTATGCTATTAATATGGGCGGTGTGACGTCATCCATCGCCGCTAAATTCGCTTTTTTCCCACCGAACCCTCCGTCGTACACGGTTGTTTCCGACAAGTCATGTGGCGGTAAATTATGCATACCTGAGATACCCAGGAGGGAAAACGTCGACGTTTTGAAGCTGCACACTCACCGGGGAAACGAAATCGTGGCCGTATACGTGAAGCACCCAAAGGCATCCGCCTCTATGCTTTACTCTCATGGAAATGCTGCTGATTTGGGGCAAATGTTCGAACTCTTTGTTGAGTTGAGCCTCCGCCTTCGAGTCAATCTCATGGGGTAAAATTCCCATTACTCTGCAGAATTGCTTAACGAAATTATCCAATTTGCTTTATTTTTGTTTCTCTTTTTGTCGTCTGATTCCGAGCTTTAAATTACCCATTTTTTCTTTAAACCCTTGCTCCTGAGTTTCTGATATGGTATTTCTTAGAGGAAATATATTGTTTTGAAAACAACAACAACATACCCAGTGTAATCCCACCAAGAGGTAGAGATACTTTTTTGCGAGAGACCCACTCAAGTAACTCATGACAAAGCAATTTATAAAATAAGCAAAGCAGACATAGTAAATAATAACGAAATCATTACATCAAATTCAGATGATAGATACTTATCTATTGAAGCTTAAATAGTTAATGGAGTGTAAATAAGGCACATTAGTAAAGTGTAACTTTCTAATCCTAACTTTTATATTTTAAAGATCAGGAGTTTACGTACTTCCTCAGAGTCTTCTTATGATTGGAAAAACATTTACCTGCATGAACCATGTGTCTGCCTCTTCATGCAAGGCATAATCAAGATTTTTTCTGGGGGACTCCATGAACACTTGTGGACCACATGGAGGGAAAGGCACAGAAGAGCCTTTGAAAGAATGCAAAGGAGAATTATGTAGCAGCAATTGATAGTGCTAGTTTTTTTTTCTTTATTTGATGCACATACAATATCCTACCTGTATTTATAAAGGACAAGCATCTTAGCAAGGAGATCCGTACATATGTTACCTTTTTAAGCTCTTCTAAGCGAATTCTCCCCCTTTTCGTATGAATTTGGATCTTGCTTTAAGAGTTGTACTGTAAGGAAGGAATGAATATCATATAAAACACAGCAAGGACTTAGAGTAATTACTGTGAAAATTTTATTACAAGGAGCTGGATTATAAAGTTTATAACACTACTGTTGATGGACTTTGCTTAAGAATTGCTTTAGTAGAATTCTTTTGTTTGGTAGAGGGGGGAACACAGAAAAGAATAATTTATTTCTTTTGTTGTAGCTTAAGACTCAGTGGTGCATCAAAATTTGTTTATGACTACTTCTACTGAAGTGTACTGTAGGTCAAATGAATATGCAAATCATTTGTTTTCACATGATTTTATGCCTAAATCCTTCTCTTCTTTCTTCACCCTTTCTTCTCACTTTTTGTATAGAAATCTGTCAAACTGGACAGTAGGATTGCTATTTTCCTTGGTTTCTTATACTTCACTGACTTGCTCATATGTGCTTCTTTAGGTATGACTACTCTGGATATGGACAGTCGACTGGAAAGGTTAGATATCTATTACCATAAATGGCATTACATGGTTGATGACAGCAGAAAGTCCGTTTAAATGATGATGTCTATGATGGCTCTATCCTTTTTAATTTTGGTTGGGGGAAGTGGAGGGGAGGGGTTGTTTCTGTAAAACAAATCAATAAAGGGAACCTTCTGGACAACATTCAGCTGCCTTAAAAATCCAAGTCTAGGGGAATTTCCCATCTTATCAGACAAAATGCACTAGTGAGAAGTATAAATTAGCAATGTTTTCTACACAAGCGTTCTATCATCTACTTGTTTTGAGCAACCACATTAGATGTCATTGAACCATGAGCTTAGATTCTCCGTTGGCATGGTAACCATAAGCTGAAAGCACCTTTTAGAACTTAGCAAGCTTACGTTCAAGGTCCAGTGAATTCTCTAGGACCCTGACAAATGCAACTTGGCATTTTTGGTGCTACTTTGTGTTTTATGAAAATGGTAAATTTCCCCTTCTCATAAGGAAGTCATGTCCTAACTCTATGTAACCAATGCTCTGAAGTTTTCTTAAGCCATTAACCTCCCTTTAAGCAAGAACAGTAACTGATTTTAAGAAATTGTGTGTAATTGCCTGTATGTAACTAGCATAGGCTTGAATAATTCATCTTGAAATACTCAAGTGAAGTTCATGAATTCAATATGCCAGGGAGATCCTTCGTCTTTGGTTTTGTGTCTCTTGTGTGTGTTGTAGAGCCTCTATAGTATGTTTTATGTTGCAAAAATGGATAACACCTCTTGATTTCTTACAACGTATGACAATTTGGTTGATATGCTTTTCTTGTGAAAGGTAGCTAAAGACTAATTAGTTGATATGTTATTGTTCAGTAAGTATATTATTAGGTGTATGTAAATATAGAGTACCATCTTAAGGTGAAAGCCTTATGATTAGCCTTTCCAGTACTGCTGGAAGAGCTAACGTCATTAAATCTTCACGGATGTCCAGAAAATTATTTTCTTGCATCCGTACTTCAATATTTTCTCTTTTGAGCCGGGGTCTATGGGAAACAACCTCCCTACCCCACAAAGGTAGGAGTGAGGCCTGCATACATCCTACCCTCCCCAAACCCCATTTGTGGGATTACATTGGGTATGTTGTTGTTGTTGGATGTCCAGAAAACATTTTTGTTGGATCTAGATCTACCCATAAATTGTCTTTTTATTTTTCATTTTGTTGCTTCCCTTCTACACTAGCTCTAGCTATTTGGTTTGTGCATTTAGAAGTGTAATTAGGAATTAGAATGTTGTTTGGGCTCTTTCTTTTATTTCTCTTCATCTTTTTCTGTCTTAATATCATAAATTACTTGTTTTTGGAGTCTTGAATAGATATCTAAGGACCTTATAAAAAATATGAAAATTGATATCTAATGAAGTATCAGTGGAAAACCTTTCATTTCTGAGAATGTTTTGTGACAGTATTTAGGTGTCTTATGGGTTTATTCTCCTTATTGCTGTCAGCTGTTACTCATAATATGAAAAACTATCCTTCTCTGAACCAGCCATTTGAGTGTAATACGGACACGGACATTGATGCAATATATAAATGCCTAAAGGAGCAGTACGAGGTCAAAGATGAACAGCTAATACTGTATGGTCAATCTGTTGGGAATGGTCCAACCGTTGATCTTGCATCACACACACCCAATTTAAGAGCTGTTGTTTTACATGGTCCAATATTGTCTGGTCTAAGAGAGTTGATCTAATGAAGTATCAGTGGAAAACCTTTCATTTCTGAGAATGTTTTGTGACAGTATTTAGGTTGTCTTATGGGTTTATTCTCCTTATTGCTGTCAGCTGTTACTCATAATATGAAAAACTATCCTTCTCTGAACCAGCCATCTGAGTGTAATACGTACGCGGACATTGATGCAGTATATAAATGCCTAAAGGAGCAGTACGAGGTCAAAGATGAACAGCTAATACTGTATGGTCAATCTGTTGGGAATGGTCCAACCGTTGATCTTGCATCACACACACCCAATTTAAGAGCTGTTGTTTTACATGGTCCAATATTATCTGGTCTAAGAGTGTTGTACCCTCTCAAACACACACATTGGTTTGACATTTATAAGGTAAATTTACATTCTTAACTGGTTATAGTTTGATTTTTTTTTCCTCCCTATTCTCACTTATACAAGCTGATGTTTTTTCTCCAATTTATTTCAGAATGTTGAAAAAATTAGCATGGTGAATTGTCCTGTTCTAGTCATCCATGTGAGTTCTCTTCTTTTCAACTTTTTAATCCTTCCATTCCCTAATTTACTTTCCTTCCTCCCCTTCTCCCTAAGCCCTCAATCAGTCTCTTATAACCTTTAGTCGCTACGAAGTCCTTGGAGGATTAGGGGGAGGAGAAGGTACCAGAACTACCATTTTACTAGTTTAACCCATGGTTGTAGTTTCTTCTCTAGAGACTTGCTTTTTGATGGACATTGGACCATGGGTTTCCATTTTTCAACAGAATATTTTCCATGCCATTGGAAGTTTTGATGAATTTTCTGGATTAGTCATGCTTATTTTCTTTCCTTCCAAGTATAAATGCTATGAGAAATAGTTCAATCCTAGAGGAAGAGAATTTCATCAGAATTCAGCTAGCTCCGATGATGTCACTATAATGAAGGCAACTGAACATTGCGAAAATACATGAGTTACGCCCTGAACTTGTCCAGAAATTCCATTTACATACTTCAACTTTATGGGCGTCCCCTTAGCCCTCCTATTCTTGATCATAGTGGAACTACTACCATCTACCTGTCAGACCCAAAACCAGCTACATGTTGTGTGGTGGATGGGTGGAGTATATGCGTTCCACATTACCTTCCACATAAGGTTAGCTTGAAAATTCTCTTTCTTTCACAAAAATTTTTCTGTTCCATCTTCTTCCTTACCCCCATCCTATCACTTCATGCTCCATTCCAAATAAAATGATCTTTCAGGGACTGGTTTCCCACGTTCCTATCTCAAACTCAATGCCAAATTTCAAGTTTGGGTTCAAGCAAAGAACCACCGAGCTTTGGCTGGGAAAGAATCTTGGGCGACCTTTTCTTACCTCCACCCTTCTCCATCTGAGAATCTTCTCCGTCCATCCATCCCTCTCCTAGGAAACCCCTCTCCAGAACCTTAATAATAGAACTGAAAGGCGAACTTCATCGGAGTTTTTTCCGATCACATATGATCTTATTGTACTGTAAATATGATGGGGCTGAGAAATGAAGGTGGTGCTGGGTGTTGATTGTTATGGTTGTCTCTGTTTTTTTTTTGTGTGTGTGTGAATAAGGTGCAATGTATTTTGGAGTTTTAGGCCGAAGAGGTGAAGTTGGAAGCTGGTTTTTGAGGAGATGTGTAGGTGGCATTGGTGGTCTCTGGTAGATTGTATGAGGGGATAAGGTGGAGATTTGGGAGACAAATTTTTTTGAAGGAATGTGGGTTGTATATAGGTTTTGTGGTTAGGAAAGGGGATGACCATGGTGGAGATGGAAAACTGGGAAAGATGTCATCTCTGGTGTTGGTGGAGGCCACAGTAGCAATGGTGTTGGACGATGGTGGAGGTTCTTGTAGGAATGAAGAAAAACAAGAAAGAGAAAGAGAAATAAGGAGAAACAGAATCGAAAAAGAATAACAAGAAGAAGAAGATATCCCACAGGTGGGGGTCTGGTAAGGTAGACTATATGGAGACCTTACCCCTACCTCATGGAGATAGAGAAGCTATTTCCAGAAGACCCTCGGCTCACGTAACGCATATCAAAGCAGTTTGAAAAGGAAAATACATAAGTAAATAGGACATATCAAATAATAGGGAAAGCATTACATAGCATTCAGAAAACAGGGAACAGTAACAACAACCATTACCAAATAATGCGATAACCGAAGCACAAGAAACATCATATAGTAACATAATCATAGGATAAGAAACTATAAGAGTGATGCTACTACTACTAGTATGAAAGGAGGAACATGTACGGTGCACAATGGCAAAAGAATAAGAAGCTTTTTCAACTTAAATGTAATTAGTTGGATATATCCAATTAGAAAATGACAAACTTTGGTCATCAAAAAAAATGACAAACTGTACAGTTTAGCACACTTTCAACATTTTCTTTTGTTTCACGTGCATTTCAGAAGGTGGGCACTTTCTCTGCCTTGTCATCTCTAGGGGTATTACTTCCACTTTGATCAAGAATAGGGGGAATTAGATGCTCGTAAAGTTGAAGTGTGTAAATGACTTTCTGAACATGTTTGTGTGGAGTGGGTGGGTGGGGGTAACTTCATATTTTCCCTTGGACCATCCAATGGGTTCTTGAATTATGTAACATTGAATGAATTAATTTTTCTTTTTCTACAGCAAGTGGAACAATTTTCTTTTCTAGCAAACCTTTGAGCTAATGAAACAATTTTGCAGAATGTTAAACACACTAGTAAACTTGATGTTATGTTCTTTCTTGTCAAGGATAGAAACTGAATTTCATGTGGCCATTTTAATCAGTGACCCGGTAACGGCCAAGAATCAATCTGAATGTGACAATTTTAGTGTACAAGTTATTGCCTCTTAACACTTTACTCAATTATTAACATTTCCATGTGTAGGGAACAGCGGATGAAGTTGTTGATTGCTCCCACGGAAAACAACTCTATGAACTATGCAAGGAGAAGTATGAACCATTGTGGATAAATGGAGGCGGGCATTGCAATCTTGAACTTTACCCAGTGTACATCAAACATCTAAAAAAGTTTGTTCTTGGTCTTGGCAAGTCAAAACCTGCTACAATTGGTTCTCATAAAACATCTTTAGTCTCTGGCACTCAGAAACCAGCTGAAAGTGTCTCCTCAAACACACTCAATCTGCATTCTGACCTTCAAGAAATTTCGAGAAATAGTTTGGATAGTCGACTTGATAAGGCAAAGAAGTCGAACAAACCTGAGAAGTCTCGGATGAGCACAGGTTGTGTTGACAGGTTTAGGAGACGGAAGGGATTGGTGTGGTAATAGCTTTTGTATAGGGGCAATCCTGTTAATTTATAAAACATTGGATTGAGACGAGCTTAAATGGAGCGACATGGACTGTGTGAATTCGTATAGCAGACTCCAACTTGCTGGGATTGTGAGACGTTGTTCTTGTCGATGGCACCATGCTAGAAGGAACGTGATGCCCTAACGGGTGATTAGAGGTGTAAATAATTGCATTATCTGTATCATTTAGAGGTGAAGTTTTGATTTCTGCATCCCATTTTGCCCTGTATATAATCTCAAATGTTCAACTGTCATTTTTGATATAGAAAGCTTATAATTTTTGCTGCGATCATTAGTTCTAACAAAAGTACATTGGCAAGAGATAAAATATTATTTCCCTTGAGAGTTTATTTTTTAAAATATGTCAAGAGTTTAAATCTTTGTACATACTAGTTATGGATTCATTAATAATGTATTAGCTTTCTTTAATGTTTAATTAATGAAAGATGAATATCTTTTGAGATTTTTTGAACAATTTCTGTGTATAAGTTATAACAACCAAATAAGATTTAATTGTCAAATGTTACTACAGATGTATAACAATAAAAAAAAAAGCATACCTATTGTAATTAATTACACATGTGGATCTGGGAAAGGTAGAATTGATGTATATAGATCTTACCCCTATCAAAGTTTATTAGGTAATGAGAAAAGACATAAAAACCCTCCTAAACTTGGCAGCACAACTTACTTTAGCACTTAAACTATACAGGTGTTTAAATACCCCCATTAACATTTTTCAAGTGATTTAAACACCCCCTAAGGGATGACGTGGCAGAAAGAGTGAGTGTACTCTCCTAAAAGCGCGTGAAAAAAGGAAAAAGAAGCTGAATTTTGTTAAGTCCTACACGTGACCTTTTTTTATTGGCCAATATATAGCTAATATTTTAATAGTTTTTCTTGATATATTAATTATTTAAAAAATGTGTAAATTTTCTTATTTAGACGTAAATGAAATTTGTGGGTTCTCTTTTTAATTTCTTTAAAAAAAAATTTCTTTTTGTTTTGTTGTCATCTCAATACACTTTTTCTCCATTGAAACACCTCCTCCTCCATCTTCATCCCCATCTTTATCCACTATTTTCATTTCATTAATCCTTTAATAATCCGTAAAATTTAATACCAATGTCATTTTATTGACGTCGATTTCACTCTATATTATTGATATCGATTTCGCAAATGTAAACTTTCTTGAATTTTAAGTGACCCATTTTGATTTCTAGATCCATTCCAACATTTCTCATAGAATTTATATTTTTTTTATCGACTTTCTTATGCAATCTTCATTTCTTATTGGAGTTGTCAAGAAAAAATTGGCTTTCAAAAAAATTCATCTCCAAGAGGGTAAATTTGTGGGGAGGGTTCAAAGAAGATAATGTGAATTTTCTTCTTTAAAGTTATTTAAAAAAATTGTTGAACATTGAAGAAGAAGAAAAGAAAGTATTGAAGGTTGAAATGGCGAACAACAAGGAAGAAGAAAGAGATGGGAGAGAGGGGGTATGTATTTACAAAATAATTAATTTTAAATAGTGTTTAAGAAAAAATGGTGAATAAGTATAAAAGAAATAAAAATTAATGACGTGGTGCCTACATGGTTATGATATGGCGCTTACGTGGCTGTGATGTGGCGGATGAGAGTGGTGTTATAATCTCAAGGTGGAAAAAAAATCATTTCAAAAATGTTAAGGGGGGTATTTAAACGTCCGAGTAGTTTAAATGCAAAAATAAGCTGTGCTACCAAGTTTAGGAGGGGTTTTATGTTTTTTCTCTTAGGTCAAGCCTAGGTTAATATCAACGAAACATCAACAAAATGTAATCCTCATGTCATACTAGTAAACCCTCGGTCAAACTAATCAAACCCCAAAATAAATTATAGAATCAAATTATCCATAAGCTTAGGATTCAAATTATATATTTAAATATTGATTTTGACTTAGATTGTTAGGTTAAATTTCCAATTCAGACATTCAAATATCCTGATTCTTAGATACAATTTCCAATTAAGACATTCAAATATTATATACCTAAGTTTAGTCTTCATTACAAAAACCTAGTATTTAAGTAGATAATAATAGAATAGCGGATATAGTATTCACTAAATTTTGAACTATAGGCCAATCAC
The DNA here is from genome assembly GCA_018342035.1 of Solanum appendiculatum. Taxonomy (NCBI): domain Eukaryota; kingdom Viridiplantae; phylum Streptophyta; class Magnoliopsida; order Solanales; family Solanaceae; genus Solanum; species Solanum appendiculatum. Next base: position 54,649 of record JAGDQO010000684.1, on the reverse strand, counting down.
CTTAAAAAATTTCTCGGATATCATAAAAATAAGAACATAATATCCTATTTAGTATTTTTAGATGATTATGACAAAGAAAAAACGGAGACGACAATAGTTTCATTCATTCGTTATTTATCTTTGATAAAAAATTTTTTTGATGTTTTATTGATGAAATACGTAAATTGCTAATATTTTTTATTTTGCATTGCGGGCGTAAAAGGTATGTGTGTGATCAATCTTCAAGCATGATGTACTCTTTCAAAGTTCTTTGTATATTTGAAAACTTTAACACTCTTTGTTAATATGCATATTTATTACCGCTAAAAACCGTTTTTGTTATAGTGTACCTGCATTAAATATTAATCTATTTCAAGTTAACTTCATATTCTCATTGTAGTTAATGTACTTATCAGGTATCTTCTCAATGTGGTAATCTTTTAATTAATTTTGACTTATATTAGAACATCAAGAAATTTTCAATTGAAGTTAAACTTTTACATTTTATTAATATTAATGCAGGTAGAAAGCTTGAATTTTCATGAATCTGAAGTCTCCTTGACCCAAAGCTCGCGAAAGTCGCAATAGACTAACATAACGCCTAAAAAGATCAAATTAAGCTCGGGCCCTATGAAAATTCAACCAAGACCTTCTCTAGGCCTAAAATCATCCCTTGAATCCAATGGAACTATCGAAATTCCAATCCGAGCATCCAAACTCTGAATGTTGATCAAAGTCAACTCAAATGCCAAAATTCCATATTCAACTTAAGACCTCAAATTCATGAAACAACTCCGAATCTGAAACCAAAAACTCTCCTAGACCAAATTATGCATTCCAGAACTAATGGAACTGACGAAATTTCATTGCCAGACTCGAAATTCCAATTGACCCCAAAAATCACTTTTAACCAACTTAAACCTTCTAAAAATCTCAACCTTTTACTCAAATTTCTAAATCAACTTCACAAACTAATCATAAATGACTCAGGACAACTATCGGGAGGATTAAAATAATAATTTTATGAAAATTTTTAAAAATGATCTTCTGAATCATTACAAATCAATTAAATTGAGAAAGTTAATTAACACTTGAAACATTATGCTAGGTTTGCATGTGTTTATTCTTGGGCGCCCCCAAACACACAATGTGTGTTCTTTCTTGGATAATGCTCTTCTCGTAACCTAGGATATGTTAGGATATACTATTAACCATGCGGTTTAGCTATAGTATTATGACTTTTTTTTATGGAACGATTATTTATTAATTTATTCAATAAAATTAAGTCTGCTTTTAAATAGATCATTTTGTTCTCATGTGTGTTCTTTACTTATATAGTAGACAATTTAGTATATGAAGTTTTTAGCTCATGCATGGTATATAAATTAAATTTTTGGATCTTACAAGTTATAAAGTTATGTTGATAAGCAAAGATCATGAGGTTGGACAAACATTATATTTGATTGATGATTGTAGCACATGATTAAAATATAATTTAATTTTGATTATGAGAGTGATCGAATTTCAATCCTTATATTAATACGCTTTGTATGTATTGAGTGAACTGAGTAAAGATCACTAAATTTATTTATACTCTTAATCTTGATATAATTGTTATGATCAATGCGATTTGTTAATTATCTTGATTTATTAAAAGGTAACACTTTATTAGTTCTTTGATAAACTTTGATTTTATTCTTGTTCTTTATAATTTTAGCGATGGAGAGCAAGAAGACTAGAGGGAAACAAAAAATTCCAATGTCAAAAATAGAAAAACAACATGATCGCAATGTAGCATTTTCTAAACGTCAGTCGACTCTATTCAAAATGGCAAATGAACTTGTTTATTTGTGTGATGTTGATATTGGAATAGTACTATTTTCACCTACGAATAAACCTTTCTCATTTTTTCACCCAACAACTGAAGTGGTCGTTGAACGTTTTTTGAATCCCAATTTACAATTAAGTGAAAACACTCGTCTAGATGCAGATCAAGCACGAAATAAGGTGAATCAACTCAACAATCACCTAGATGCTATGAGGGAAAGGCTTGAGCATATAGAAGAAATTGAATGTGCTCAAACACTAGTTCTATTTTTGTGTGTTTCAATGGTGCTACAAATATTTATTCTGTTATGATTTTTGATATTAATATATAATCTTTTTTTAAAAAATGCTTTAGTATACATTTTCTCCTTTGTATATTAATTTTTTTTTGGTTTAGAATATTAAAGAAAAGGATGGATAGGAATAAAAGATGAAAATTATAGAATTAATATCAATTTTAGAGAAGATTTATTTATCCTTAATTAAATGTTTCGAATTTGAGCTTTTGGAAAGAAAAATTCCTTGTAAAAAACAATTCCTTATTAAATGGGCAGTACAAAATGTGAATCTCAATTACTAAAACTAGTGAATTTCAAATATCAGATGATTAAACAAATCTTATAAGAACTCTTAAGAATATCTTTTTATTTTTTTGGGTAAGTAAACATTTTATTTACCAAGTAAACATTACAAAGAAGAAAAAACCTTAGCCGGCATGGACATATGCTCCATCCTTGCTATTCATATCAATTGCAATACTCTTAGCTACACTCTATGGATAATGGTTCAATTCACATAATCTAGTAGCTACTCTAGCGTATCTACTGCATCTCCCATGTATTTCTTGAATGATGTTGTAGACATTGAAAATTTGTAGGACTCTACAAGACGTGTTCAATTTGAGTTGGGACTCTACAAGATGTGTTTAATTCCAACTAGGATTCTTGGAGGCTACTCAACCCTAAACCCTAGTTCATGCCTATATAAAGAGAACTATATTCCCTTGAAAAGGCATCTCAAAATATCTCCAAAATTCCATCACAAATTTATGGAATACTCATAAAGAGATCGAGATCTCGAATATTCTACAAATTCATGGAATATTCATAAAGAGATCAAATTCAAATCAACTTAATTCAAAAAATACGTCACTAACGGCCCTCTAATTATGAATATCAAGTCCAAATCATCATAGTTGGAGAAATACGCCACTAACGGCCCTCGAATTATGAAAATCAAGTCCAAATCATCCAAGTTCGGGAAATACGCCAGTAACGGCCCTCGAATTACGGAGAAATCTAAAGAGAGAGAAGAATCAAGGGAGGAACATAATTGTACTCACTATCTTGATGAATAAAATTATGTTTCTTCAAATTTTATTTGTGTGGTTGATTTATTTTCCATATGTTTAAAATTTGTTGCAAACAGATGCGTCTGACCAGTGAGCTTGCTGGCTTCTGCTTCTGTTGGAATATCCTGGAATTGCGTTCCAACCATATGCGATAAACTGTATTTGCCATTGTCATTCTATATACCATGGTTGCACCATTTTGTCCCTTCATGAATCTGCTTGCCCATTTTACCTCCGCCGCCCAGTTCATAGTACTCCTTCTTACCCCTTGCCACTTTAATATACTACCCCACACCTCTGCAGTATAAGGACACTGGAAATAGAGATGATCAAGATCTTCATTCACCTGTTGACATAAACTGCATGTTTGGGACTGAACTATTCCCCATTTAGCCAATCTAGCTTTTGTTGCAAGCCTTCCCTTTACAGCAAGATACAAAATGAATTTCCACTTAGGAGCTCCAAAGTTTGTCCACACCAATGATCTTCATCCCACCTTCTCCATTGTACCTCCCATCTGTACATATATTTTGTTCATATTGTACTTTTTCATGTTTCTTATATCTGCCTCAGTAAGCCCAACCTCTTATAAGTATTTTGCAGCCTTTAAAATCTTCTGTACCACCAAAGAAGCCTGACTAGCTTGTATGTTCCATACACCATTTTGCCTAGAATATCTTTTTATTAGTATTATATAATGGACCTTTTTTTAAAATAAAAATAAAAATAAAAATCTCACATTTTTATCAATCTTAATAAGATTTCGATTAGCCTTTTAATTTGGAAAGTCATTCAATTTGTTCTTTGGATTGATTTTTCTTGTGTGAGTTAAAGTTTGACATATTATCGGTGTAAACAACTTTTTACATTATTAAGTAATTTTGAATGGAAAATAGCAAAATTTTTTTATAGTATTATACCCTGTTTTTTAAATTTATTTTATAATAAAACTGTAATTTACGGAAGAGTAAATAATAGGAAAAACTACATAAATGGGCCATAAAACTCAAAATAATTGCATGTTCATACCCAAATTCAAAGTAATTCAAGAAACGCCCATTCTCTCATAAATAATTGCAGCTCATACTCCCCATTCATTAAGGCTGATAATTTTTGCTTAACTGATACTAAATCAGTATCATATACTGTATTGGTATCATTAAGGTTGATAATTTTTGCTTAACGGATACTAAATCAGTATCATATGTTGTATTGGTATCATTAAGGTTGATAATTACTCATTAGTCAATGATACTATAAGAGTATATATATATATATTTATGATATCATTAAGGTTTCTTGTTCAGAAATTACTCATTGGTCAATGATATTATAAGAGTATATGTATATTGTTGTGGTATCATTACGGTTTCTTGTTCAGAAATTACTCATTAGTCAATGATACAATAAGAGTATATGTATATTGTTGTGGTATCATTAAAGTTTTTTGTTCAGAAATTACTCATTAATCAACGATATTATAAGAGTATATATACTCTTATAGTATCATTGACTAATGAGTAACTTCTGAACAAGAAACCTTCATGATACCATTACAGTGTATATGTATTGATTTAGTTTCAATTAAGTGAAATTATCAGCCTTAATAATACAAATACAGTATATGATACTGATTTAGGATTAGTTAGGCGAAATTAGTTGGAGGTATATAGTGTAATTATTTAGTGGGGTATGAATATAAAAAAGTATATGTTTGTAATTATTTTGCTTTTATGGGGTATTTGCTTAGTTTCCCCTAAATAATATTAAGGAAAGTTGGCCACCCCTTGACCAATCAACCTAAGTGATTGTCCAATTGAAATTTACCTAGGAATATAAATATTCACTAAAGTTGGTAAATAATATTCATCATTTTAACATGGAGCTTAGCAATGTTCATGGAAAATAGGGTAAAACCTGCTGTCTGAAGCGATTTATACGATGAGGTCCCCTTTCTTAAAATGGAAAAAATATTATCACTTTAAATACTATGTATTTATGAAGTTCTTTGTATAATTAAAAATTTTGGTATACAACTTGTGTTGCGTTTAAAATAGTGCTTACTAAAATTGGTAAGCACTTTAAATATTTATCTATTTCAAGTTAGAATTTAGATTTTTTAAAAATTTTAGTCGATACACTTATAATGATTCTTTTCAATTTGGTGATCTTCTAATTGATTTTTACTTATTTAGTATCAAAACATTAAGAAATTTCCAATTAAAGTTAAACTTTTAGGTTTGATTAATATTGATGCTCGTGGAAAGTTTGAATTCTCATTGTTTTAATTCATTTAAACATTCCTATTCAAATATATTTCAAATTGTTTTTGTTAATGCAAATTAGAAATTTGATTTTGACTTATATAATTTAGAAGTTTTTGGTGGATAATACTATATTCACACTATCTAATCATAATTGATAACTTTATAAAGTATGTTAAAATATTTAATATTTTATTTAAAATGTTTAATTTCTTTTAACTTTTATATAAAAAAAAAAAGACTTTGACATGAAATTTTATGTAGAAGGATTATATTAAAGAATAATTAGTTACTATTGTTGTTGATATTTTAGACTAAGAAATATTTGTAAAACTATGTGTATTAGAAAATTTATAGTAATAATAACTACAAGCATTTATTTATTAAAAAAAATAAAGATGTGCGATTTATTAATGTGATATCTTAGAAAATTCTAATACCTTGTTTATGAAATATAATTTGCTCATTTGGTAAAATTTTATAAGAGTTGATTAAGTTTTGATAATTTTCATAAATCATAGTGTTTTGCTCTTACTGAAATTATTACTTTTAGTTCTACCGTTCTCTAGCAATTGCGCTTTGTACACCATTACCATGTAGTTAGGTAGGGACAATAAGTCTGTAGTGACGGAAATCTATGATTGAATGGGGGACGGGGGTGTCCTGTACTTCTCGCTTCCCGAAAAAGAAATCCATAAAGTCCTCGGTAGGATTGACAACATCTCCTCAAGGCGCGATTCTGAGACAAAATCTCTTGAAAAAGAAAATCTTGTCATTATTATGAAAAACATATATATAATATAAGAAATTCAAATTGCTCATCCAAATAAAAAATTTCAACTTCAAAACAACTTAATTTTAAATCAGGTCTAAACAAACCTTAAAAATCAATTCAAACCGAACCGTAACAACCCTATTCAGATATTACAAGCCATTGTTGATCTTTATTTTTTTTATAAGTTTCTCACTCGCGTTCGATACCCCTATTGAAGTGGTCCCACATTGAGGCAAAATATTTTCTAACTCAAGTGCTTTCGTATTTCAAGAGACTCGAGATGAAAGAGAACTTACTAGTCCATCACAACCCCATTTGGTGTCATTGTATGTCTTTAATTAAATGAGATTCAAAAAGTTTTAAATATATAATAAAGTTGTCTTTCTAATACAAAATTTGACAAGAGGATCCACGTGGCAGCCACCTATTGGGCAAAAGAGGAAAGATATTTACAAATGAAAAGTCTTCAATTCTTCAAAAGTTTTGACATAGTAAACGACAAAAGTCTTTTGCTTGATTGAGAAAAACACCGTCGTTTCATCACCATTATTGTTGCTTCTCCGGTCATTGTTCTCTCTCACTTTCGTAGAAGTTACAGTGGTGTGGTGAGAGCCAATACACGCAAATTCCCAAAATGGGTTGTTGACCAAACCCACATTCAACGCTGAAAATTTCAACTGTTTTGGTTGATGCAAAAATCTTGAAATTTTGGGATTTAGGAGTAAAAGTTGAAGGTTTTGGAGGATTTAATCATTTGGGGTTGTAGAAAGAGAGATGAATCCGAATTGGGAGCTTCAGAATTGTTGTAATCGTGATCAAAAGTTCTTTCTTATTACCATTGGTGTTTTCACTGTCGCCATTCTTCTCGTACGTTTCTCTGTTTCTATATCTCTTTGATTTTTCTACATTGTGATTTTAGGAGTATGGAATGTTGTTGTGTTGTTTCTTCTTTTTTGGCTAACTTTTTGCAGTTATATGTTCCTGTTTTGATTTTTGTGGCTAATTAGTAGAGGAATGTAAAATTTCAAGGTTATTGGTATTGTTTGATAAACAGTTGTGAAAAGGGAATTTAAAAATTCTTTTGGGTCCTTCTGAAGCTTGAACTTTTTTGAAATTTTAAAGGTGGCTCTGTTTAACTAGTATCTATCTATAGCTTTAGGAGTGGTTGACTAAATTATCCTGGGATTATAGTCCTGACTAATTTATCCCATCTGTCTGGTGTGATAAAATAATTCCAAGTTTGATGGGATGAAATGGGTCATCCAGGATTAAAGTTGGGATTTATTACTAATTAGAGCTTCCGAGTAGTATTTTTGGCCTTTATTTGCTTGTCAAAAAATAAATAAATGAAGTTCGGGTATAAAAAGAGAATGTACGAAAACTATTATAAAATCGGATTCAGTTTGAAAGGAGGAGCACACTATTATATACAGTATATTCTATCTTCTTATCTTTCTGTTCTGGTCCTTAACAGTCAACACCATAAGAAATTACTGGTTGACCAGTGTTCATCAGGAAATGGTTAGTTTAGGAGTCTCTTCCCAATTATGTGTTGATAGGAATAAGGATTTATGTGTAGGTGGAATGTTTAGCTAGTACTGAAAGGTGTGGCTTAATGGTCGATTAAACTAGAATGAAACCATGGAGGAACAAGGTTTGAATCCTAGTATAGAACAAAACATGGCATGATATGAAAAATTGGAACTTGTTAGTGTCAATTTTCTCTGTAAGTATGAACAAAGATATAATGATCCATGAGGTTTTCAAATTGGCAATTATTTCTAATCTTCTCTTTCGCAGCAGTGCATGAAAAGATGAAAGCCTAAAAGTGAGGATCAGAAGTTGAAAAAATAAGCAAATAATATCACTTGATTAGAATCTTTATTCATTCAACATGTCAAAGCAGCGTTAGGATGGGTTCTGCTTGGCAATTCATGAATCTCTTTAACCAGAATTTTGATTGGTCGACATGATGTGTGTCATCAAAGTGTTGAAACAGTATCTTATAACTCAAAAACCTATTCAATACTTGGTGAAAGATGGGAAAATCTGTCCACCTGTTTTTTGTTCAAAATCACTGTATATTGTATAAAATAGTTTCTTCAGTATATTTTTTAAGAAAATCAAGGTAATGAGGTACATCCAAATATCTTTTAGGTTCGAGGATCACTTTCTCGGAAACCTACTGCTTTATCCCCATGTAGTTGAGCTTTTTAGATTGTTAAGGTTATTAGCAAAGCAAGTCACTATTTCCTCAACATATTAATAAGTTACAACACTGCATTCATCCCAGAAGCATAAGTGTAAATTACTTTGATGTGGTACACTGGTACTTGCAATTTAAAAGATAACCATGATAACACCATGATCATAACACCTCATCTCCTATGTGTGAGTTGTTGCTGGTCTTCTTGAGAAAAAATATAAGATGCTTAAGATTGTTAGCACTAACAAAATGCAATACCAAGCCATGTGCAAGTGATATACTAGATTTTCTTGTTTATCTCATTTATTTGCCGTAAAATATCCCCAACTGTTATCATGTATACATTTTCCAACAATTTTGTACTTCTCTCTGCTTCTTTTGTAAAGATTTTTGCATATTCATTTTGCTTCTGTTTTCCCCTTCTGCATATCAAAACAGTTATGGAGGACATTTCTTCTGACACCTTTCAAGCTCATTACTGTATTTCTTCATGAAGCAAGTCATGCGATTGCTTGTAAGCTCACATGTGGTCAGGTAAATTCTCTTTTGTCATTTATTAGATGCAAATGATCTATAATCTCATGAGATACTTGTTCATTGGGTGAGTATCAGTCTAGTTTTATTGTATTATATGACGGTTTAGGGCCTTCAAGAGCTTCAATTTGTGTTAGAAGTACTTATTTCTAATGTCGCTGAACTACAGTTGCATAGGGTTAGGTGAATTGTTCTAGTTTTTGGTTCAGATAAAGAGATATAAGGCGTCAGTATTTACAGGAAATAACTGGTGAGACTTTACATAGTTTTCATGGCATACATTCCCTTCAGAAAGTGTAGGGTGATGGAGATGAATTTGACCTTTGCTCTTTAGCTTCAAGTTTCTGTCTTTTGCTCTTTTCTTGTGCTATGCATGTGTTATGTTAAGATATAAAAGGAAAATGACTAGACTTTTGTCTTAAGATATCCTTTGAAATTTTTATTTCCTGGGTTACTTGAGTAGTTCTATCAGAAATTCGCCAAACTAGTTATAACTAGCCAACAAAGATCAAACATATTTATAGCCTGTTTGGCAATGATTGTTTTTTCAAAGTTGAAGTGTTTGGCCAAGCTTTTAGGAGAAGAAAAGTGTTTTTGAGTAGAAGTAGAAGCTGTTTTTGAGAAGCTAAAAACTAGTTTCTCCCCAAAAGTACTTTTTCTGAAAGGCATTTTTGAGAAAATATATTTTGAAGCATTTTTAAATACTTGGTCAAACACTAATTGTTGCTCAAAAATGCTTTTCAAATTGATTAAGTCAATGCTACTTTTTTTTTTTAAAAAAAAAATACTTTTCAAAATAAACTCATTTTAGAAATTTGTCAAACAAGCTACTAATTTGTTATTAGCATGCATAAAACTTCCCATATTACTCGTTCAAGTTAAAAAAGTGTTAAAATTTTATGATTTCCAGAAATGATTGTAAAATGATACTTATAATTATGCTTTCCGTCGTTCCAGTTTATGTGACATAATTTCTTGTTTAGTTTGTTCCAAAAAGAATGAGACGCTTGTATATTTGGTAATCCTTTACTTTTAAGATTTCAATATTACCGTTGCCCTCATTCCTTTAAAAGAATGGCATGGATCCACTGAATTTAGAAGTAAATAATTTATGATAAACTTTATTTAGTAGAAAAGTTTATATTTAAAAGTAAAGCTAGAGAGTGTAAATCTTCCATGCTTGTCAAGGTTAGGATTTTCCCTTTTGGTTCTTTTTTACCTTTTTTTTTTGGAATTACACTTATTTTCCCTGAAAATGATTGCTTCATTTTCTTATCTCAAAACTACCACTAAAGACACACTGAAGATATAAAGCGACATTATTTGACTAGGGTCACTAGATTATCAACCACAAACACTTACTTAATTAAAGCTCTGAGTGATGGTACAACACTAATAAAAATTTCCAAAAATCTGCAACTGCTCATAAAACGAATTGTAGTCTCAACCATAACGATTATAGAGGACAATACAGTCTTCTATTCAATCAAATAATTTTAGCATCTGCGTCTCTAGATGAAGAAAAACAACTCTCCAGAAATTTAAAATTTCTTGAGATAAGTCCTCAAACATCTTAAATGTACCAACATGTACAAAAGTTCCCCTATAAAATGCATGAGCAACAACAGTCCTATCTCCTTTGCTAAATGATTTTAGAAATTTTAATTTTTGTCACAAGTCTTCAAAAATTTGAAGGTACCAACGAAATAATTTCAATAAGAAATTCTTCTTTTTCAGCATCACACCATACTAAAGTACAAATTAACTAGATGGCCAAAGCAGTAGATGAACAAGAACAAATGATGCAATTGCCATTGATGAGACCAATCTCTGCCTACAACATGGTCATATTTACAAATTCTTTAAATACATGTGTCTTTGCAAAGAGAGAAGTTATTCAAAAACTATAGTCACAGTGTTCATTGACTTCTTTAAATACATGATTCTTTACAAAGATAGGTTATAAAAACTATAGACTTCATCTTACTAACTTTTTTAAATACACAAGTCTATACAAAAAAGAGAGGTTATACAAAAACTATGTGATGGCCAAGGCTATAAAATAGAGATGAACTTTAAAAAATTAAGTTGTATAAAAATCCTTGATATATTAGTATCAGGTATCAACTTAAGGTAGAGCTAAAACTTCATTAACCATGTCAATATCACAACAAACTTGAACCAGAAGAGTTCTCTCTCGTTTTGGCTTGTTTTTTTCATATGTGGCAGTTTGCAGTTGTTCCCTGTGGTGGATTCAGGATTTTCAATAAGGGGGTTCGAAAAAATAAAATATAGTGCCTGCGATTCGAACTAGGAATCTTAAGGACCGCTAGTCTTGTGTTCAGAGGATTTAAAATATATATATATATATACCTGTGAAAGGCGATCACCTCGTCACCAATGGCGAGAGGCGAGGTGAAAAGACCCTTCATCGCTCATTAGCTTTGTGGCGAGGCAATCTTCAAAAGGCGACACCATGGCGACAATGGCGAAAAAGGCGAGAGGTGAGAAAGGTGTCGCCGTTTGTATTTTCTTATAAAAGAAGGCAACCAATTTAGGGTTTCAAAAGTTAAAAGGTAATTTTTAGGGTTTCCTTCCAAATTTGTATTATTGCACTCTTAGACTCGACTGCGACTCCAACAGTCAATTCAACTAGACTTCTCGGCGACCAACTAGACTTTTCCAGCAACTCCAAAGTTCAACCAATATGTATTTCTTCTTTTCTTCTTCCTTTGTTTCTTTTTCCTTCTGCTTCTTCAAACTTTAGAGTTACTTCTACCGCTATTTTTTCTCATTCAAGTTTTAGACTTTTAGTATGTACTATCTATTTTCAGTTTTTGAATTGAAATATTTGTTAATATGTTATTGCTATTGAGATTTTGATTATTTATATATGCAATTAAATATTTTAAATTTTTGGTATTAATTGGCGCCGCACTTCAAAAAGGCAAGTGCCTCGCTACAGACTCTTGTCGCCTTTCGCCATCCAAAACACCGTATATACACTTTAATTAAAAAAATACCTTATACATACAACGTAATTTTTTGCCGAGGAGGTTGGGCGAACACCCTCGCCCTCTCCTAGATCCGCCCCTGGTTTTTCCTACCTTTATCTTTCATTAATTCAACCATGCGAGATTGCCGAGTCACAAAGACGTTATTCAGTCGTTCAACTTACATCTTATTAAAAAATCTCTCAACTTCACTTACTAACTCGTCAATAGTTGAATGAGCCATTTGATATTGAAGGGACTGAATAGCTCTAGATAATTCGAGGTCCAAAACATTTCAATCTAGAATGTTAGTCCATCTTAGCAACTTTAGTAAATTCTAACCTGTTTATTACAATTGGTAACTATAGTAAATATCAACTTAAGGTGAGATCTTGCATTATCTTGTTGGATAAAATAAGTAGTATTTGATGATGAAAGTGGTCATTAGATCAATTGTTGGAAGAACTTTTTTAATTAAACAAATCCTAGTAACATCTTTAGTGAAAGAGGGAGCAATTTTGAAATGCTGGACAATGTAGATGGTACTAGATAAATTTGAAAAAGGAAAACTGAAGTCATCCAACTAATTTTGTACTATTCCATATGGCTAAGTCTGGGAGAATGATAGGCAATGCTTTAGTTATGCTTGCATGCTAAATTCTAGCATACGATTTGGTTTTCCCTGATAAATTCAAGTTCATACTATTTAGGAAATGCTGAGATCTGTGATTTTGTATTCTAAATCACATGTTTTGTGGTTACAGGTGGAAGGAATGCAAGTTCATGCCAATGAGGGGGGTGTAACACAAACACGCGGTGGTGTTTATTGGTTGATCCTGCCTGCTGGATGTAATACTTTCTCAAAACAAATTCCCAAATCTTACTGAAGTGCTTGCTTATTTCATTTTTAAAAGACAGCGAAGTGTTCCCTACTCAAGTTCCCTGTTGATGATGTGTTTTGAGTTAAATTTGTTGATGCAGATTGCTTTGTCCATTTAACATCTGACTACCTTTCATTTTTCTAATTAATGTTGTACTTTCCTGAAGATCTTGGTTCGTCTTTTTGGGGGATGGTTCTCATACTTGCATCGACAAATCTTCTCACTGCAAAAATTGCTGCTGGTTGTTTCATTGCTGCACTTCTCATTGTGCTCTTTATTGCCAAAAATGTACGGAGCTAAGTAATAAAAAAACATGACTGAATTTGATCTTGTACATTGATGGCAAAAAATTTACTCTTTACATTAATATTTTGACATGTGTATATTCCCAGATTTAACGTTGTAGATCTTGTCTAAAGTTTTTTTTTTTTTAAAAAAAAAGGACTTCAATAATCTTACATGGTTTACTTTCTTGAACAGTGGACACTGCGAGGACTTTGCATAGGTTTGTACATTCAGGATCTTGATCAGTGTTAATACTTGATATGCATTTGCTTTTGTGCTTAGTCACTGATCCCCACAGTCTGGACTTGCCAGGATTTATCATTTTCATTGCTGTAATATGGGTTCTGCAACAACTAACAACAGTTCGCATTCTTCGATATGTAATTCTCTTCATAGGTATGAACTTATCCTGTCCCCCACCTTCCCTGCATTTTAGTTTTGGTTGTTGTGTTGCTTACATTCCTTCTTGGTGAACTGCAGGTGTTATGAACAGCTTGTTTTCAGTTTATGGTACAAACTATCCATTCTCTAGGATCTAATTTTTCCCAGATGGCATGACAAAATCTGACATATATATGACAATGCAGATATATACGATGACTTAATATCTAGAAGAGTGAACTCAAGTGATGCTGAGAAGTTTGCGGAACTCTGTCCCTGTCCTTGTAATGGTGTTGGTTGGGGAGTTATCTGGTTAGTCATAGCTTCAAAGTGAACTTGAACTAAAGAATGGTAGGAATTTTTCTCATCATTTGTGAATCACAAATCTGTCTGTTGCTTGGACTGTTCTGCAGGGGGATGATATCTTTTATATTTCTTTGTGGAGCGATGTACCTTGGACTTGTCATTCTCTCATGAGGTATTATCTTCATTGCTAATCTTATTATGGCTTTAGCCCGTTCTGGTTTTGTCGGTTTGTTATCTGGCTTTATTTAAATCCAAGTGCTAACTTCAAGTTCTATAAATAAATAGATACTCCCTCCGTTTCAATTTGTTCGTCTTACTTTCCTTTTTAGAAAAAGAATGCCTCCTTCCTTTTTTGACAACTCTTTAATTCTAACTTTCCACATAGCTTGTTTAAGACAAACAAATTGAAACGGAGGGAATACTAATCTCCAGGTTCTTGATCAACTTATATACTGTGTGTTCATAAATACGTTCACTGTTATCGTGTTCTCCCAAAATTGGGTAGTTTTAATTAATTTCACTACTGATTGATTGTATTTCTAGCATTTTTCAGTACACAGCATTTGATAGTTTGTTGTGCAATAAACAACTATAGTAAAAGGATCAAAGCATTCTTCACCTCCTGGTTACCATTCTCATTTTAAACTTTTTCAAGTGAAATGGGAAGTGATGATTCATATAACTGATTCCAGGTAGCTTGGTAGTGAAGCGTAGTTGTTATTGCATTAATGAACTCTCTCATGTATAGTCTTCCTTCACCAGCATAATGTTTTAGTGACTAAATAAAGGAAGTACAGAGAACTAAAGTTATCTGCTTGTCAATTCTTAGATAGAAACACAGAAGAGATGCCATGTAAATCTAACTCAGAGTAGCCATATTTGCTTAGCTTTTCATTCAGCTTTGTTGCCTTATTTACGTTTTTCAATTTAAGGTTTCTCTGAACCAGAATCCAATAAACGATTTGAACTTGATGAATTCAACTTTTAATGTTCTTAGCACTGATCACATTGTACTTTTAAAAATATTCCTCAAATTTTAATAGTCGTCGTGATTTTCTGATGTTTTCACATTTATAATCATATTTCATGTCAAAAATACTGTGCTCATTTACTGCATCCGCCTCTCCTCGGAACTATCTAACACCTTGACTTCTTCACAATCTGATTCCGATTACGTTCATCTTTTCAGGTTCATGCAAATGACATTTAAGGACATTACAAATCCTGAAGAACAAAGTAGCTGCATTTGTTGATCTCATATTCATTTCCATTTCTTCAATGCTGTTGTATAGCTTTTAGACATATTTTTGTTCCCTATGGGCTCATTCTTTTACACCCTTCTTTGGATAGGGTTAACATAGTCATGACTTGTGTTTATATACCAAAATTCAAACACCATCTATTGTGGAAATTGAAAATTGATTGCTTAGCATGTGTATGTCTTGGTTTACTAGTGATTTAGTTCAGCATTTGCTAAGGGTTTTTCATGATTGCATATGGCATGTAACCATTATCTGAGCGTTTAAGCTGGTCGAACTAACTTATAAACATTGTTTCGGCTTATTTATGCGCTGAGTATCAAAAGTGTTTACAATTTAAAATAAGCCAAAAATCATATGTTAGTGACTCAAACTTGTGATTTTTCAGTTTATAAGCACTTTCAGTTTGATTAATATTTTTCACTATTTTATTCCTTATATTTTTTGCAATTTCGAAAATATATTTCCAAAATGAAATCTCTAACTTCCTTTCCATTCAATTTCCACCATTTGTCTTTTTGTAAAGATACTTCTATATATATATAAATAGTTTCAAGGGCATTTTAGTTTGTTTTTTTTATGATTTCTCACCCAGTGTTTGGAGTTCACATTGAAGCTCTGATTAAATTTGGATTGCGCACTGCAAGATCCATTCATGGGTGGCTCCCAACATGACCCAGGACTCGAATCGAGACCTCTGATTAAGGGCATTAAGTTGTTTTGATAGAAAGTGTTTACAACAGCAATAACTAGCACTCTTTCACTTGTGTAAAAAATAGTTTGAATTTTGAAAACTCTCTCTGGGGAAATGGATCTAACTCAGATGTTGTGACCACTTTCCATCAACAAAACAAATGTTGTGAACACTTTGCAACAAATAGGGTTG
Organism: Solanum appendiculatum; assembly: GCA_018342035.1. Classification (NCBI taxonomy): domain Eukaryota; kingdom Viridiplantae; phylum Streptophyta; class Magnoliopsida; order Solanales; family Solanaceae; genus Solanum; species Solanum appendiculatum. Next base: position 38,722 of record JAGDQO010000684.1, on the reverse strand, counting down.
TGGTTGGATTTAGTTAAATTTTATTATATGGTTTTTTAAAGTTAGGCACTTGTACTATGCAAGAAAGTTGGGAAATTAATAGTGGTTACACACAAAAAAAATACAAGATATAAGTTAGACGGAATTTTACTAAACATTATAGTATACATTGGAATTATGTTATGCAACGACACTTTCAATAATTATAGATCATGTCTATCCTTTCTTTCTTTTTAGCCTTACCTCTCTCCCTTTTTGTATTTATGTTTTTATAATGTATCTGTATATTATAATTTCATCTATTTATATATTCAATATTAAATATGTGTTGATGTATTCAGTGTAATATTTGTATCCAACATCAATTTCATCCAATGTATGCAGTATCAATTTGATGTATTCAGTTTCAATTTGATGTATTCAGTTTCAATTTGATGTATTCAGTTTCAATTTCATTTAGTGTATCTAATATCAATTTCATCTAGTGTATTCAATATCAATTTTATCCAGTATATCTGATATCAATTTCATCGCGTATCAAATATCTAGTATATCTAATATGAAAAATGTATTGATATATCTTGTATATAGATACATGTATCTAGTATCAAATATATCAGAGATGATGATGATGATGATGATGTTGTCAAAATATATTTTTTAGGAACATAAGTTCCTTAAAATGAAGAAAAATGATTTTCGAAGTAAAATAGTAAAAACAAATTGCCTAAGTAGCCTTCCAACCACATTGTCTCCTCCCGATCCACAACAACCACCACTCGACTACTCCTTCTCCATCTCACCCTCGCCACCCCTAAACTCCCACTCTCCCACATACTCCAGCCTGTCTCACCCCTATAGTATTCTCCTAAATTATATTTCTTCCATCTCAATTTATGTGCCATTTTTCAAATTTTGAGATTTAAAGGAGTCTATTTTTTATCGTAAATTTTTATACATCTTTGAAATATTTTGAATTGTCAATTATTGTGACTTATAATGCTTTTTACGTAGTTTACAAATATATAAATTTCATTTCAAAAAATTTGAAGATTTCATGCGCAAATTTCTGATCAAACTTGAACTATTTGATACTCAAAAAATGAAAAATGTCACATAAATTGGGACTGAGGAGTATAAAAATACTGGGATAAGAGGAACTCAAGAAACTTGAGGGGTCTTTTTGTCATGAATTCATTATATATATATATATATATATATATATATATTGGTCACATTGGTTAGTTGAAATTATTGATTGCTTCCCATGTGTAACAACTCTCTATTTTTGTTACGTGCACTCTTTAAATTCAATTCTCATTGTTAGACTTTTCCTTCTAAGTTCTAAATTGTTGTGCTGAATATTTTCTCTACTTGAAACATGGCCTTCTCTTCTTCTTGTTTTTGCCACTTTCCAATTTCACACAAGGTATGTTATCTTCATTACTACAAATTTATATCTTGATTACTCTGTGACTTTGAGCTACCTTTTGTTAAATCTCCTAATTTGGATCTCCTTTTAAGGCTCTAATTACTTGTTCTTATTGAATATTGACTATTGGTTTAGTTTCTCTTCTAGTGTTCGGTATTTATATATAGATATGAATGCAAAGTGATGGTATCAGGTTCATCTGAATTCAGTATTTTCGATACTGAGTGTAAATTTATGTGTAAAAGTCTATAAAATTTGTAATAAGTAGTAGGTATGAATCCATGACTTTTAAAATATAATGGATTCAACGCTAAGAATTTTAGAGGTTGAACCCATAAAGATTAAGTTTTGGATTCTAACTAAATTCGTATTACATACCTCTGATTAAAAATGAAGAAATACTTATCATTTCATCGCGATTTTCATTGGTGACTATTGGTTTAGTTGTTGTACTTTGAGAGACATCATTTACAAGCTCTGTTTTATATTAGATCTAATCTTGCTGTTTTGGGCTGGTGTCTTCCATGACTATCGTCTTTATAATTATTATGTAGTTGTTTTAGCACAACAATCATGATTGGTTTATTTTTTGTTATGAATGTTAAATGGATGAGTCTCAGAGTAATAGTGTAAATTGATTTTGTGTGACAGTTATGATGTTTGCGTCAGGATAAGCTGTCTATATCACAATCTTTTGAGATGTGATCCTTTTCTAAACCTTGCATGAATGCAGAATGTTTTATGCACCGAACTGTCTTTTATATAGCAGATTTTGAACCCTTCAGTGAAAATTCTAGCTCCACACGTTTAGCGTATTAAAATAACAAAGTAAAAAAATATACAAATGAACACACTATACATGAAAATAGAGAGCACCACTTTACTTTACTTTCCCATTTATATTATGATTGGAAAATTTAGTAATGTATTAATTAAAATTTAGAAGGATTTTATACTACTAGCTGCAGAGGAATCAAGTTGCCCCTTTTGCTCATGGATCAAATAGCTCTGTTCTTTCAAGGCAACAATATTTTCTAGGAGGATCAAGAGTCATTACAAGTCCAAATCTTCCAAAAACTCTTTTGCAAAGAAGGAGTTCAAGGGTGTCTGCTTCATGTAATCATTTTCCTCCTTAATTCATTAAATATATTTTTATCAATTGTTCCCTTTTCCTACCTGAACGATGATGATACTTCAGGTAGGAAGAGGGAACAACTGATAGTTGAGGTGTGTTTTGATAAATAGTTGGTGATAGTTCAGGTAGAAAATTTGCACACTTGATAGTTTAATATGAAACTTGAAAAATCGGAAGACTCAAAAGATAAGGATAATGTCTATGTATATACCAATTTTTGCATATTGTGAAAATATACTAAATATATTATTATTACCGTGTACACGACTAAGGTTGTTTACCAAAGAAAATAACATAAGTGGTCTCTTATGTTTGGGTAGGTTTAAAATAGTCCAATACATACATTTTTGAACAATTTTTGTTCTTTAAATTTGTCATAAGTGAGTACTTTTTTTGTCTTCATTAAATATCTAACAAATTTTGGTTGTTAGCATGTGCTTCCTTCGTTTTATTTTATTTGGCTCATGTTAACTTGATACTTTCCTTCAGAAAATATTTGTCATGAGTTTATCTTTTACTAAATTAACCTTATTAATTATGCTTTAAAAATCTAAATTTGACTATTAGTTGTACAAATAGTTTTACTAAATAGTATTGAAAGAAATTGATAAATTCTCTTGATTCGCTAAAATGTACAAATAAAATTTTATTTTTATTTTAATATAAAAGTCAAGTAAAATAAAACGGAGAGAGTAATTATGATATTTTTTGGGTAATTAAGTGTAATGTACCCTTCTTTTGCAGGGTTAGCAAGTTCTAAAGTTGTTAATAATGTATTTCCACTGGGAACAATAGCAGTTCTTCCCTTTTATGTCTTTATGGTTGTGGCACCTAAAGCAAAATTTGTAAGTTTTCTAAAACATTTAAGTAATAATAACATTGTCAATATAAGTAATTTTTGTAGTGTTAGATTATCTTTATATGTTGTAACGGATAATCTATTAAATTCTATATTTTAAGAAGGCTTATTTGTAAATATCATTTGAATTATCTAATACTGTAAAAAAATCACTTACATCGACGGTATATAAAACTTAAACTTTTTAAAAAATATTATCAACCTAAATTGACTACTTTCTTCTCACATTTTATGGAGATAGAACTTTTTTGAAAGGCATAATACATAAATATGTCATTTAACTTAGCTGCTTTTGACATCTATGCTCTCAAACTTTAAGTGTGCACAAGTAGACACTTAAACTTGTATAAAATTGAACAACTAGATACACGCGTCCTACGTGGCATAATACACGTAGAACGCCACATAAGACACAAAATTATCACGTAGAACGCCATGTAAGACGAATGCATCTATTTGTTCAATTTTATACAAGTTTAAGTATCTACTTGTACACACCCAAAGTTAAAGGCATACTAGCTGAAGCCAAGTTGAAGAACATACTATTGTATTATGCCTCTTCGAAAAGTACTTTTAATTTTTTTTTAAAATTAAGCCAAACAAAGTATTGACAATTGCTTAATTCTCTCATAAATATCATTGTTTTATCATGCTAATTGCAGACCCAAAAAGTGATGGAGAGCAACATTCCTTATATTGTGCTTGGACTTTTGTACTCATATCTCTTATACCTTTCTTGGACACCAGATACATTGCAACTATTATTTCCCTCTAATACATCTTGGATTCCAGAGGTTTGTGCTCAACTACATTTTCTACGGATTCAGAATTTTAAGTTTATCGCTATTGAAATTTATTGAGTTTTAGATAAATTATTTATATATATTAAATGAAAATTTTAATATAGTTATAGGTTTTAGTTAAAGTTATTGAGTTGAATCGATCACGTAACTTAAATGGTATATTTGCCTCTTGACTCTCTTTTGGTAAAAAACTATTCATATTCGGTGTTTACATCGGGTCATATATTAATGAGTAACTTATATATTAAGGTGAGGATATTTATTAATCAATTACTCCTTCTGTCTCAATTTATGTAGTACTTTTTGAATTTCGAGATTCAAATAAATTTATTTTTGACCGTAATATTTTCATATATTTTAAAAATATTTTGAATTGTCAATTATTATGACTTATAGTACTTTCTACGTCATTTCAAAATATATAAACTTTGTTTCAAACAACTTGAGGATTCCTAACACGAATTTACAGTCAAAAGTAAATTATTTGACTCTCGAAATTCCAACAGTGCTACATAAATTAAAACAAAAAGAATATCATTTAATGATATGAGTATATCTCAAGACATATGTCATGTATATATTGAATTGATACGAACATCGAGTATGAGTATGTTAGTACTTTCCATGTATTCCATTTTATATCAAACTCCATTCTTTTAGGCTTCCCTTTTCACCTTTAATAACATGATCTTATAGTCATATAAACGTTTTTAGAATATATTTAAGATCATAAAATCTAAAATTACTTTTGTTATATGTTTAAAATATATATTTTTTTAAATATTATTATTTTCTTAAATTTCGTGACGAGATAAATATTATCCTGACATTGTAGTATTATTCAGCTGGCTGGTATAGCAAAAATGTTTTCCAGGGAGATGACATTAGCATCTGCATGGATTCACCTCTTGACTATAGATCTTTTTGCTGCTAGGTTGGTCTATCTTTATCTATATTTATTTTTTAAAATCTTAATTAGAGAAAATAACAAAATTTATTCTTTATATTTATGGATAGATTTAAAATAATCACTTAAATATGTATTGAACAATTTTGATTTCTTTAAGTTCGCGAGAAATTAATATTTTCAATTTTCGTGAAATATTTAACAATATATGTTCATTAATTTTATTGGAATATAAAGAATTTTTTTTTTAATCATAATCACCAAGAAAATTTCATCAAATCTTAAAATATGCAAATACAAAAAAATGAACCAGACACTAAAAAGATACTAACTTAAATTACACCTCAAAAATCTACATCAGACTCTAAACATAAATTAAAAATAACAGAGAAATTACAAAAATTATATCTCTAAATGTGAGTTTCTGTTCATTTTAAAAAAAAATAATAATATAGTTTTCGTTAAATCTAACAAATAGAGTTCAATAACATTTAGCAGCAACTAAAAATATCAACTTTTGGCAAACTTAAAGAATTGAAATTGTTTCTCTTATCTCTCTTCTTCTTTTTTTTTGTTTTTTTTTTTCCGTTTTTTAAAAAATAATTACAACTCTTAATTAACTTTTAGTTTTTTTTTTTTAACAGGCAAATTTATCGTGATGGATTGCATAATGATATAGAAACACGTCATTCTATTCCATTGATATTGTTGTGTTGCCCAATTGGACTTGTTACTCATTTCATTACCAAAAAGCTCTATTCATTAAGAGTCGTTTGGTACAGTGTATTGTAAAAAATAATATAGATATTCATTTTATGTATTATAGTATTTTATTTAGTATATTTTTTTAATTTATGTATAATTAATGCTTGTATTATTAATACACTTTGTTGTGTATTTAGATATGTATTACTAACATCATGGATTTTTATCCATTAGCAATGCAATAGGTTCTAGTGCATGTGTTAGGATCGAGAACTCGGGTAGTGCGGAATTTAGCTAAACAATGTTATAATGACAATAACAAAGGCAAAAGTAAGTTGAGAATAAAGAAAGTAAAGCAAACAAAGAAGACACAAATTTAACGTGGTTCGGTCGATGTGACCTAATCCACAGGCGGAGAAGAGCAATTTCACTATATCAACAAGAGTACAAAAGAGAGTACAAAATTAGAGTAAATACTCTAATTAATCCCAAATACCCAAAGAGAATAACCTCACAAGATCACTCCAAAGAAAGGGTTTACACAAGTGTTTCCCTACACTAACTCTCTTACAAAATTACTCTTAATGGAATGACAAGGAAAGAAAGCAATGAATTGTTTTCATATGCTTAAGGTGTGTTTCAACAAATGTCTAACCTCCCTATTTATAGAGATAAAATGAGCTTGTTGATGTCATGGATGATGTCTTTGGAAGATACAAAAAATTCAACCTCTTAATGTGAATATATCAAATATTGTGGCTTCTAAATCTTTGACAAATGTAGCCACCAAACCTTTAACAAATATGGCTACCAAATTTCCACATTTGTGGCTTTCAAATCTTTCACAAAAGATTCAATCAAACAAAAGGCCACACTACAAATCTCCACCTTGGCCTGAGTTTGGTGAACATAGTAAATTTGCTCCATTCTCTCCGCAGAAGCCCATATGGGCTAAATCATTCTTCACAAATGCCAATCAAGTTCAAACAAAGCTTGAACTTGGTGACTGGAAGAGACTTCGTGAACATATCAGCAGGGTTGTTTCTTGTGTTAATCTTCTGAATAGAGACCTTTCTTTCAGCAATGGTTTCTCGTATGAAATGATACTTGATATCAATATGCTTGGTCCTCTCATGATACATATGATCTTTAGTCAAGTGAATGGCACTTTGACTATCACAGAAAATGATAATGCCACCTTGGTGTAAGCTGAGTTCAGCAAATAGACCCTTTAACCATAAGGCTTCTTTGATTGCCTCGGTCACTGCCATATATTCTGCTTCGGTAGTAGATAAAGCTACTACATGTTACAGTTAGCTTTCCAGCTGATAGGACAACCACCGATGCCAAAAACATAGCCTGTTAGTGATCTTCTTTTGTCAAGATCACCTGCATAATCAGAGTCTACAAAACCAACCAAAGTGTTAGCATTTCTCCCAAACTCCAAACATGTGTTTAAAGTACCTCGCAAGTATTTGAGGATCCATTTCACAGCCTGCCAATGTGCTTTACCAGGGTAAGCTATATACCGGCTTACCACACTTACTGCTTGTGAAATATCTGGACGTGTACATACCATTGCATACATCATACTGCCAACTGCACTGGAATATGGTACCTGTGCCGTATACCTTTCATCTTCCTCTGTCTGCGGTGATTGAGAAGCTGATAACTTAAAATGAGCAGCAAGAGGAGTACTTACTAGTTTAGCATCTTTCATGCCAAACCTCTCCAAGACTTTCTCTAAGTACTTCTTCTGGGTCAGGAATAGCCTGTTAGCTCCTCGATCTCTTTTGATCTCCATGCCAAGGATTTACTTAGCTGCTCCCAAATCTTTCATTTGAAATTCACTTTTCAGCTTACTTTTCAAAATGTGAATTTCTGTCAAATCCTTAGTAGCAATGAGCATGTCATCAACATATAACAATAAGTATACAAATGAACCATTATCCAGAAGTACACACAATTATCATACATGCTCATCGAATAACCATGACCCAACATAAAAGAATCAAACCTCTTGTACCATTGTCTTGGAGACTGCTTTAATCCATACAAGGATTTCTTCAACAAGCAAACATGATCTTCTTTTTCTTCAATTTCAAATCTTTCAGGTTGATGCATGTATATTTGTTCCTCAAGTTCGCCATGTAAGAAAGCTATCTTAACATCAAGCTGTTCTAATTCCAAATCATACATGGCAACTATGGCAAGCAAGACACGAATAGAACTATGTTTAACTACAGGTGAGAAAATATCATTAAAATCAACTCATTGTACCTGACTATAGCCCTTTGCAACTAATCGTGCTTTATACCTTGCATCTTCAACCCCTGGAATTCCATCTTTTTTCTTGAAGACCTATTTGCAACCAACAATTCTTTTACCTGACTGCGGCTTCACAAGAGACCAAGTACCATTCTTGTGGAGAGATTCAATTTCTTCATTCATTGCAATCAGCCACTTGGCTGAATCAACACTAGAAAACTGCTTCTGAATAATTTGATGGTTCTCCAATTTCTTCAGTTTCCTGTGCAACTGAAAAAGCAAATGCAACGTAATCTCCATACCTTTCTGGTTTTTGAATTTGTCTCCTTGGTCTGTGTGTGGCTATAGAATATTCATTTGGTTCAACTTCAGAAGTCACAACTTCTAGCTCAACTTCTTGAGCTTCAATTTCTGGAGTTTCTACTGTATTTTGCTCCAAAGTTGATGAGTTTGGCGTAGAAGGAATGCCAAGTTCAACCTCCACCTGCTCATGTATACCCTGCTCCTTATTCATATTACTAGAACTAGAAGACTCTTTTCTGGAGTGTAACATAAAAGATTCATCAAAGGTTACATCTCTGCTAATTATGAATTTTGGTGACTTGGGATCAGGATACCAGAGTCTGTATCCTTTCACTCCAAATGCGTATCTAAGGAAAATACACTTTTTAGCCCTTGGCTCTAATTTACCATCATTCACATGCATGTACGCAGGACAACCAAAATTTTTTAAATCAGAATAATTAGCAGGAGTACCTGACCATATTTCCACCGGAGTCTTAAAGTTCAAAGGAGCAGAAGGAGCACAATTGACAAAATAACAAGCTGTAGAAATAGCCTCTGCCCAAAAAGCGTTTGTCAATCCAATATTTGAAATCATGCAACGAGCTCCTTCCAAAAGAGTTCTATTCATCCTTTCTGCGACACCATTTTGTTGAGGGGTCATCCTTACAGTGCGATGTCGAGCAATTCCTTCATTTTTTTCAAAATTCATTGAACTCATCATTACAAAACTCTAAGCCATTATCCGTCCTAAGCCGCTTCACCTGTTTTCCTGTTTGTTGCTCAATCAAAACTTTCCACTGTTTGAAAGTTAAGAAACTATCACTTTTATTTTTCAGGAAATAAACCCAAACTTTCCTTGAATAATCATCAATGAAAGTTAACATATACCTGGCACCACCTTTTGACGGGGTACGAGAAGGACCCTAAAGATCTGAATGAATGTAGTCCAAAGTACCTTTTGTTCGATGAATTGCTGGAGATTTGAAGCTGACTCTTTTCTGCTTCCCGAACACACAATGTTCGCAGAACTCCATATTCCTGGTACTTTGTCCACAAAGAAGACCTCTTTTGCTGAGAAAGGAAAGACCTTTCTCACTCATATGCCCCAATCGCATATGCCATAATTTGGTGATGTCGGAATTAGGTTGCGTAGAAACTGCAGCAGCCACCTGTAACAGTGGATCCCAATAAAGTGTATAACGTACCAGACCTGTGTGCTTTCATGATCACTATAGCACCTCGAGAGATTTTCATAACTCCACCTTCACCTGTGTATTTGCACCCAAGAGATTCTAGAGTGCCCAATGAGATGAGATATTTCTTTTAGTCGGAACATATCTAACATCGGTGAGAGTTCTTACCACACCATCGTACATTCTGATTCGAATTGTAACTTTACCAATAACTTTGCAGGGAGCATTGTTGCCCATCAAGACAACTCCACCTCCAACAGATTCGTACGTGGAATCCTTATTGGGACACATATGATAAGAACAACCTATATTCAAAATCCACTCATCGATAGATTTAAAACTATTACTAGTAGCTAAAAATATTGTTCCATCAAACTCATCAACAGCTACACTTGCTTCAGCGGGGTCAATATTTTGATGCTCAATTTTATTTTCCTTATGCTTTTCTTTATTTTTCAACTTATAGCATTCAGAAATAATATGACCTTTCTTATGACAATATTTACACACCACATTTCTGTATCTGGACTTTGACCTTGATTCAAACCTCTCACTACTTGATTCTTTCTTATTAGATCTACCTCTTACAAATAAACCTTCCCCATGGGTTCCACTACTTTCCCCAGTAATATCTCTATCTATCTGTTCTTTTGATTTTAAGATAGATTTGATTTCTCTGTAAGAGATATTATCCTTTCCATAAAGCATAGTATCTCTAATATGCTTAAATGATTGGGGTAAGGAAATAAGTAGTAAGACGGCTTGATCCCCATCATTAAATTCAGCATCGATATTACTCAAATCCCTAAGAATATAATCAAATGCTTCAAGATGTGAGAGTATAGAAGTACCTGCAACCATACGAAATGTGTAAAGCTTTTGCTTTAGGTAAAGTCTGTTTTCCACTAACCTCTTCATGTACAATGTTTTTAGTTTTTCCCACACGCCTTTAGCTGTGGTTTCTGAAGATACTTCACGTAAAACCTCATTTGAGAGATTTAAAATAATACCTGATTTTGCCTTTTTGTCTATGACGGCAAATTCCGTGTCCGTCATATTTTCTGGCTTCTTCTCCTTTCCTTCAAGTGCCATATCTAGGCCATCTTGAATTAGGATAGCCTCCATCTTTAATTTCCACATGCCAAAGTTTGCACTTCGGTCAAATTTCTCAACATAAGTCTTTGTTACAGTCATTTTTGGTTACCGAGATTGACCCGATTAGCTCCAGCTCTGATACCACTTTGTTAGGATCAAGAACTCGGGTAGTGCGAAATTTAGCTAAACAATGTTATAATGACAATAACAAAGGCAAAAGTAAGTTGAGAATAATGAAAGTAAAGCAAATAAAGAAGACACAAATTTAACATGGTTCGGTCGATGTGACCTAATCCACAGGCGGAGAAGAGCAATTTCATTATATCAACAAGAGTACAAAAGAGAGTACAAAATTAGAGTAAATACTCTAATTAATCCCAAATACCCAAAGAGAATAACCTCACAAGATCACTCCAAAGAAAGGGTTTACACAAGTGTTTCCCTACACTAACTCTCTTACAAAATTACTCATAATGGAATGACAAGGAAAGAAAGCAATGAATTGTTTTCATATGCTTAAGGTGTGTTTCAACTAATGTCTAACCTCCCTATTTATAGAGATAAAATGAGCTTGTTGATGTCATGGATGATGTCTTTGGAAGATACAAAAAATTCAACCTCTTAATGTGAATATATCAAATATTGTGGCTTCTAAATCTTTGACAAATGTAGCCACCAAACCTTTAACAAATATGGCTACCAAATTTCCACATTTGTGGCTTTCAAATCTTTCACAAAAGATTCAATCAAACAAAAGGTCACACTACGGCATGCATTAGCATGGTTAAAGATACAATTGTCCCTCAATACCTTTTCCACATCTTTTCCATCATATTTGTGGAAGGTATTTTAGTAAGCAAATATTTTTTAAAAATAATTATGCAATACACGCTATTTTTAATACACCAAACCAAACACTGCAAAAGAAAAATGTCAGCATTACTAATACACTATATGTTGCATTGTTCTTTTACACTCTACCAAACAATCCCGAAAAGTTTATTTAATCGGAAACAAGTTATTTCGAAATTAATAATTTCAACGAGATTTAATGGCCACAAATGAAAGATCCGCATATGTCAAGATGTTAGATCTTAACAAAATATTTCAGTTCAACGAAACTCATTTCAAGAGATGAAAGAGTAAGTATATTTCTACTTAGTTTTCTCAATTTATCTAACACCTTAATGGAGAAAAATCTAACTAAAACAGACAACTCCTCCATGAATGATAATGAACTTATCTCTCTTCAAGAGAAAGCTAAAAAGTACATTGATAATTGTTGTGAACCAAGCTCACTTCGTAAGGGTTTGTGGACTAAAAGTGGTGAATGAGACTGATTCAGTTCTAATTATTGGGCCAAGTAAACTATTAGAGAGTTTTATTTGGGATCTAGGTCCAATTACCATTTGTTAAAAAGGACTAGAAATTAGAAAGAAAAGTTATGCCAATTGTTATGGAGTATATGTATTTTCTCGTCCCTTTTCTCTAAGCTCTACTTCTCATCTCTTTCTTCTATCTGTGTTCTTCAATTTTCCTTTTAGTTCTCAAATTTCTTTGTAATTCCAATTACGAGTTAGTGAAATATTTCTATCGGTTGTTTGAGTTTGAATTACGTTGGTCTAGTTATTGAGTTTGTTTCAATGGTGCTTTCATCCAGAGGTCTCTCTAATGGAGGACCAAAAAGTACTTGAGGCTTTCGTTGATGATTCAATTCGGCATTCAATATAAGAAATGAAGGATCCTATTTCTAAAGATCTCGCTGAATTTTGTTCGAGGTTGCTGGAGGTTTTGGGGGAAAAGGATTCAACCTCTTTTGAACCCAAAAACACAATTATGGGTGTCAAATTACGGCAGTTTCGAGGCGAGAATCCGGAGGCTTGGATAGTTCAAGCAGAGCATTATTTCGATTTCAATAAGATTAAGGAAGATCAAAAGCTTAACATGGAGTCATTCTACCTTGATGGTGAAGCATTAGAATGGCACGAATGGTTATTTAGGAATAATCAATTACTTGATTGACTGCATTTTGCTGATAAGGTGAGAATTCGATTTAAACAGAAAGTATTTGAGTCTGCAGGAGGGAGATTTGCCAATTTTGGGCAAGTAACCTACGTGATTGAGTACCAAAGTCATTGTGCGGATATTTTGCCAAGTTTTGGTGAGTCAGGTGTACTCTTTCCAGACCACACATATGTTCATTCACAATGGAGCAACATAACCAACTCACTTTTGCCACAATATTATGAGGGCATAATACATAAACATGACCCTTAACTTGGCGTCAGCTGGCAACTATGACCTTTAACTTTGGGTGTGCACAAGTAGGCACTTTAACTTGTATAAAATTGAACAAATAGACACATTCGTCTTACATGGCACCTACATGGCAATTTTGTGTCCTACGTGGCGTCCTACGTGTGTTATGCCATGTAGGACATGTGTGTCTACTTGTTCAATTTTATACAAGTTTAAGTGCCTACTTGTGCACACCCAAAGTTAAAGGTCATAGTTGCCAGCTGACGCCAAGTTAAGGGTCATGTTTATGTATTATGCCATTATGGAGAGTAGTCAGAATGCAAAAGCAATACCAATGTATGCAAGGTGTTTGATGAATTGTTCGATAGTGATAATGAAAATCTAGATAATAAGCATAGCGTGAATGTTGGCTATTTGGCACAGGAAATTTTAGCACCTACTTTGTTCCCTTTAACACTGACGGAGTCTATCTTTGAGGATGAAAAATTCAAAGAAGGGTGCGAAGAAAAAGCACAAATTGAAGGCTCAAAGAATGTAGCACAATCGAAGCTAATTGCTACTACATATATCAAAGAAGAGTTGGCTCCAGAAAATCTTTTCCCAATCTTTCAGATTTTTCGATTACCTAATTCGATTTCTACTACTCTGCCTCTCGAGTATTTACCTTACCTTTTCAAGCAGCTTTCTTTGCCCTTGGTATCGATTGATTTTAGGGATCTCACAATACCTAAGAAATTGAAAAATGAATTGCACCTGTGTAAGTGGTTCGATATTGACAATATGATTTAAATGAAGTTTTTCAATGTTATTAACTGAAAAAGGAAGAAAAGGTTGTTATTTGTATTTAGTGCAAAGCAATGATGAGCAAGTTATCAGTGATGTATCTTTAAACAACTTCGTCAATCATGTAAATACCTTGCTAGTTCCTTTTGAGGTACAAATGGTTGTATTGGATTCTAGGTGCTCCAAAAACATGGTGGTGGTCCAAGAAGAACCTGTAGCCAATGTCAAGTTCAAGACTTTCAAGAAGAAACAAGCAATGATGATTATAAAAGTGCTTACTAGTATTATGTCAACTCCATTGCACTGGCATGTCTCTATGGCCAAACCTTTTGCTGGACAAAATAGAGAGGTATCCGACAAAATTACATGGGCAAAGAAATTAAAGTGTAGTCTGAAGGTGAAGGGCTTAATGATAACACTGAAACAGAGGCTTCCAATGCTTCCAAAACATTTTTAGGGCGGGAGTATTGTTGTGAACTAAACTGACTCCGTAAGGACTGGTGGGCTAAAAGGGGTGAATGAGACTGATTCAGTTCTAATTATTGGGCCGAGTAAACTATTAGAGAGTTTTATTTGGGATCCAGGCCCAATTACCATTTGTTAAAAAGGACTCGAAGTTAGAAAGAACAGTTATGCAAATTGTTATGGAGTATCTGAATTTCCTCGTCCCTTTTCTCTGAGTTCTGCTTCTCATCTCTTTCTTCTATCTATGTTCTTCAATTTCCCTTTTAGTTCTCCAATTTCTTTGTGATTCCAATTACGAATTAGTGAAACATATCTATCAGTTGTTTGAATTTGAATTGTGTTAATCTATTGTGATAAATTACTATAGTGCAAAGAAAATTTGAGAAACATTGCAGAATAAATATGATATCAAGAAAGTTGGAGCAAAAAAACATACTACTAGCACTTGTTTTTTTTTCTCTTCTATATATTAATTTTTAAAAAAAAAATACAAAGAGATATATATTGCCAACTCAACTAATAAACTAATGATGGGAGGGAGATAAACAGATAAATATAAGTCCTACAAATATGGAATAAACGTATTAGGCATTCTATATAAGGAGGTTTTAGTGTAAAGGAAATTAGGCATTAGCCATAATTGTAGGAAGATAGAAAGTTACTAGTTGTTTATCAAAAGTATAATGGGGCTTTGCCCTTCCCTTGGTGCCCACTGAAAAATTGGGTTCCAGCCAGATTTACAGCCCCCATGAATCCAATGGGTTCACTTATTTGCCCCAAACCTCGTCGGCTTGGGAATATCAATACCCATTCTAATTGCCTTCCCTTAAGGTTGATTTCTAATCCTATTTTTCAAGATTTTAGTGACCCATTTATGTTGATGATCTTCTGTTTAATGGGTTGTTCTTACTTTTTTTTGTTTGGGTTGTTTTGATGGTGGAAATAGAAATCAAGCTGAGGTTTTTATTTCAAAAGGGGGTGAAGAACTTTTTGATCTCATTGTTAAAGAGGTTAGATTTTCTTTTCATGATTATCATCCCCATTGTATTATTTTACTGTTTTCATATTTAATTGTTGTCTATTGTAATGTTGTTATTTCTTGTGTCTCCATAAATGTTGTGTTATTGTTTTCCTTGTTCCGGGGGTCTATGGGAAACAGTCTCTCTACATGTGTAAAATGTGAGTATACTCTACTCTCCCCGGATTCCACTATACTGGGTATGTTGTTGTTGTTGATTATAGCCCTTGCAAAATGATGTGAATATTTATGGATGTTTTAGTTCCTTTAGATAGTTCTGTATTTTTCAAAAAAGGGAGGATTTTTAAATGTGGAGGGTTGTGGTAGGATGACGGTCAATGTGTATATAGTCAGGGTCGCGAACATTGATCCGGTTGATGATGAAGAAAGAGAATAACTGTGATGAATCTTTGAATATTGAATCCGGTATGACGTGCAGATGTTTAGATTGAACTTGAATAGAGCATAATGGATACAGATATTCGTGTAGCCATTCCCCATCTATTTTGGGATTCAGGCTAAGTTGATTGATTAGATCACTATGTTGTTTCTATAGGAATTGGCATAATTACTTAGGGATGAATCTTATCGTATGTAAGTTTCTCTGCATGTAATTAATTCAACATGTTGTCTGTCAAAGCTTCAGAAGCTAAGGTGATATGTATACGGACTAGTTATGAGTGTCTTTACATAAGTAAATCTTCAAACATGGCCGGAGCTAGGTAGGGGCAACAGGGTTCATCCAAACCCCTTTGGCGGAAAATTACATTTTATATACATGGTTAAAATTATTTGTTTATGTATATATAGTAGATGTTGAATCCCTTGGCTTCTTCGTATATTTACTTCTACATATTTTTGAACCCCCTTAATGAAAATCTTGGTTTCACCGTTGTTTCAAACTGTTTGAGTAAGTTGGGTTTGCATGTATCTGTATAATCGCAAATATCATAGCCTGTTTGCATATTGTCAATATGAAAATATCCTCATTGTTGGCAGAGTGTGTACAATTCCAACCTACATAATGCAATTTGACACACTCAGCATGTTTCAATTCTCATTTATGATGCTCAATAGCTATGTGAGTGGTGTTTATGGTATGAGCCTCGTGGAGAGGTGCAAATTGACATGTGATTTTAGTAGCTCAATGAATGTAGTCCTATCCCTGGTGGCTAACTAGAGCTCCTTCTTGGTGGTAAGATACCTAAATTGTTTTTCTGAGAAGTAGTTTTGATGCTTAAGAGGTCGTTTGGTAGCTAGTTTAGAGATGAACAATTTTGCATAATTAATACCACGTTTGGTAGAGATGAACAATTTTGCATAACAATCTTCGGTTCAAGTCATGTTTTTAGCTTATTCCAATTGCATAAGGTAGAAAAAATTGTATTTGTTGGTTATTGTTCTTTTCTGAGTCATTTAATGATATTCTGGAATGTGAGGTTGTAAAATGCACTTAATTAATATGACTTGTGTTGAGTAGTATGATGGTATCTTTAGTAGATTGGTTTCGTTAATTTCGACTGTATTTTTGTCTGTTCTACATTCAACTGTCAATTTACCTGTGTCTACATGTATAGGCTATGTTGCTCAGACTCTTCAAAATGTTGACGGGTGCATGTTAGATCCTCCAAATATAGTGCATTTTTGGATGATCCAACACGGGTGCAGCAGCATTTTTGGAGAGTCCCAATAACATAGTGTATAGGTGTTTCTTTTGTTGCTTGCCTACTGTATACGAAAAAGGTTATAACACGTTCCACTGATTCAACCTGCCACTTCTTAAAAATGATCTTTATGGTCTAACAGGACGGCGTAGCTTCAAGACAATATGCATCAGATTTGTCATCATCCCCTCCATTCTTCTCTGGTTCACCACCTTGCAGGGCTATGAATCCATTAATCCATGATGCTCAATTCTCAAATGAAAATCAACACCGTTTATCTTCATCGCCAAGTCCATCTACTTCATCCTCATCTTCTCCATCATCAAGTTGTAAAGGAAGGTGTGCAAGGGCAAGACTTGGGAAACCTCAGTCACCAAATAGAGTAGAGGGCTTTGACTGCCTAAACTCTCGCATAGCTGCTATGGCATAAATCTTCCTTACTGAACGGTATATGAAGGAATCTCGACACTGAACTCTGTATATAGAAATATCCAACTAGAAAAGAATAACAAATTTTTGGAGAATTTAGGCTAAAGTTTTGGTTTTGCTTTAATATTATTGTGCAAAGATGTCTCTCTTTTGCACAGTTAAAATAAGGTGGTTGAGAGGTGATAATTTTGTTTGGGTGCATCTGTAAATGCACTCCATTATTTTTGGTGCCCCAAATTTTTGATAATTTGAAAATTAAACTAGTAGTATTGTATAATGTATATATGTGAAATTTTGGAATAGGAAATGGTGATTTAAGTTTCATTTTTCTCCCCAGCATTTTTAAAAATTTTATTTTTTTGACTGTGGTATCCCTTTTGCGCACCTCGATTAATTCCATGGAATACCCGTCACCTACCACGAGCAATAGGTACTAAGTAATTATGTCCACCAAAGTTAGGATAGATGGAAAGAGTCACCTAGTATTTTTGCGGGATTTGAACTTTAGACCTCATGGGCTCTCAACCATTTCATTGACCACTAGCTCCGCATATTTTGTCTCACATGTCTTATTACTGGTTATGTAAGAATGTTCACATAATTTGGTCAGTGGATTCACTAGAATATGTAGGAGCAGGACCAATGTTTTGTTATTTTAGTTCTTTAACCAATCTATTTGTTGCACATCACTTAAAATTTCTTGTGATAGTGTTGTCAAGTAGTATGACTCTTGTAGGAGTATTTCATTTGGAAATATTTGAAATCCTATAGTTTCTACAATTGTGGTCAAGAAAACCTTTTCACATATTTCAGTAGTAAAAGATATTTGCCTTTAAGAGTGACAAACTTGTCCTTTTCTAATAACCTGTTTGACCAAGATTTCAAAGTCTGTTTATTCTGAAAAGCAAAGATACTTCTGGAGTATAGCAATTTGTGTTTGACTAATAATTTGAAAAACACTTGCGTCAATATCAGAGCATCAATTGGGAAATCTTAGTAGCTTAATTTGCCGGCTACCTGAACTTTCACTTTATTGATGAAGGTTCGACTCTCCACCTTATAATCTCCTTCTCCGGTGCATGTGTGGACCATTTGCATTTAGGATTAAAGATATTATGAAACACAAAAGTCATATAAACCACAAGAATCAAAAACAACAAAATTTACAAACAAAGCACCAAATCATCATATAATTAGGTCCTCATAAATCCAAAACATAAGCCGAATAGTAAATTAAGGAAAACATAAACAGTTTGTAGGAATTAAGAAAAAATAAAAAGAACCTAAGTAGCATTTTAAAAAACAAAGTGTCCCTAAAGACAATTTTGTTCCTAATATGAAACTTAGTAGCCATCTGGCTTGGAGGCAATGAAACTGACACACTGCACTTGACGCACGTTGTCAAATCCAATGATTCTGACCCATGCTTGTGGGTATTCCTTCTTGGCCTCTCGAACCTCAGCCAACACTTGGGTGGCATCAGTGCACCCAAACATGGGCAACTTCCACATTGTCCAATACCTGTCACGAAGAAGTGGATTCAGAATTTTAAACTTTTCAGAATCTCTGAGTTTTACGGAAACATTTGATTTATATTAATTTTCAAGATTCTCATACCTACACCCATGATTTAACTAAAAAAAGTGCGAGTTAATTGAACAAATTCTTTAAATTATGAATCCGCTACTGACCTGCCATCATAGTATCCTGGTGACTTGTTGTTCTCACGGTAGACAAATCCGTGCTGCACATATGAAACAACGCATTGAAGTATTAAAAATAAATCGTATCTAAATAGAAAAATGTGTCATTTTCCGATAAAACGAAAGAGAGTGTGCCAAAATTTAGAAAGAGATATTGACCTCAGTCTCAAATTCCAAGCAAGGAATCCATCCATTTTCCATTAGGTACTCAATTTCCTTAAGCAATTGTTCATCAGACAAATCAGGAAGGTATGAAAGTGTCTCGTACTTCTTCATGTTAATTGGTGGCCACACCTATATACATATCCCATAAAAAAAAAAATTAAGTTATCGACTCTCTGAAAATGTTATCGTAATCTTATTGAATTATCTAAAAAGTCACTATTCTGAAAGACTCATCACAATGTCGTCAATATTTTTGAAAAAATCCTAGCAACATAGGGAACGACTCGTGATGTAATAAATATTGTTTAAATTTAGACCTATTATCACAAGTTATTTACAAGTGTTGTGGTCCATACCTAGAAATTTGAAATTTTAGATCTACCATGGATTTAGGATAAGTTATGTATTTTTTTCAACTCGAACTATGAAAAAAATTAGATGTATATACATAATAAGATCAGAGACATTTTGAATTCGCTGATCAGATCCTGAATTCGTCTCTAATTCTGAACTTAGAGATTATATATATGTTGGATACACTATTTTACCTTTTCCATTGTATAATATAATCAAAGATAAGTTGAGCAATTGAATCTTTAACTTCTATACATTATAAGATAATTTAAAAGATACTTTCTTGTTTTAATTTATGGGAAAGTATTTAATTGTATTTGGAGTTTAAGAATAAAGAAAGATTTTTGTAATTTATGGTCTAAGAAAATATAAATATTTATGTGGTTATAAATCATCTTATTAGGGGTAAAATAGGATTTTCAAACTTAAATTGTTACTACTACTAAATATAAAAATGTGTTATTCTTTTGGAACCGATTAAAAAGAAAATACTAATTGCATAAACTAGATCAGAGGTGAGTAACTAACATATACTCCCTCCGTTTCAATTTGTTTGTATAACTTTTCTTTTTAGTCTGTTTCAAAAGAAAAAGTCTCCTTTTTTTTATAATTATTTAATTCTAATTTTCCACATGACAATTGACATGTTTAAAACTACAAAATCAAAGGACATTTTAGTACATTCTACATATTTTTTAGTTTAACACCAGAAGATTCAAAAAAACTTTTTTACTTTCTTAAAATTATGTCAAATCAAAATCAAACAAACAAATTGAAACAAAGTGAATACTAAATACAAAAATGTATCCTTTTTTTTGGTACTAACTAAAAGAAAACAGTACTACTATCAAATAAATTGAGTCAGAGTGAATAACTAACATGATAATTAAATCAAAAAATAAGACAGATTACTTGTTACGATAGATTAAGACACATCAATTCTTCATACTGTCAGTATATATATATATATATATCTCGAAAATCGATGAGTTAATTACCTGCATGCACCTAACTCTTCCACCATTGCTAGCAATGGAAGTGATGTCAAGGTTTTGCTTCCTTGAAACAGGGAAAGAGGCAGCAGATTTGAGACCAGTGAAAGGTGCAACCATGCTACTAGCTTGTGTAACATTGGTTCTTGTAGCAACAGCTGCAGAGGAAATAATAGAGGAAGCCATATTTAAACCGATAACAAATATCTTATTGGTTTAGTTATCGGTTTAGCATATTTAAAAACTAAAAACCGATAAATCGAACCGACCGATACACACCCCTAGTGATAATTGAGGTTGGCCTGCACTCACATTGGAATTAGAGTAAATTCTGATTCACACAGAGAAGCCCCATATTGAGGGTACCTAATAAAGGCAACTCTGTATCAGGAAGACTCAAACTCGAGACCTCTAGTTAAGAATAAAGGAGTACTTACCAC
The DNA here is from genome assembly GCA_018342035.1 of Solanum appendiculatum. NCBI lineage: Eukaryota > Viridiplantae > Streptophyta > Magnoliopsida > Solanales > Solanaceae > Solanum > Solanum appendiculatum. The sequence continues at coordinate 17,789 of JAGDQO010000684.1, read as the reverse complement.
CACCATAACCCTTGTTGGCAGGGAAGGTGGGGGTGGGGGGTGGGGGGAGATTTGAAATATCATGATTTAGTAGTTCGGGGTAAATTTATAGCTAGAATACTTGTTTGCTTGCTTATATTGTCCATAACTTAATGCAATACCATAATTCCTTGACAACTTGGATTTTATTTTTTTTCATTCTCGCAAGTTTAGACACTTTTAGGTTGTAATTTTCATGATTTTCTTCTTTGAGATTTGGTATTCGATTGGGTAATACAATAACAACATATCAATGTGTTATGCATAGTTTCATAAGTGGCGTTTGGAGAAGATAGAAGGTATAGAGATCTTCCCCATATATTTGTGAGTGTTGCTTCCAAACAAAAGTCGGTAAGTAATATAGTGACTCGAGATTCAAATATTATACCCACAAAGACTTATGATTTACGGTTGATTAGAATTTACTGTTATTAATTAATTGAACAATTATTTTCTTCAAGAGTTGGTTTGATTATAAAATACTGCAGAAATATAAACCAATTTATATATTGTAACAAGTAATCAAGAACAAGATTTGAGACATTTAAGGTTTAACACAACTTTGGTAACAATCATGTTGTACGTTCACTTGAACCGACTTTCTAATTTATCGAGCTATTGATTCACAAGGTTGATAGTACAACTAAGATTCTTTCGAGTTCTTTGTAGAGGAAATCCGGATTCACACTGAGAAGCCCCACATTGGGGGGTAAAACAATGCTCAGTTTTCATCTGCAGCTACCTTGGATCACAAAATATCGCCTGAACCACTAACATTCCATGCCGTTTGAGTACCTTCAACACCAGAATCTTCAAGTGATTTTGACAGTTAAACACACTACATTGCTTGCTTGTCCTTTTATTGTGCACGTACATGACCTTTATGATGAGTCCAGCAGAATCTTTTCTAAATAGATGCAAGACGATAACAGAATTATCTAAAGATAATTCATCACTTTGATTTTGATTTGAAATTGATGCACGAACATCTCCATTGACAGGACTAAGCACCTCAATCAAGCCATTTCTTCTTGCTACACCTAGAAGAGGGTCAAGTTTACAAACCGCGAAAAATAGTTGCTATTGATGAAAGGAAAAGTCACTATGTAACTCCACCTCCTTTGTTACTTACACTATATTGTACTTAAAGGAAGTTAGGCTAGCTACATGCCTAGCCAGTTTCAATTTCCTGTACTGTCTTTGTAACTCTAGGTCTTATCTATAAAAGCTTGCAGTATCCGGAAAAAAAAAAGGATATGTTATGAAACTATAAAATAAGAAAAAGAAAAATATAGTAAGGAGAAGAGAGAAGACTTCTTATTTCTTTTGACGAAGTCTTGGAATTTACTATACCAGGACGACGGGAAGGTCATCTAACTACGGCTTATATATTTGTATAATCAAGTTGTTGGTGTACATGGCTTAATGTCCCAACAAAAAGGATCAAATCTTTCGTTAGCTTTTCTTAGTATAGTTTAAATCAGCCACCTCAAGAAAAATATAGCAGAGTAAAATAGAGAACAACAACAGAGAGGAGAAATTTCTTGCTCAGGTTTTAATGCAATCTCCATCAAAATTAATGAAAAAGTTAAGAGACAATCAAAATAAGGTCTTTACATCAAATAAATAAACAGGAGCTTGGAATTCTAAACTTGGCTTATTCCAACTCAATTACATCAGCTATTGTAAAAATAAAAATAAACAAAGAAGAAAAACATGAAGCTAGGAGTCTAATTCAGCAGATGGCTCTAGCATTTCTTCAAATTAACGGCATTCCATAGTGACAAATAGGACAACGACGGTTCTTGCGTAACCAGGTTGTAATGCAATTTCTGTGAAACATATGGGAACAGGGCAGACAGAGTATCTTTCCAACCTTCATTTGTTCGAGACAGATGACACAATCAACATCCTTCAAACATTGATCATCATCAATCTCCATTCTCTCCGGCAATTGCATTATTGATAGGTTACTGGCCGGTAAGATTATTTCTGGTTTCACGCGTTGCGTTACCTCTGGTACCCTCTCATTCCAAATAAATTCCAATTTGATATTCATATCAACAAACATCTCCAAGTATTTGCAATTAATAGCACCACCAGATTTGTTCAACACATGTTCAATAAGTTTATGTATATGAAGTACCATTCGTTTGAGGGTAGATCCCTTATCACCAAAGTTGGTGAGATTTTGCTGAAGTACATTGTAAAACACATCGTGTGATGTGTATTGATAAGGTAACATTTTGAGATGAAATGATAGGGTAACAGTTCTATGAGAATCAGGCATATACATGAGTTGTGATGGGTGTAGAGAATGTTTATGCCAAACGTCTTCTTGAATAAATTTTTTAAATTGAAGGATTAAAATAGGTAAACCATTAGTAGCAGTAGTAGCATTGCGGTGGTTATAGAATCTTAATTTCGACCCAACCACAAAGGACGCCTTTTCCCTCAAATGGTGTCGCTTATCTTCGAAATTAACAGCTCTCTCCATTGAAATTGAATTGTTTCAACCCCTCCTCTCCTCTATCTTTATATAGAATAGTAGAGTTGAGAAAAAAAGAAAGAAAAACTAATCCAACTCAAAGTAGGTTTAGTAGACCTACTCAAACTAGGATCAGTTACACCGTATGTAATACTATTACCATAAAAAGAATATATAATTACCATAATTATAATACTTCACCTTAGGAAATTCTCTATTTTCCTCATCCAATTTCTATTTGATGATTCCAATAGTGTAGAGTAAAATTCCAGCCCGTCAATCACTGTCTGCCGGAAAGACAAGTCCTTCGCTGTCCACGTTAGGGGATATACGACGGAGGTCGTTAACAAACCCTGACCCGACCCGTCGGAAGATAAAAGCACCGCTCCCTCCATGGACTCTATCTCTTTGAACGAAATCAATTTCGAAACGTTCACGAGCAAATTGAGTTAAATTTTCTCTAATTAACCTTGATTCCACAGCGTGCGTACTCTAGAGCCGTAATTCGAAGAACCGGCGCGTTTGCTTTATCGGCTAACTCTTTCATGAAGGAAGCCCAGTGACGCTATTTTAAGCCCTCTTCCTTCTTTGAGAGGTGTCTGTTATGTGGAATTTTAACAAGTAGATGCTCTAAACTGGAACAAGTAAAAGTAGGGGGACCAGTTTTGCAGATGTGTGCAAGTTGTAGTGTCATTTCATGTATTAGGCCTTCTATTTAATAAATTTCACTAAATTGCGATTTCTATTCTTTTCCAACTTATCATAAGAATTATCTAATTCTTCTGCCCATTTAGTTGTTTTTTCTGTTATAATTACTTATCATTGCATTGTATTTACGTGTGTGTTTGTACATGCGCACACACATCCATATATACACACACAAATATATTCCTTTATCTGCATCTTTCTTCATTGCCCAACTTTGTGGGATTTCAGTGGGTATGTTGTTGTTGTTGCATCTTTCTTCATTAAAGAGAATATTTTGATTTTTGCGCGTCGAGTCTTGGCATTTTTCTAGGATTTTCACCTTTTGACAACAGTGCTGGATCAACAGTCTATGGAGGCGCTTTTGTAGCTCATGGCAGAATTTCACAGTATCCATCTCTTTTTTGTTTCTCTTTCCTCCAGGGATATGTTTTGTAGAATGCTATGGATGCTTTTGATACTTGGTGGAACTTATCTGTCTAATTTGCTTTTTAAAGAAGGGAGAAGCCTACTTATTTGACAAGGTATGTTTAACTGTTAATTCATTCCTCTGGTTACAAACCTCATTCTATTGATTTAACCCGAAGTGCATTAATCTCTGATTATTATTAAGCATATATACACTGCAAAATAGATGGGGACTGGTAAAGCAACAAACTCATGAGAACAATGCACTGGCAGGTCTCTAAATTAAACTGAGCTGAAGACACTCTGCAATGTTGATGATTATGTGTTAGTTTCATTTCTGCTGGTGTGACTTTTGAAACTTAAGCCACGCTCATGTTTAACAGAAATGTCTTCCTCCTTGCATACCGTATCTATAATTATGGATGCGATCATACCCTTTTTTGAAGAATGGATGCAATCGTACCTTATAAGTTATTTAACTCGTTTATGTTTGTAGTCGCTTCCCTCTCTGTCTCTTAATCGTACCTTATAAGTTATTTAACTCGTTTATGTTTGTAGTTGCTGCCCTCTCTGTCTCTTGCTAAATGTTTTTCCTTTTTCAGGTCATAGCCTTGTTGGAGTAAGTGCTAAAGCAAGGAGAAGTTGCCCAAAGGAATAAGAAGGTTCTTTTAGTTGAGAATAATTTAAACCATCTAGTCATGGACGAATACAAAAGAAATTCTCTCAAGCAACGCTCAAACCCCCAATTCAAGAGGAAGGGAGGCAGTAAAAATGCAAAGTTGAATTTTTCTAGTCATGAACGGTCATCTGAAAATTCTCAAAGTTCAGATACTACCTATTGTATACTGTGTCAATCCAAAAAAGTTGGTAGCGTAATTGGAAAAGGTGGTAGCATAATCAAAAGCTTGAGAGAGGAAACTCAAGCAAAGATTACAGTTGCTGACAGTGTTCCTGGTTCTGATGATAGAATAGTAATCATCTCTAGTCCCTCTACGAAACTACCTAGGAGACAGGATAATGACAAAAACAATGATAATCCAGAGACAAAGGAAGAGAATGGTTCCATGGAGCCACATTGTGCCGCGCAAGATGCTCTGTTAAAAGTTCACAATAGGATTGTTGAGGAAGACTTGCAGGGAGTAAAAAATGAGGATAAGAGTGAAACTGTAATAATCACGCGTCTCCTTGTTCCGAACAATTTGGTTGGATGCCTTTTAGGAAGAAAAGGCGATGTTATTCAGAAATTGCGAAGTGAGACTGGGGCAAGCATTCGTGTCCTTTCTGCTGAGCATTTGCCAGCTTGTGCTATGACCACTGATGAATTGGTCCAAGTAAGTTTCATGTTCTTTTCTTTGGATACATAGATTATTTAGTTTCTTTTGTGTTTCTTAGGTGAGTGAGTTTTGATGTGAACTTTCATTACTTGGAGAGTATGATGGTGCAGAGGATGAAAAGGAAAGAGTATTGTTTACTTTATCTAATTGTTCATCTGTACTGATCTTCGTTCTGCATGCAGCAGTTGCATTGATCAGATGTCTTTTGTACGTCTCCTTTTTCTCCCTATGATTATCTTCAAGCCTCTACTAGTCCTGATACCTTAGTGCTAGAGTGTTTTTTTATAATCCACCATTGTTTAGCTTTAGCAATTCAAGTCCTTGAACACTAGACGAGCTGTCTAGTAGCTTATTGTTTATCTGACTCGTAGTTTCTTCATTGAGTTTTTATTTTAACTTAAAAAACAATGTACAAACTGAAGTTATTCACATCAGCCATCAACAATTAAAAACATGCACAAAAGATAATCATGTGCTATATCAAGCTCGTGACTAAATTCGAAGAATTATTTTTGCAAGAGAATGACTTGATTTTATGATCAAAATCATGCAGCTAGCCAGAAGAATTGTAAAATTACACAATATATCCAAGGAAATTATGAATTATAATCAAGTTAAGAGACAATCAAAATGAGGTCTTTACATCAACTAAATAAACAGGAGCTTGGAATTCTAAACTTGTATTCAACTCAATTACATCAGCTATTGTAAAAATAAAAATAAACAAAGAAGAAAAACATGAAGCTAGGAGTCTAATTCAGCAGATGCCTCTAGCATTTCTTCAAATTAACGGCATGCCATAGCGACAAATAGGACAACGACGGTTCTTGCGTAACCAGGTTGTAATGCAATTTCTGTGAAACATATGGGAACAGGGCAAACAGAGTATCTTTCCAATCTTCATTTGTTCGAGACAGATGACACAATCAACATCCTTCAAACATTGATCATCATCAATCTCCATTCTCTCCGACAATTGCATTATTGATAGGTTACTGGCCGGTAAGATTATTTCTGGTCTCACGCGCTGCGTTACCTCTGGTACCCTCTCATCCCAAATAAATTCCAATTTGATATTCATATCAACAAACATCTCCAAGTATTTGCAATTAATAGCACCACCAGATTTGTTCAACACATGTTCAATAAGTTTATTTATATGAAGTACCATTCGTTTGAGGGTAGATCCCTTATCACCACAGTTGGTGAGATTTTGCTGAAGTACATTGTAAAACTCATCGTGTGATGTGTATTGATAAGGTAATATTTTGAGATGAAATGATAGGGTAACAGTTCTATGAGAATCAGGCATATATATGAGTTGTGATGGGTGTAGAGAATGTTTATGCCAAACGTCTTCTTGAATAAAATTTTTAAATTGAAGGATTAAAATAGGTAAACCATTAGTAGCAGTAGTAGAATTGCGGTGGTTATAGAATCTTAATTTCGACCCAACCACAAAGGACGCCTTTCCCCTCAAATGGTGTCGCATATCTTCGAAATTAACAGCTCTCTCCATTGAAATTGAACTGTTTCAACCCCTCCTCTCCTCTATCTTTATATAGAATAGTAGAGTTGAGAAAAAAAAAAGAAAAACTAATCCAACTCAAATTAGGTTTAGTAGACCTACTCAAACTAGGATCAGTTACACCGTATGTAATACTATTACCATAAAAAGAATATAAATCTATATTTGCTGCCTCCAGTTATTCCAATAGTGTAGAGTAAAATTGCAGCCCGTCAATCACTGTATGCCGGAAAGACATGGCACCGTAACCCATAAGTCCTTCGCTGTCCACGTTAGGGGAAATACGACGGAGGTCGATAACAAACCCTGACCCGTCGGAAGATAGCGGGAGATAAAAGCACCGCTGTCTCATGAACTTTATCGCTTTGAACGAAATCAATTTCGAAACCAATATTGAGTTAAATTTTCTCTAATTAACTTTGATTCCACAGCGTATTCTTCAGCCGTAATTCGAAGAACCGGCGCGTTTGCTTTACGGCGCTCGGCTTTACCGGCTAACTCTTTCATGAACCACCAAGCCCGATGACGTGGACTAGCATCGAGCCGTCGACTGGGCCTGATTCGCCGTGAAGCTGGAGAACATAGGGATATTTGAGAATATTTTGTAAGATTTAATAGTTTGAATCACGTCCGAGTAGATCCGGCGAGCTGGGCTTGAAGGAAAAGGCAGCTCGTTGGAGAGGTTTTCCGGCGGCGGATCTGAGCCGTGCCAGTATCACATGTGCTAGTTGGAAAGCTCGAAACACTCAGCAAAACGAATGAGTTCATCCACGTAATCAAATCCTACGTTCCTATTCTGGTGGATATCACCGGAGAGATCAAGGTGGTTAATGAAACATCCCGCCGGAATCTGCTGAGGAAAAGTACTCTAGGAGAATGAAAAATCAGGGTTAGCAAACTAAGAGTCTGTTTGGCATTTCTGCTAAAAACGGCTTATTTTTAGAAGTGTTTTTTAAAATAGTTTTTCTGAAAAGTGATTTTTACAAAAAACAATTTGTGTTTGGCAAATTCATTTGAAAAGTACTTTTATAAGCAATTTGTATTCGGTTAACTTTTTTTTAGAAAATGCCAAATTACGAAAAAAAAGGCAAGTATCAATATGCTTTTGATATTAAGATCATTTTATAGAGAGAAACTATTTTAAATATCTAATACAGAACTTTAATTAAATTTTTATTTTAAATAAACTAAAATGTACATATTCAAACTTTTAATCAATATTATACATAGATAAATAAATAAAATATTAACATGATGATTTAAATATAATTAAAAATATCAAGCAAAATAAATTCAAAAATCATTCCACAAATTAAATCACTACATACGAAAAGTATAATTATTTTTCTCTTTTTTTTAATTCTACAAAAATATTGTTGTTAATTATTTCTAATAATACATAAAATAATATATAAAATATAAAATAATATTGTATAAACATAAATAAAATAAAAAGTTTATCATATAAAAATAAAAAATAAAATTCTTGAATGAAACTTATGATATATGTTAATTAATTAATAAGAGATATATTTGTAAATATGTATATAGGGATATTTTAGTCCTAAAAAATATAATTTTCTGTTTCTACTTCTCCTTTTTATAAAGAAGCAGAAATTTTTAGTTTTTTCCCAACCGCAGAAAAACTATTCCTGCTTCTTTTTAAAATCACTTTTAAGGGTTTGACAAACACTTTTGGCCTTCCAACAACAATGCCAAACATGCTCTGAGTCGAGTCAGCTGAGAACTCGGAGAGATTATGAAACTGAGTCGTTGACTCACTTTGGATGAGGCTGAGTTGAGGATTAGTTTTTGAAAGCGAAGCAGAATCCAAGTTCTCTCATCAAAGAATCCCAATCTTCAACAATTAAAAACATGCACAAAAGATAATCATGTGCTATATCAAGCTCGTGACTAAATTCAAAGAATTATTGTTGTAAGAGAATGCCTTGTTGTATTCAACTCAATTACATCAGCTATTTTAAAAATAAAAATAAACAAAGAAGAAAAACATGAAGCTAGGAGTCTAATTCAGCAGATGCCTCTAGCATTTCTTCAAATTAACGGTATGCCATAGCGACAAATAGGACAACGACGGTTCTTGCGTAACCAGGTTGTAATGCAATTTCTGTGAAACATATGAGAATAGGGCAGACAGAGTATCTTTCCAATCTCCCGTTTTTCAAGACAGATGACACAATCAAGATCCTTCAAACATTGAACATTATCAATCTCCATTCTCTCCGACAACTGCATTATTGATAGGATATTGACCGGTAAAATTATTTCTGGTCTCATGCGCTGCGTTACCTCAGGTAATCTCTTATCCCAAATAAATTCCAATTTGATATTCATATCAACAAACATCTCCAAGTATTTGAAATTAATAGCATCACTAGATTTGTTCAACACATGTTCAATAAGTTTATGTATATGAAGTACCATTCGTTTGAGGGTAGATCCCTTATTACCACAGTTGGTGAGATTTTGTTAAAGTGCACTGTAAAACACATCGTGTGACGTGTATATATAAGGTAATATTTTGAGATGAAATGATAGGGTAACGGTTCTATGAGAATTAGGCATATATATGAGTTGTGATGGGTGTTGACGACGTTTGTACCAAACATCTTCTTGAATAAAAATTTTAAATTAAAGGATTAAAATAGGCAAACCATTAGCAACATAGAATTGCGGTGATTATAGAATCTTAATTTCGGCCCAACCACAAAGGACGCCTTTCCCCTCAAATTGTGTCGCATACCTTCTAAATTAACAGCTTCCTCCATTGAAAATTAAACTGTTTCAACCTCTCCTCTCCTCTCCTCTATCTTTATATAGAATAGTAAAGTTGAGAAAAAAACAAATCCACCTCAAATTAGGTTTAGTAAACCTACTCAAATTAGGGTAATGTAATTCTAAAACCATAAAAAGAATATATATAATCTCATAACTACATACCTGTAAAACTGAAAAATTTACCGATTTTCAAAAGGGAAATTATGCTTTGTTTCTCACATGAACTCCAACTTTGAATGAGATTGGGTATGGCGCAAGTTTCTAGTGCATGTATATTTTAATTAGTATTCGTAATTGCCCAGTGTACACATATTTTTTAAAAATAAAATTAACTTATAAAATTTATTATTTTCTTGTTAATTTAAAAAAAAATAGATTTAGCAATATATTATTATTATTTATATGATCATATTAAATAAAGGAAAAAGGATAAAAAATACCCTTCAACTTTAATTTATTAGTTCACCTTACTCTTACTGTTAATATCAAGTTATTTATGTCCTCACCGTTTACAAACTTAACACATATGCCCCTGAGTTGGACAGAATCTCCCAAATTGACTTCAACTACCCAATTTCAATCAAAATTATCCGTTTAAAATGAATTTTCAACTAACCCGCATCCCATTAAATTAAAATCTAAATCAAATTAAATCCAAAAATCTACCATCCTTATAAGAAAACCCAAATATAATTTTCAATTTTCCCCAAACCAAATACTATCTTGATTATTTTTGCTGAGTCCACCCATGCGAAAAACATCCAAAGTCCATTTCTGTTCTTGTATGATAATTAAGTCATTCAAGATGAAATTCTCGGAGCGATGGTCTCCTGGGTAAACAAAGTTGAAAGATTTGCTCGTGGAGGAGTTTGTAATTGAAGTTTCTTGCTGAGGATTAAGAAGAAGGATAAGCTCAGTATTTTGTATATTTAGCATATTCATACCGTCCCGATGATATCGAACAACAACGAAGAAATTGAAGTTGTTTCTCAAAAATGGGTCATCAAAAAATCTCATAAATAGTGGTGGTGATCTATTTCCTTCACGCATCCTTCAACATAACAACATAGTCATGGACGCAGATCTAGATAACCCTTTCTAAGAAATTCACCCTCAAAACATGGAGTGTTTCACCAAATTAGTTCAAATTTCATACATAAACTATCTAGGAGGTTACCTCTCTTTTGCAATAATATTCACCCAAAATGGAGCTCATTTGCGACAATTTAATTTTCCAAATTTGACCTTCCATTGAGCTTCAATGGTGGGTTGCCTTTTTCAAATTGATCCTCTCCAAATCAATGAAAAACCATGAAATAGTATGAAATCAACAAAAAAAATAGATCGAAACAGAATCCATTCACAACAAATTCCTAACTCGAGACTTCCAAATTTTCAAATCAAACTCGAGCCTTTTTTCTTTTCTTTTTCAAATGGTGGTACAACTGGCTATTCAAACTTCAGCTCCAATTAAAGAAGAAGAAAAAGCTTCAACTCTAATTCAATGGCTATCCATGAAATTAGTTGGAAACCGGTGCAGATCTCTTCAAAGTTGAATCCAATTCAATATCAATTTTTTGACTCTCTTGTTGGTCATCTTAGAGGTTTAATTTGGTATGAGTTGGTGTAACACCTCGAATCAGGAAAAGCCTAGGCTGGCAAGTCTAGTACTAAAAAATGGACCCTGGAACCCTCCATAGAGCCCTAGACGAGCCGTGAAGGGGACCACGGTCCTTTTGGGCAGTCGTGAAGAGTTTCCAGAAGCTGCCTCCGGGATCACTTGATCGTGACCCATACAGCCCGTAGAGGATTTGACAGTTCGTCAAGTGAGCCGTGAAAGGCTCCTGGTTGGGAAGGGTCTCCCCTAGTCACTGGCAAAGGGACCACGAAAGTCTAAACGAACTGTGAAGCCCCACATGTTCTGTGAAGTCATCCGTGAAGAGGGTTTGTCAAACTTAATGTTTAGGGTCAACTTCAAACGATCATATCTTTTAGCTCAAATTGAATTAGGTGGCCCATCACCTATCCAATTAAAGGTCTTTGAGTCCTCTTTCCAACGTCACCGAGTTTGCTCCATTTTAAGTTTGGAGTAAAACGTTATGCCCGTTTTAGTGGAACACTGTCAGGCTGATAAATCTTCACGACCCGCTTGACGGGCAGTGATAGCTTTGACGAGCCGTTTGGGTCTCCTTGAAGCCATTTCGACAGTTTTTAAGTCGGGGGCTATTGGGTCTTTTCCCAATTGTTTTAACTCGATACTACGTCATTTTGCCTTCTACCCTAAGCCCTATATAGTGATTTTTAACCCCCAAAATCACCCAATTGAATTCATTCTCTCAATTTCCCAAAAGAAGATCAATTCCTCCTCTCTCAAATATTTCTCTCTCTAGAAGTTAAAGGAAGAATAAGAAGAGAGCAAACTAGGGTTCAAGAAGTCAAGTTTTCTTCATCAATTGCTTAAGGAATTCAGACCCTAAGGTATGATAGTGTTCATCCATGGAGTCCTTTCCTCCATGGAATCCCCAAAATCTCCAATTTTCAACTTATAAGTTATCAATTGAATTAGGGGTTTTCTTCCATGTTATGGGTTCTTTGCAATGTTACTATAATTGATTGATTTACGAACTTTGAAGTAAGAATTGAATCGAATTTCATGAAATTAGATGAATCCCCATGAACCCATGCATTTTCCCCCAAATTTTGAAAACATGTTTGGATTGGTAGGTTGGAATTGTGAAGAGAAGATTACATGAAGTCTATGAACCTATGTATGAATTATGATTCCTAAGCTATGATTTTCATGATGAGATTATGAATGACCTAAGGATGGCTTTGTGAAAGTAAGCATGTTCAATAAAAAGTATGATTTTCCTCTATCATGTGGGTCCTTCAATTATGATCAAATTGCCTTGTTTATGGTTTTCTAAGCATGAGTTTGCATTGAATTGCATGATTTAAGTTGAACTCTTATGAACCCATATGAACTCTATGATTTGTAATTTATGAGCATGATGAACTATGTAAAGGTGAAGCCTATGAAATCATGCATGTCTCTTATGAAGTTAATGATGAATTAAGGGTGCTTTGAGATTGAAGTACCAAAGTTTATGATATGTTGATGTTGTTGTTGAGTTGTGAAAGGAATTCTCATATGTTACTCAACTCATGAATGTGAAAGGTTTTCTCACATGTAATGATTCATAACTTGTTGAAAGGCTTGCTCAACTAAACTAGAATTGATGATTAAGGAGCTATTCTAATTAAGGGAGAAGAGGCGATCACCCGTATTCCCCAATGTAGACAAGAGGCGATTACCCATGTCTACCTATGATAATTGAACTATGTCTAATTCGTGAGAATTATGCTTAGCACCGATTGGACAAGAGGCGATTACCCATGTCCCATAAACTATGTGCCACCATAGGATGATTGTCTAGATAGACATTAGCTAGTGGATCCTCGTAAGCTAAAAGTTCATGGTCTTACCTTGGCAAGTAGGACACCTCTTTTCGGTGTGGGGTAGACACCGGATTCCATGTTGATAGCTCACATGGTCTTACATGTCGGTTGAAGGTAAATTTCCCACAATAATGAATTAAATGACTCTAAAGGCTTTACTAAAGAAATTGAAGTATGCTTAGCTTGCATTGACCTTAAATGTTGACTTACTTTCACTTGGCCATTGCATGTTTATGAATTTGTCCCCTTTTTAGCATGTTTATATGGTGTTGTGCATTGCTATCATACTTAGTACATTCCTCTTACTAACACATACTTTTGCCTACATTGTCTCATAATGTAGGGCTTGGCGATTCTCCATCTATTCGTAGCTAGAGCTTAGTAGAAGATTTTTGGAAGATTTGGTGAGTCCTCATACGTTCGAGGACATAGCTTTGTTGTTCTTACTCTTATGTCCTTTGGCTTTGACATTGTATTGGGTTACGTCCCAAATGTTATTTCTCATTCTTATGTTAGATTGGCTTTGAGACATTGACGTAGACTTCCTCTATTTTCTTAGAAGCTTTGGATATGATATTGTCTTTTGAACCTCTGAATCTTTATGATCTTGTATGTATGTATGCTAAGTGGCTTGTATGAGGCCTTTCGGGGTCTTGTATGCCATGTCACGTCTAAGGGGTACCTTGGGTCGTGACAGTTGGAGTATTCGTTATAATGGGTTGGGTTGGATTTACTGGATAATTGATTGAAATTGGGCGATTGAAGTCTATTTAGGAGATTCTGTGGGTATTCTAAGAGGGGTTGAGCATGGGAATGGATCGTTTAAAAGAATTCGAGCTAATTTTTAGTTAATTTGGGGATTTCCATTCAAGAGGGGGTATGAATGATAAGTTTATTAATAGTAGAGGCATGAATAACTCGATATTAGTTATAAGGATAAAGTCAACTAATAAATGAAAGTTGAGGATATTTTTGAACCTTATTTTAGTATACAATTTTTTATTATTATAAAATTACTTTTATAGTTATAATCCGCTACTTTTTTTGTTTACAATACAATATATTATGTTGAACTATTAAAACCTTAAGACCAAATCTATCAAAATCTATTACTTTAATTTTTACCTACCCTACGTCACATTAAATAGTCACATTTTCTCTTAATTGAATCACTTTATTCGTGTAATAATAACTCTAGTATTGCTTAATTGAATACATAATAACTTTCTTGTGGATTATTCATGTATTAGGTGTTTGTGTCTACCGAGATGCGTATACTCTCAACAAATTTAATTTATTACTTCCAAACCGAAAAAATAAAAAAATCCGAACCAAACCGACAATTATTTTTTTTCATTTGGTTTGGTCTGATTTTAGAAATTTAAAAACCGACTAAATTGATTTGATTTTGATTTTAACCAATAACCGATTCAAACTGAACCATTAACACCCCTAACGACAATGCTTCTAACAAAATTAGTACTTCAATTATAGAAACAACTCAATTGATCTCAAACTACTAAACTATAACGTTATCCAACATAGAATTATATATTTTTAAATTTCTTAATTTTGATGAATATAATATTCATATACACGATTCTGTGAACATATATAAATTTAGTTGATCTCAAATTTCTAATAATAAGCAAATTTGAAAACATTCCAAATTTATTCAATCAGAATGAACAACCTTTTGTAAGGAATCATATATCTTAGGAAGGCATCTATAAGAGTTTGTCAATATTTTGTGTTTAATATTATATTTTTTAAAAATAGTTATATATTGTCGATTTAACATCCTTTATGTTAGATTGTGAAAAAACACAATTCTTGACGAATTTTTGCATTATATGTAAGCATTTGACGTTCATTTTGATCATACTATTTTTTATTTTTAATTGGCAAAATAGAATTAGAAGGCAAATATTGTAAGAACAATATCAGACGTTAGAGCAGTGCAAAGTTATTTGCCTAACTTTAAATGTGAAAATTTGTGTGGTTTGGTTTTTTTAGATATGTGTTATTTTTTGTGATATAAAGTAAAGAAAGCTTGATCCTCAATCTAAAACAATAAAAAATTAATGAAAATTTTTCAAAAGAGAATTACCCTATAAAACATTTTAAATGAAAAGAGGCGAAAAAATAGCTCCATGTTTCCCTGTATTTCTTTAGTATACACTAGCATGTATCTAAGTAATTAGCTCTTAAACTAGTGAAATTTGTATAAGTTAGGGTCAAAAGTAGGTACAATGTGTTCTCGATATATTGTATCTAAGTGGATTTGCATGTATCCGAGATACTTAGACAAATCTCGCTCGCCTCCCTTCCATCTCGCTCGCCACTCGCCTATGTATCTGGTATCCCAGATACATGCGAATCACACAAGATACATGTATTTTGTGTGTATCTAATGTGATTCACATGTATCTGAGATACATAGACATATCTCGCTCGCCTCCCTCTTGTTCTCGCTCGCCTCTCTCTCTATTTTAGTGTATCTGATAGGAAAAAACACGTATCTAGGTGTATCAAACAAGAAATCTGATATGAAATTATTAATTAGTTATAAAATGTAATTATTTAAAACTATAAGGAGAACGAGTAAATATGAAAGTAATATTTATGTAATTAAGTAGTTTTTCCATTACTCTATGTTACTTGACCCATGTGTAAGAATAAATTAGAATTTAATGGGGTTTAAACTTTTTTAATCATAACTTTGCTCAACTAATAGGTAGTTTTTTTTTTGGGGAAAGCTACACAAAATGGACCCAATAGTGAATCTATTTATCCAAATTGGACCCAACCCAAACTATTTATCCTTAATAGACTCATGTCCCAAACTATTTACATGCTTACCCCACTTTCTTTTTTTTTATTTCGCGCATGACATCAACATCACTACGATGAATTAATCCTCTGTGATACTCTGTCAGTATATTGATATCATATCAGTATCATATAGGACTGAGTTTAATCCTCTGTGATACTCCGTTGGTATATTGATACCTTATCGGTGTCATATAGGATTTGACTTTTTTTAAAGAAATAAATAAGAAAAAATTCTTAAAGTCACAATCTAGATATATCGTAATGGTATCATGGATGATTGAGTAATCTCATCGAAGGACTGAATAAAATCTCAATGAAAACACTGTTGAGTTATTCATTGGTACCATCAGAGAATATTATACTTTGATGCTATCAAGGAGGAAGAAGCAATCCTTCAATAAAGACACAACTCAGTTACTCTTTGATACTATCAGAGCATATTCATATATTGTAATATATTGTGATGGTATCAGAGAGGAAAAAAAAGGTGGGCGGTATGTCATTTTAAAATAAAAAAGGTATAAAAGTAACGAGACATTTAAACGTAAATAGTGCTATGAGCCCTTTCTTATTGTAGCCCAACTATGAGAGAAGCCCAGGCCCAAAAGTGATCTTCCTTAGGTTCTGCTGAAATCAAAGACGGAAACGAATCCAAAATTTCGTCCCGCCGGTGAAAAAACTGGGAAGAAGCGAGCCCCTACAGTCCCTCTTTTTTCTTTTATTTTTGCACGAACAGCGCTGCCGGCCGAAAGGGCAAGCTGGGTGCAAGTAGAAAATTTTCTGGAAAAAATTTGTGGGTTTATGATGAAAAAACATATAAAGAAATTATCCTTAATTTTGGTACGTAAGGCTTTGATGGAAAAATATAATAATGAATAATTTGAAGAATTGTGAAAAACCATATACTTAAATTGTATTGTTAGTGTTCTGGTGGGTTGAGGTGGCGTATTTAGTGGGGGGAGGTATTTGTGTTTTGGTAGGTAAAAAAATAAAAATTTGAAATGAAAATATTTTTAAAACAAACGTTAAAAAAAAAAAAAAAAAAAATCGGGGGAGGGGCTGGGGTGCGTCGTGAGTAGGGGGTGAGGTAACATAAATTTTAATAATGAAATATTGTTTTTAAAAACAAACTTAAAAATATAATTGGGGTGGTAGGGCTGTGGGGGTCGGAGTAGGTGGGTGAGTAAAAAAAAATTTTGAATTGAAATATTTGTTTTAAAATTTTTTTTTGGGGGGGTGTGGCTGGTGGTGACTCGGAGGTGGGTAGGTAGGGTGGTGAGGAAAAAAATAAGTAATTAATTGAAATTGAAAATATTTTTAAAAAACAAACTTTTAAAAAAAAAAATTTGGAGTGGGGGGTGGGAGTCGGGGGTAGGGAGTGGGGTAAAGTAAAAATAATAAAAATTTGAAATTGAAAATATTTTAAAAAAATAAACTTCGAAATTTTATTTTTTTTGTGGGGTGGGGGCTGGTAGGGGGTCAAGGGTATGGATGTGGTGGGGTGAGGTAAGGAAAATTGTAATTTGAGGGTGGAGGAAAGTTTTGGAAAATGTTTTCCTTAATTTTTGAAGGGAAGTCATTTTCCTTAAATTTGAGGAAAATAAGTTGATTTGGAAAACATTTTCCAAAACATTTAAGCCAACCAAAAATGAGAAAATTGGAAAACATTTTCCGGAAAATATTTTCCTTCATACCAAACACACTCTTAATGCATAACAAATGTGTTTATTTTTGTCCTTAATATATTTCACTTGATTGAAATGACCCTTAATGTATAACAAAAAATGTTTAATTTGGTCCTTTATCCTAAACCTAAGAGATTTTATATAAAACAAAAAATATTAAATTTAACTCTGTGAAATCTAATATCATTGTCTCTGTTTTCTCATAACAAAAAATTTTCATATTTTCTCTTGCTTAAAAAAGAAATAGATATTAGGTCAGTGGAATAATATTTTAGGAAAGAGAAAATAATAAATTTTGTTAAAGAAAGAGACAAAATGATGTTAGATTATTTGGAATCTATCTTTGGAGCTAACAAAGAATACAATAATAGTGAATTTGTTAGTCACGTAGGGTCCATAGTTTAATTTAACATTTTAAAAAAATAAATATGTTAGATTTATGGTAAAGGAACAAAATGAACTCATTTTGTCATACATTAAAGACTCTTTCAATCAATTGAAATACATTAAGGACCAAAATGAACATATTT